>OY101434.1:24290438-24890438 GCA_956483605.1 Tuberolachnus salignus | reverse complement strand
GTGATTCAGGTTTTATACGTTTGTATGTATATAAATATAAGAATTGGAGTAATCGATATCGTCATGTCGATGATGTAATGATTTACAAACTGTCCGGTATTGCCCTTGCAGAAATTATATAATTTTTGATTCACCGGAGACCGATAGATTTTGATATTTTTCCCCGTAAATTATATAGCAAATACCGGTACACTAGGGACCTATATAATATATAGTTTAAAATTGTAAATTGTCAATAATAATATTACGAAATTAAAATCAGTTACTTACATAGATCCGGATTTTACGAGGACATTCATGTTCAATCGAACGAAAAAAAAAACCATTTTTTTTTTTTTTTTTTAAACTAACTTCTTTACCACATCTAATTAAAGTGTCCGTCTGTCTGTCCGGACTAATCTCGGAACCGGCCGAACCGATTTCGATGGACCTTCACCGCGAGTATTTTTTGGGACATAAATCAGGCTACTTTTTTTATTCCGGAACTCAACCCGTAGAGGGCGGACGACACGTGTTTTTTGGTTTTAAAATTCGAAAATTGAATTTTTTTTTTTTTTTTGTTCGCTTGTGAGTTACGGTGACAAGGATACAAAAAAAAAAAAAAAAAAAAATCCAGTTATTATATATTTTTGTTTATTACGAGCAAGAATAAATAAATATATAATTTAATTATTTCAACGATTGAATTTTGTCATATTTGTTACTTAATCGTTTGCAGTTTATTATCACTGGAGCTGGTCATGGCATTGTGTACAACTGTAGTAGACCGCTGTTCAACACTGCACACCGGGCAAAGCCACCTAAGAGACGTGTTTCGGGTGTCCGGACGACCCCTTTGAATTGTATTTTTCAAAAAATTAAATATTTTTAAGCTTTTTGTCTATACGAAAATAATTATTCGTTGACGTTTGATAATAATTAGAAAAATTATCGAAAGCCGGGCAGTGCGGACACGCCTCCCCACCTGAATAGATCCTAGTCGCGTCATTGTGCGAAACGGCTAGTATTATATAATATAGGAAGTGGTACATGCTATTAATTAGTAGTAATTTAGTGTATTATAAAAAAAAAAAAATGCGAACTCGGCAATAATTAGCCAATTATTTGTCTGCGTTTTTATTTAACTACCGTGGAACGTAACAATTACGTATTTGAATTTGTGTTTACCTACCGTGGAAAGATATATAGTGTAAAGGTACGTTTTTAATTGTCTAGATAACGATTGCCAGTGCAATTATCTATATAGAAAAGATATAATAATACACGAAGATACACCTACATGATATATAATTATACAATTGTCTATAGGCAAAGATAAGTAACCAGCAACGTTGTATCTAAAATTCTAAAGATAAACAAAAAGTTAATTTTTGTCCATTGCCTACCGTAAAAACCGAATGCCAAACGTTTACCGGATATGGTACATTATTGGTGTACGTCAATAGATTTACAAAAAAAAAAATAGTTGCGATGCGGATGTAACGACTTAATATCTAAATTAACTTATAACAACTTATACATAAATATTCCGTTTTTCATCGTTTATCTGGATAAGATAAATGATAGTCCAACACTATTTTTGACGGTCGTTAATAGACAAATGTTATTGTTGGGTATGCTGACGGGGACAACAACACCGAGGAAAATAAATCGGATTGAAAATATTAGATATTTTCGTGACCGTTAACATTACGAGGCGAACACGTCAACGGTTTCACGTGCCCACGAACATTATTTGAAACGCGTCGTTTTTCTCAGTCAGACAATTCTTTTTTTTTTTCTTTCTTTCTTTCTTTCTTTATTTATACATGATCCACATGTTTTTTTTTACTTTTCCCATACCGAATATAACCAATACTAATACTACGTTGTACAAAAACATCACTACAATGTTCGTTACGACCGGCGGATGCCCCAACGTCCAACCTTTCAGCGCGATGTTCGTCATTACGTTGCCCGCTAAGCGCATCGGTAGCAATTCGGTTATCATTCGCAATAACGTCGTTTGCGATTCTACCGGCCACACGGCGCCTAAGTATAAGAAAAAAAAAAAAAAAAAAAACACCAAACACATAAATTAAACGTGGCCGTAGTTGTTGCGACTGGGCCGCGAGATTGACACGGTCGATATCGCGAACTGTCGAAACAGCGAAAACAATAATGTGGCGACAAATTCTCGTCGATTCAATTGCACGTTTTACCGTTACGGGATATTTTCTACAATATTTTCTTATTTTCGCCACCGGTCAATTTCAATTCTAACAGTATTGGGTTTTAACGATTGTCGCCGTAAACTCATCTATCGCGTCTGGAAATTTTCAATTTCATTATTACACGATTACCGTGTAAATAAGTGCGTTAAAAACAATTATTGTCGTATTAAAACGATTGATTTGCGCTATTTAGTGTTTTCGCTGTTTTGAACATTTGGCGATTATCGCGATTACTGTTTACGCCACACCGATTTGGCAATGATAATAATATTGTCGACATAAAATTATTTACCCGATATTAAAGCCTGCGAGAAGGAAAATCCGTTTATAATGCTAATGCCCACCAGTTTGGTCGGCGACATACAGGCGACAAGTAAACCTGAAATAAAAGTAAATACGAACAATTCGAATAAATACGCGCTTTTTTTTCCGACGATTAAATATTAAAACGGGGGTTCTAAGCGATTGGATTATTCGTGCACTTATACCGATAAACGAAAGAGAAATAAACATATACTTCGCTAATAGTTCGATATTAATTATGTAAAATAATTCGAATTTATTAGCCTCTTTTCTAAATTGTTCATTATTTCGTCCCGTTGGGTTCTTTTAAGTACAAGTTCATTTTGAGCAATTCAGTAAGTTCGTTCGTTACCGTATTACAAAAACTAGATTAGAAATTGCCTAAATTTTAAACAATAGCCACTACGGGTCGCCTTAATATAAAATCAAATTTATGTACGATGTAAATAGGGCAGGGGTTTTTTTTTCGTTTGTAAACTTTATTGTTAAAAATTATAATAATTGAAATTTTAATGTTCTTTACATTTTTCCATTTTTGCCGGGAATCTATTGGGAAAATACCGTTTTTTTCTGGAAATTATCAGACATATATCATCGTATTATAGAATATTATATAGGCACGATGAAAGTGAATAGTCCGGGAGGGCTAAGCAGATAACAATTTTGTAGAGCTAGTCGTGGTTTCGGACGGAGCTAAGCTTAGTCTAGCCCACTAATTGCGCCCACGGTAAGTGCCCAGATCGTATATAGTTACCCTGAATTGTATATTATCACACAATGATTATTATTCTGCGCTGTTCTCCACAGAATTTTAGACAATGTTCTATAATAAAACATACCGTAAAAAAACCCGGTCCATCCGGTGAATATCATTAAAATTTCGTACGCTATCAGACCGCTGGTCACTTGGATCGGATTCTCGTAAAATACGTATGCGATGAGCACCGGAAAAACCATTTGGACGATAATTAACACGCTGGCGATGACAAACAAAGATATCAGCAATTCCGTTACTTTGACGCCTAAAACGAGAATATAACGATTATTATACGCGAAACTTTATAAATTAATGTGTAAAACGGAATAACTATTATTGTAGGTACTCAAACACCTGCAAACATTGATCGTATGAGGATTCCGTCCATTCTTTCCGTGAGCATCATGCTCAAAGAAAACACGCATGGAAAGTAGAACGCTCCCCTGGAAAATAAAAAAAATACAACCCAATCGGAATGTTAAAAAAATACGACATAAAACCCACCACGGGCGGGCCACTGTTGTAGTTGAGAATTTGGGTAGGCACAGGACATATAAAGGGTAATTTAGTCTAATCTGTACGCAACGATGAATCGTTGAAAACGATGCATCCGCAATGCATATGCCAAAAATGACGCCGAACGAATCTCGATTCAACATATTTTGATAAATTTAAATTGTAGGTCGTATTGAATTTGCAATTACAAAATGAAATGAAATTCGCTTGTGTTTTTTTGGCATCAAATCGCTGAGGATTTTTACCAGAAGCCACTTTTGCCTTGTTTACTACTTCTCAATTGTAAGATTTCACCTCGAAGGTGAAAAAAAAAAAATATGTAATTTGAAATTATAAATATGTGTTGCAAGTATAAATTAGGCATCATATTACAAATCGTTATTCGATCTACGAACAAACACATAATATTTTTCCGAAAGTGAATTGAAACGTTGGATTTTACATTTTTAATTAAATATATGTTCAATGCCAATAAGTAATAGGAATACTTACATTACAACGAAAATTGCAATAATTGAGTTGTTATACGATTTGACATCCTGACCAACTATAACAGTGAAATCCTGAAAGAATAATAATAATAAAAAAAAAAAACCCGGTTACCTTATACATATAAATATATTAATAATGATAAAAAAAAAAAAAAAAAATCACTAATAATGTTGAAATTCTGTATTATAAATTAACAACTTGTCGTTCGTACCAAGGGTATATCGAGTGATCTTAATGCTTTTCCATTATACGAACAACCGCTTAAAATATTCGCCGTTACACGATCCAACGTATTTTTTATATCGAAAACCATTTTATATTTGAAAAGTACGTCTGAAATTATATGACAATTATGATTTAGTATGGGGTAGGTTCCCTTACTCGGGAATATCGGAAACGGGAAAATGTAATACGAAATTTTACTAACTATGCTGGGCAACGTTCATATAAACCTGCGATTGATAATCGTAATTCTCGCGGTCCTCGATGTATTCGGTAAACGCACTGGTATAGTTTTTCGGAAAATGAATAAACGCTATGTACTTGGAACTATTGTCCATAACCATTTCGCCGGTATGGTGGTCCGGCACTTCGTTCTAAAAAAAAAAAAAAAAAAAATATATGACTACACCACGGGTAGGCGCTGTTGTAGGTGGGTAGTAGGGAAGTATATGCAGGGTTATTTAATTTATATACTGTATGCGATCGAAAAACGATTCTGAGCGGAGTAGTATTAGTCCCTTGTCACTGGGCGAAAATTCCCTCATCTATTTGGGACACGATGCGAACGGTTTTAAGTATTTGAGTACTTTAAGAAACTCCCTCTCCCTTCCCCCCCAAAAAATAAATTAAACAAATGAATTGTTGAGAACTCAAAAAAAAACTATTGCAAGTAAAGTACCATTGGCTGGAAATGCAGCCATGTTTTAAGGTACCACGTGAAAAAATACGGAACATTCGCCTAACCATAACGGTGTTTAAAAATAGGGTTTATTTTTTGGAAAATGTATAGGGAATTTCGAAAAACTGTTCAAATAAAATACCGTCGGGCGAAAAATGTGCGTGTCTGAAGGTACGGCGAGAAAAAACGAATCATTTTTACTGAGCGCAATAGTGGTTTGCTGGGGGAAAAGAAAACTCTACACATTGTAAACCTATAGTTAGGGCTAGGTCCGCTAAAACCCAGAATCTAAAATGTTAAAATTGCCAAGTTGTCGCCGAAATGTTGTTTTTTCAAACGGAGATTGTGGGATACGTAACCGAACGATCGCGGTCGGTTGTCGGCCCTACGATCGTAATGCACGACTTACAAGCGTGTAACCGAGCGATTCCAGACGGTTCATAATGACGCCGCTGATTTTCTGATCGGTTTGCTCGCCGAGTATGCACCCGTCGATGTTCGAACGCCGCCGGGAATCCCAAAAATCGATCTCGTCGTTTTTAACCGCTACCGACATGTCTTTAATGTCCGTCCCGATACAATTGCATATCACTATAGCTTGCAGTATGGGCAGGATGAACATGGTGAACAATAATCTATCGCAGAACAATACCGGAATCACGGTCGTTTCGAATCGAATCGTAATGCACGTAGTATTTTTAATTCAACCTCCGTCGAGTCCCGCACAAGACAAGAGCAGTGTAATGCGTTAAATGCAGCGTTATTACAAAAACGAAAATTATTAAAAATATTCGATACCCAAAAGGCAAACGGTAATCCTCAGAATCACTAATCGTTACTAGATTTTTGAATTCTATTTTTTTTTTGTAAATTAAACCGTCAACAAATTAATTTTCGAAAATTAGCAGAGTTACCGGATTGTCGTTGAAGGCCTCTTCAATCGTTATCCAATTGCTATTATCTCTAATTGCTAACACGTCCGAGACTTTAATACATTTTATTATTAAAAAAAAAAAACGCGGGCAATATGCGGCCCGCGTTTAGTAGGTCTAGGGAGTTTTTTATACACCGCCGTTCGGCATTACCTATTTGGCAAGACCCGGGTAACTATAATTTTTTACAATACCACCGAACCGTGCGCACGCAGTATAACCGCTAGTTTTATTCCGGCCGCAACCCTTATAGGCATTGTGCAGCTGAAATTCGTTGCCGGGCCGGTGTAATGTTTTCATGGCGACAACAACTATACGACCGACGGTCGTGTACGAGAACGGTGCCGACGATTTATTATTAGAAGCACGTCCTGCGGCGGCGTGTTTAGGATTTAGGGTCTGATGATGGCCGGGTGGCGATGTATATATTTATCCAGATGTCACTGGCTCCGATCCCCTTCAAATTATCTTAAATTTCAACACCATACATACAAAATACATTACCGAAATTAATCTTTTATCGTTATATTTAAATTATTCCGAGCACAACCATTACCTCCGACAAAATATCCCGTGTGCATTGCTGAAACTATGAACATAATATATTTTCTTGGGATGCAAAATAGTTTAAAAAAAAAAAAAATATTTAAAAAATAGGGCATAGTGGTGGGTGGGGGTGGAGGTCCATCTCCCACATCCACCCACCGCAAATACGTCACAAAGGGTGGAAATCAGTAGGTAAGTCGTATAAAACGCTGTCATGTAATTGACCGGGTGGACGAATTTTTCGAGGGAATCATAGGAAAAATCGTACCGATAAGTGCTCAAATCGAAAAGACGATTGTGCAGAAAAGTAGCTCAGAAGTGTACCGAATATTTTCTATAGGCGAAATAGATAATTTAAATTTATTCTTGTTTTTATTATAACGGAGGTTGAAAAAAATAATAGCTTACGCATTTACAAACAATATGTAATACTCACATGTAATCTCTAGAAAATAAATGAATGTATTTTTTTATCAGAGCTTTAATTCTAGTAAAATTAATTTTGCTGTCGAATTTTATGAGTTTGTTCGATTGCGACGGGTTGTCGAGGTTCAGTCGAACGTCGTTATGGTCAATCTAAACAAGTAAAAATATTATACGAATTTAATTGTTACGTTCAAACGATCGTACCCTTACGTGATTTTCTTTTTGACTACAGCATAGTTTAAGAAAAGCCGATTCCAACGTATCGGTGTTATATTTGACGAGAATGTCTTGTGGCGATGCTTCTTCTACCAAAACTCCATTTCTCATTAAGCCAACCTGTAACAAAATAATAATAATAATAATAATAAAAAAGAGCGATTAATATAAATTTATATACACTTATTTATTACGTATATTATATATATATATATTTTTTTTTTCCTCAAATAGTTTGTTCTATACAAACGTATACGACAATATAATGAACTAAATGTCAGCTTTGGGCGGCGCACATAAATGGCGCCTGGAACTGGACAGGCAATAAATTTACAACACTAATCCGGTAGCTATAGTTTTAGCCCAATACGATTTTTTTTTCAAAATGTGTATTTTTTTTTTTTTTTTTAAAGTGTTTTCAAAATTAGCTATTCGTATTTGGTTCGTGAGTTATAGCAAAAAAAAAAAACCTTCGATTAACGTAGTGTTTTCAAAATGCTTTCTAATAATCGAAAATCAATTTTTTTTTTTTTAAATTGTGTGCAATTGTATGTTTTATCCTATGGATCTCATATCGGTAAGTATCATAATATTTAAACGATAAGCGAAATACAAGTATAGGCCGGCGGTGCGCGACCAGTTAAACTAGTTAAAATATTTAACACCAGAGTGCGTTTTTACTAAACTTAAACCATTCTCAATATAGTCTATAAATATAATTTAACTTTAATTTTTCAAATAAAATGTCTATTCCTTTTCTATGAACATTTTTAATCGAATCACGTACACATTTACAATTTATGAAAACAAAAAAAAAAAAATTTGCATAGCAAACATTAAACTACCGTCGCTGCACGTACGATACAGGGAACAAAACACATTTTATACGAAGATATTATAAATCATAAATCTTTACAATTATATACTACCGTGTTGTCAGTTTTTGCAATAGTTTACAAAGGTCATATATGTTTTATATGTCTGGCTCGTATCAGACTGTATTCATATTTACAGTAAACGTAAATCACTTGGTCATTCACACAGAATCCAGCCGTACCTAGCGCACTGTACCGCGTTTTCGATTATTTGATATTGGCTACAATGGCTAGGTTTGATTATTCTATTAGTTTTGATTATTCGATGATGATAAACAATTACATTTTATAGATATCTAATTATTATACTCACGCAGTGCGCTTTGTTTGCTTCCTCGATGTAATGCGTCGTTATAATAATTGTTTTTTTATGTTGTTCAACCATCTTTGTAAACTCCATCCATATTCTAAAAATAGCGTTTGCGATTATCGGACACACAATATTGTTTTAATAGTTAAACGCATTATCAATATTAAAATAATTTACTCGTGTCTGAGTAAAGAATCGATTCCGACCGTCGGTTCGTCCATTAAAATGATTTTCGGATCGTGCAGCAGACAAATAGCCAGAGACACTCTTCTACTCTGGCCACCACTAAACATTAATATATATATAAAAAAATAAACAATGGTTACAAACAAATCACGTTACTGTTGAATAAAAAGCAATGTTGAACGTTTTTGGTCGGTTTTGGTCATCTGGTCTTGTGTCATAATTTATTATTTATGTCTCTCGCAGACCAGGTTAAAGAGACGGGGAAAATACAACAATACGCGTGTTTTAAAAAGTATGAATAATATATATATATATATATATCTATAGCCAGATAAAACATGTTATTTTTTATGTTGTCACATTCATCAAATTTAAATAATATAAATAATATAATAAATACTATCACAACGCGATTAGAGTTGAACATCGAAGTATTTGTTTTTATGAATTGCATACGGTTTACCTTAGTTCGCCAATGTAACTGTTGAAATCCGGTAGTTTGAGAAATTGCGTAAGTTCTTCTACTTTTTTGGCAATGTGTGCCTTGTCCATGGTATAGAGCGTCCCGTAGTATTCGAACGTTTCCTTAATCGTCAAATTAACGTCCATACATAAATCCTTTAAATTTATAATAATAATTACGTGTTAATAAAACAATATTTATTTCCTATGGTTTTTCAAAAGTTTACTTGAGGCATGTATCCAACGTCTTTTAAACTTTGTACGTTAAACTCGATCTTCCCGGAGTTCAACGGTATTGTTCCCAAAATACACTGAAAAAGCGTCGATTTACCGCATCCGCTCGGCCCCAGAAGGCCATAGCTGTCGGGAGAAAATAATTCGATAAAAAATGTTTATGACGACGTACTGATTATTTGACGCGGTAGTGTACACAAATATGGAAGACCAGAAAGGATATTGTAGATGAATCTTTTAAATATATTCAATTTGGGGGGGGAAAAAAAAGCAAAACATTAATCGTGTTGCGGAAGCGGTTTTACAAATTTTCTCCAATTTTCAAAAATTTTAAATTTTCTTTTCGCCTTTTAAAGACCACCCTAATGATTAGACTTGTTCACAAATCTACCGAGTAACAATCAAAAGAGAATATTGAAAATAATAAAACGATTATTTCCGTAATATTTCCTAATTGTTATTGTTAAGAAAACTATAACGAAAATCAAAAAAACTACCATCCAAAATACACCAAATAGATTCACAATGCTTTCAGAAAAGCCGACACTTAAACATCGGAGAACAATTTCCGGTAGAAAAGTCATTCACGGGCGGATAAAAATTAAATAAATGCACATCACAGTAAAAACAATACATTTCTCGCTACGTTCAGAATCTAAAATATATATTCGATAAACAATAATCAATATTTACGAAACAGTCGACTTGTGTTCGGAAATATTTAGCGACATAAACTATCGTCACTTCATGTACAATACATTTAGTGTTTGCCTTTTTTACCCGACTGCACAAACCACTGCACTAAACATATTTCCACGACATATGGGAATTGGTGTTTTCAAAGTGCATATCGATATAATGTAACGGTTTCCAGACTGTGTTCGGTTATTATACGGTCGTGTCCGTGGGGGGAAAATTTCACATTCGATTCACCGGAAAACGATAGATTTTCGATATTTTCCCCACTCGATTATATGCGAATCCCCGCACAAATAACGGTAAACTACAGGAATCCATAAAAAAAAAAAAAAAAAAAAAATGTATAGATTCAAAATAGAAACCGTTACATTATATCGATATGCACTTTGAAAACATCAATTCGCATATGTCGTGGAAATCGTCCATAAAAATATAACGATAATAATAAACCAGGTACTCACATGGATCCGGACTCCACGTTCATGTTCAGTCCGCCGAGTATCGTATTTTTCGAATCATAACTTTTGTACGCGTTTATCACTTTGACGTCGTATTTAACAAAATTATCAGGCCGTTGGGCGAGCATCTCGTTAGTATTTATCATCGACTACTGCTATTTGTATCCAACGAGTATTTTAATAATTGAATATATTTGTTTGAAATCGGATATTATTTACGGTGTTGCGTTGTAACGTATTTTTTTTTTGTGTGTACCGGTGGAGTTTTACGGGACACGTGAACGCAACAACGACAATGATGCGTTGGACGAAAATAATAATAATAATAATAATAATAAAAAAAAAAACTAATAAAAAATGCGAGCGTCAGGTCACCAGAAGAAAACTACAGACACTAAACGCGCATACGATACGGTACCGTAGAAAATAACTACTAGGACGTATCACGCCGTAGCCTTGTACACCACGGACCTCCCCGTATTATCGTAATCGCTCAACGGTACCCATATAGGTATAAGGAACGATATTATATAGGAAGTGGGCATTAACATATTAATATAAAGTTTTCGAGTATCGCCGCCGCAGAATCCTCAAGTCCGAAAATCACCGCGGCCGAGAGATCATTAATTATTTAAACGGCTTCCGGACGGTATAAACGCTGCGGAGATGGCCTTAAACGAACGGTTCTCTAAACGGCGAAATAAAATTTTATTCAACGCGTGTTTTTAAATACGGACGTTACCTGTGATAATTCAACAATTATCGGCACGAATTTTTGCTGGTCGGTGTCAATTCCGTTTCGGATTCCGTATACGGAACGCATTACTATAATACGGTGCAGCGATTACAACTAGACGGTTTTTTTTTTTTTTATCCCTGTGGTGGTGGGGTGCAGCGGGATATTGTACATCTTCGAGGGAGGGGCTGGTATGGCATAGGAGCGTAGAGGATAGTTTAAGCTCCGTTTAAATATTCGACAACGCACTAAATTGCACGAGAAACACAATTTGTCTTATAGTATTTGTTCACACGAGAAACGCGCATTGCATTTAATCGGCCAATACAATCTAAAATCATTTAAGATTACGTTTTAACGTTGGCTAAACGCGACGAGGTGCCTAAAGGCTAAAATCGATTTCGTAACGCAATGAAATCGGATAATTATTATGGAAATTATCGGGGTACACAATTAATTCATCGACTCATTAACGGCCGGTAACTCATTTCACATATCACATTATGCAGTTTGCGTAGTATGATATTCGTCGTACGTTTTGCTTTTTTTTTATTTTACGAGCTGGGGGTTTATTTTTTACACACCCCCGTCCCTCGTCCCTCCCGGTCACCACCTAAAATGTACCCTGATATGATATGTGTGTGTGCATTTGTTTTTATCCAGTGAAAAATTAACAGACTTGACATTTGCACCCGACTACTTAATTAAGGTAATAGTTATAGCAATTAGCGTTTTTACAGACGTGGTACAAACAATATTTAAACATTTTTTTTTTTTATCCCATCGCAATGGGTATTTGAAATTTGACTTTTTTTTTTTTTTTCATATGGATTTACGAACATTGTAATCGAATTTTATCTGCGGTTCAAGTAAAACGGTCAATATATTGATCAATGATGATTTGACAACGGATACAATTGCCATTAGGTTATACTTTCAGCGATCCAAATCGTAATTCGAACAAATATATTTTATATATGTATAAAAATATGAAAAATTGAATAGTATAACTGGTTAGGTAATTATAACTAGTTGACAATCGGATAGTTGTTCCGTCGTCGGGGCCAATCCCAAGGGTACAATAAACTATATACGATTCAAAATATTATTTTATTGTAGACACTATAGGGTAAACTAGAATAAACTTGGAGAAGTTTCCAATTATAACATGTTTTTAATTTTTTTTTAAATTTTTTTTTCTAGACAAATAATTCGACTAATGGTCATTTTTTTTTTTTTTTTTTTTTTTTTTTTAAATCTTTTCACATGTAGTTTTTTTTTTTAATAACAGCGAAAAACCGGCAAAAAAAGTCGGAAAAATCCCGGAGGGATATTTCGCAAGAATGGTTTTTGTTAATTGAGATTTTTTTTTTTTTCATTTTTTTCTTGTAGTTCAATTAAAAATAATCTTAGACACAAAACGTATATGAATAATTATATATTGGCGCTGATATGTGGACGTGGTGCAATTTATAAAATATTCTGTCGTTTTTTGAGACGTATACTCGTAAATAGCTATTTTATGCGTTTTTACCAGTAAACGATTAAAATCTTCGATAAAATCTTTTTTTTTTTTTTTAATTGCGTCAAAAGAGAGGCCATTTAGGTTAATAATGTGCAATTTGAAAAAAAAAAAAAAAAAAACCCCGCACTTAAATAACTCGAGTAATAGCCGACTGTCAGATTAGTTAATAAACTATTGAGGGTAATAAATAAAAATAATAATAAAAAAAAAAAAACAGTAATTGTTAATTAAAATACGAATACCAACATGTGTGTACAAGGATATAATGATAATTTTAACGAGTGAACACCGCGTACAATTATACGGATTACAAACAATTGTGTAGTTGGTAAAAAACCTATACATGTACTACTTAAAAACATACGTACCTTTCAAATACTGTAGACTGCAAACAAACATTTCAATTCAAACAGATAATAACGTAAACATTGTAATGATGTGTGCATAATTCAATATGCAATAATTTTACGAGCACTACGATTATCACTAAGAGCACACCGATGATATACGAGATCGTGTGTCAATAATTATTTTGTACAATTTACGCCGACCGTTGCCGATCATTGTCGCCGTAAAATATGTATTTTTTTTTTCTTCTCATACACCTCGAAGGTCGTCTCGAAAACCTGTACAATTGCCGTACAAATGCGCACGTGTAATAACAACGGAATCGTAAATGATAATTTTAAATTTGTGTCCTGTGAAGTAGGTCGTCTTATGACGCACTCGTATGACCACGGGCGATATAATTCCTTTAAATATTTAAGGGGCGTTTGCGGTGCAACACAAATTGTGCAGATCTTAAACGTCAGTTGTGAGCAGTGTCCACTGCTATCAATTATATCACTGTAAAAAAAAAAAAAATTACTAATACTACTACTATACCGAAACAATTGGTATTAAATAGTTCTAAACGGTAATAATAATATTACGAGGTGCGACAATAAAATAAAGAGACTTTTTGAATAAAACCTAAACTATTAACATTATCTATAAAACGATTATTGAAATATGATTAGAAAACACTTATCTAAATGTACTATGAACACTGATGGCATCGATTCATTTTCTTATACGTTAGTAGCCTTGTTATTAGTGCGAGTTCGACTATACTGCCCAAAAATGTTAGATATAAAAATCGAACAACATGTGTTAACATTAAATTTCTTGTTAAATTAAAAAAAAACTGCCGCGGAATCGTTTCGTATGTTATGTGAAGTTTATGGTGAAGAATGTTTATCAAGAGCTCGTGTTTTTGAATGGCACAAACGGTTTTGTAGTGGAAGGGAGAACGTCGAAGACGATGATCGTTCTGGACGTCCTACCACGTCTTCAACAAACGAAAACGTTGAAAAAATCGACAAAATTAATTAATCAATAAAGAGGTATTAATTAAATTGAGAGAACGTGTCAGAAAGAAGCGACCAGATCTATGGAAAAATGGCTGGGTTCTTCACCAAGACAATGCTCCAGCTCACAGTGCATTTTCAATTCAACGTTTTTTAACTGAAAAAAAAATTTCTGTACTTCAACATCCCCCGTACTCGCCAGACCTTGCTCCTTGTGACTTCTTCTTATTTCCTTCTTATTTCTTTTCCCATTTTCAAACAGTTGATGACGTAAAAATGAAAACGGCAGAACTTCTAAAAGGGCTGAATGAAAGCAATTGGCAACACTGTGTTCAAGAATGGCAGCGACGTATGCAACAGTGTATTGATGCTGAGGGAAGGTACTTTGAAGGTGATAATCATTAAATTATAACATTTTTAAAATAAACAACTTTTAATCAAAAAGTCTCGTTATTTTATTGTCGCACCTCGTATATTATCGTAATATTAAAACAGAACCAATGCGGGTCCATGCACGTTGCACAGGACAATAACGATAACAATGACCAGGTACGATCGTTCCCATAGATAATATAAAAAATATTTTAATATCAGTTTCGCATGCCAAAATGTGAATACGAGCGAAGTACTAGGTACTTACTTGTGCAGTTCGACTATTTTCTTAGCGCAAACCCTGCTCCGGAGGTACGTTTTATGGTTTTGATAGACGTATTTTAACGCAACGCCCGAACGTGATTAAGTATTTAAAAAAAATAAAAAAATAAAAATAGAATTAACCGAGTTACTGACCAAGTTGAGTTACATAATCTTCAGAAAAACATAACCTCAAGTTAAATGTTAATTTTTAAAATAACCTTTACCTTTACATTTTTAAACGCATTTTGTAATTTAATATTTATGCTTTTATATGCTTGATTACTATACGAGGTTTATCGTGTAGATATGCCGCATATCGGTCAAGTAAAAATACGCAATTTCCATTGAAAATTAAATGCAAAAAAACATCGGTAAGTACATTTTTTTTACAACGAATTTCGTAAATACATTTTTAGAAAGAAATTACATTTTAACAAAAAAATTTAAAAAAAAACTCCATTTAGAAATTAAGACGGACCGTCTTTGCAATGATCGGCCCAGACTAATAAAACGAACCATAATTTTTAGTTTTTTTCTTATAAACTGCCAACTTGGCATTTTTTTAATTAATCTACTTCGAAGTACATGTTTTTTTTTTTTTTTTTTTTTTTTTTTTTTACAAAAAATTTCGTAGATGCATTTTTAGAAATAAATTACATTTTAACAAAATAATTAAAAAAAAAAAAAAAACCATTTCGAAATTAAAGAGGGCCGCATACTGAAGAAACTAATTTTATCAAACGAATTTTAGGAAACGTGAAACTTTAGTTTTATAAAACCGTTCAATTAAAAACAAATAGATACGCACACTGAGTTTCACGAAACGAAAGTTTCTGATAGTTGTACAATCGCGGTTTAAAATATAGTTTCCTTATAACGACGACACTATAATGGCAGTTTTTAATTTATATTTTGGAAGCTTTTTTTTTTATTATTATACGCCAACCCGTGGGATAACTGAGGTATTTTCTACGCGCCCGTAATAAATGAAACATAATACCTATACAAAAATAAAAACTAAGGTTTTTCTACGTTTGTTTTGTTGTTAAAATAACCGAGTTATTATTATCAAACGTTCTATATGTATGAATGGTCTAACTAATTACCTCTAATCATTGCATTTAGCATTGATTTCAGTAACTCTATATATACCGGCTAGAATGCCTGTCAATGTCGTATAATTATAATATCGCTGGTAGATACGTGTTATTGCCTAGCCTTCCACGCCGTTCGCAATATCAGTAATAACTATAAAAAAAAAAAAACTATGGTAACCCGCACAGCGTACGGATATCTGCCGGGAAGGTTATTGGAATGCCTTAATTATAACACTATTATAATTCGGTAAAACGTATAAAATACTACGAGTATACACGTGCAATGCGTTTTGGTACTACGAATACTCCGATTGCGTACTCTTGGTCGCTAATTCGGTTGACGTCATAGATCTACTTTGTTATTTATATACTTCAAAAGGGCACGACCAGATATACATCGTATGCTATCAATAGAATGAATCGCATACGAACCGCCATAATATTCATATAAATTATTTATTAATATCCGACAGAATCTATTGCTGCCCCCCGGATGGTGTAAACCGGAATCAGTTGCTCCGGGCGATAAAAACCTACACGTTAAACAGATGTTATAATGAAAGATTCCAACTATTTTAGGTGGAGTTAT
Source organism: Tuberolachnus salignus (assembly GCA_956483605.1). Classification (NCBI taxonomy): domain Eukaryota; kingdom Metazoa; phylum Arthropoda; class Insecta; order Hemiptera; family Aphididae; genus Tuberolachnus; species Tuberolachnus salignus. The sequence continues at coordinate 24,873,980 of OY101434.1, read as the reverse complement.
AAACCGGGAGGGCCCCATCTTATTCGCATAAATATCACACACTTAATAACAATTAATCAATTTTATAATATTTGTATTGTTTTTTCGTTTTTTTTTTTTTTCGCGTCAATTACACAATACGCCTACGTCGTGATCGATTGTTTCATAATATTTTACGTGTCGCGCGTGTATCATTTTTTAAATTTATTTTAATCAAACCAATTTTCATAATATACCGTGGATAAACAACGTCACCGTCATAAGCATGTTAGACAGCGGCGTGCAATTGGTAATTTCAAACTTTACCAAGTGACAATAATGACTAATGAAAATGAATATTACTATTAAAGTTTACATTGTAATCGTTCAGGTCTTTCAATTAAAATCCTCCCGAAATTCAGGTCTAGATACGCCATTGAAGTATAGATATTAATCCACGTGTTCACCACCTCGTATTGCTCGCCATTGAGAATTATAACAGTAAATATAAAAAAATAATTCATCACCTCCCCCACCGGTACAAATCTGCCAAGTTGATATTTATTTCATTATTCGAGTAATCGATTTTTGTGCGATCCGTTTTTGCAATGACCGGCCCGGGCCAGTGAAAAGAAATCTTAAATGGACCAGGGCTGCCGACCGGATCAGACTAATAAAACGAACAATAGTTTTTAGTTTTTTTTTTTTATTAACCGCCAACTTGGCTTTTTTTTAATTAATCTACTTCGAAGTACATGGTTTTTTTTTTTTTTTACAAAAAATTTCTTAAATACATTTTTAGAAATAAATTACGTTTTAACGAAATAATTAAAAAAAAAAAAAATCTATTTCAAAATTAAAGAGGGCCGCATACTGAAGAAACTAATTTTATGAAACGAATTTTACAAAACGTGAAACTCTAGTTTCATGAAACGGTTCAATTAAAAAAGAAATAGATACGCACACTGAGTTTCACGAAACAAAAGTTTCTGATAGTTGCGCAACCGCGGTTTAAAATATAGTTTCCTCGTAACGACGACACTATAATGGCAGTTTTTAATTTATATTTTTGGAAGCTTTTTTTTTATTATTCTCCAATCCGTGGGATACCTGAGGTATTTTCTACGCGCCCTTAATTAATGAAAAATAATACCTATACAAAAATAAAAACTAAGGTTTTTCTACGTTTGTTTTGTTGTTAAAATAACCGAGTTATTATTATTATCAAACATTCTATATGCATGTATATGTTTTAACTGGCTTAGTTAAAAATTATCGAAAAAAAGTGACTCTTTAATTTTTTTTTAACTAATTACCTCTAATCGTTGTTTAGGATTGATTTCAGTAATTCTACCGACTAGAATGCCTGTCAATGTCGTATATTAGTTATAATACAGCTGGTAGATACGTGTTATTACCTGGCCTTCCACGCCGTTCGCAATATCAGTAATAACTATAAAAAAAAAAAAAACTATGGAAACCCGCACAGCGTACGGATATCTGCCGGGAAGGTTATTGGAATGCCTTAATTATAACACTATTATAATTCGGTAAAACGTATAAAATACTACGAGTATACACGTGCAATGCGTTTTGGTACTACGAATACTCCGATTGCGTACTCTTGGTCGCTAATTCGGCTGACGTCATAGATCTGCCTGGTTTTTTTTTTTATATACTTCAAAGTGCACGGCCGCTATACATAATAATCGTATAAATTATTTATTAATATCGGACAGAATCCATTGCCCCCGGATGGTTTAAACCGGAATCAGTTGTTCCGGGCTACAGTGAACTGCACGGATATAATAGTATAAGATCGCAACTATTGTATAGGCGTAGGCCGATATTTATTTTAGTATTTGAGTAATCGATTTTTGCGCGATCCGTTTTTACAATGACCGGCCCGGGCCGGTGAACGGAAATCCTATGACCAGGGCTACCGACCGGTCCAGACCAATAAAACCAACACCATTGTTCAATAAACTGGCCGGACATCGGTGCTCGCGAAATGTTGCGATACTCGGTTAAATGAAATTTTCACAATTATATATATATATGTATATATGATAACTTTTAGTTTTTTTATTGACTGCCAACTTGTCGGGTTTTAGTTAAACTACTTTAAAAATTATACAGCAATGCACGATGGGCGTAGACATATTAATAATACACCAGTGTAATATATATATGATATTCGATATTTTTAATGAACACTTTAAATAAATAAATCACACATTACGAATCACGCGATACAATTGTTTAAAAAATATCGTGAAAAATCAGTACATTTGTATACATAAAAACGGTTAATGTCGAAAAATAACATCGTTGGGAATTTAAATACTAATAAGTACTTTAATATAGTGTTTGGGTCAAAATGTCTGGATGAATCGGATTGAAATGTTTAGAAAAATACTGTCTAATAAAAATACTGTTGATTTTAACTATTTCAAGAATCGGATCGGACCGCCGTGAACACTGCAGGGCCTTATGTTTTGCAAGTACCTGTATTGATTAAATAGTCAATTATCGATTTAAATAGACTAAAAATATAATGTTTAACAAATACCTCGTACTTAAATAAAAAACTTGCATCAAATTTCTATAACTACTTCTAATTTATTTATACGTATCGGTGCTAAATTAAGTTTAAAAATATATATTTTATTTAATAAAAACCCCTGTAAAATGCATTGTAGTTTGAATAAATTGTCGACAAATAAAAAAAAATGTACGACGATATATGTAAATTGGTCTGGTAGGGAATTACACTTACTGAGTAATAGAAAAACGATTATAGTATAGAAGAGCTCGTAGTTCACTCGTCGATGAATTGGTTACGATTCAATGACCGATATTTGCTCGGAATAAAACAAATTTCGAAATCCAAACGACAAATAAATAAAATGTGCGTAGATAATTGGTAAAAAAAAAAAAAAAAAGTCAATATTAACATATCACTTTATCGGCCCATAATCGAACCATCGTGGACGTATTATCAACCGAACGTGCAATACCGTCTCGTCGCATGTAGCGGATTTCGCGTCATATTAAAAAAGCTACCGCTATCGTGATTTCGGCATAACGCATTTTCGTACGATTTTATTCGCCGATGAGTACTTATATATGAAGCTAATTTTTCAAATAAATTATTACTCGTGTGTAGAAAACTACTATTTTTTGTTTGTTTTTTCGTTACCTTTTTATAAATTCATACTTAACTCAACGAAAACCGTATCAAAACCTAAAAGCTTGAAAAGGATTCTATGAACATTGTCGTCGTAGGACACGTATATTCTGCCAAGGCCACAACTGCCGGCAGCCAATCGATGGTAAGTAACCGGAAAGTCCATATTTTGTTTGAATTTGTCTTCTACTATTGAGTGAGCTATTCATTTTATGCATAACTATATTAATTATTCACATCGCGTTTTCATAACTATTTTTAGTAGGTACTTATATCATTCAGAATAAATACAAATTTATTATTTTTACGTGTTAAGTTGAAAAAAAAAAAATGAAAAAAGTTCGGTGGGAAGTTAGGGTGGCAGGAAATAGAGGGGAATCCATTTATATTTGTACTCGACGATTAATCATTCCGATTAACCGAATCTGAACGACGTTCGATGAAAACATGTATTGATAAATAAAAATTTGAAAATTGTATTAATTTTTAACTACTAAATAAATTACGACCGTCCGTGTTTTTTTGTCTCAAAGTGTGTTGAGCATTTTTATAGAGTCAAAAAAGTATTATCCACATAAATCGGAACACAATACGCGAAATGTATTGTTCTATTATTATCAACAAATTCATATCTAATACGAGTTTATTTAAAATGTTTGACTATAGATTCGTAGAGAAAAAAAAAACCAATCAAATTAAAAACAGTGATATGACACGAAAAAATAAAATATTGTTCATCGTTTCGTTAGGTATACGATTATTATCATCGCGTATTATGACTGCCGTAATATCGCATAGGCGAAAAAAATTCGATTATATTATTATTACATTTGTAATTCGACTATTTAGCACGGAAGGTCACTAATATAATTATATAAATCATCTTCGACACTACTTTTGTTTTTTTTTTTTTTTTTATCATAATTTATTCGTTATTTATTGTACCTGTTGTATTTTGTTTAAGAACTATTAACTCATGGCCTACGGTTCATAAATCACATCCATAAACAAATGCCGTAGTCCACATCAATATTGTACATTGATAAGATATATCCCTACGTCTCCAACCACACTATCCATTCTGATCTCAAAATCCCGCCTGTGTACGAAGAATTAAAATTATTTTATAATCGTTACCATTTTCCGCTTATCTTCTCAACCCAATTCTCCTACAATTCCTGTCAGCCCTCCAAGTCGGTTAAAATGTAAATGGCGTCGTGACCTCTTAGTCAATTAAAAAAAAAAAAAAAAAAATCAAACGAAGGTGTCACTAATGGGTGGCTGCTTTCCTCAAATTCTTCCTGTAATGTATATAATTAAATAGACTTGGTTTAGTTTTTTATAGTTTAATATCCGTATCTCATTTGACTATTGTACCTTAGTGGTACAGATTGTAAATTCCATTTTAAGAATAAAAAAAAAAAAATAAAAAATTCGTTTTACTTACAATGCACTATTTTAACAAATTTGTTTTATCTACGGACTACGATACAATTTTAAAATTATTATTTCTTATTATATTAAACATAATTATTATTAAGGGTTATAATTATTATTATTAACATTATTTTGTATTTTTAATTTTTATATACACTTTGTATGGCAACGTCACATCAATATTTATGAGTGTTATTTAAAGGTAAAAATAAATGTTTTGTGTAACGAAAACGTGCGGGATCGTATCGGTAAAAAAGGTATATTATGCGAAATCGTGTGTCACCCGAATCGTATTTGTTATATGTGTTACAGGAATAGTATACAATTTGAGCATTTTATATTACCATGGAATAGGCCATGATTTTTGTGCGGTCCTGGCGACGAATTTGGCGGCTTTGGCAGATTTGACCTGACAAACAACAATAATGTTTATTGACACTATTTCAGCGTTTATTTTTAATTTTAGTCAATAAAACGACGGAAAGTAAATAATGCGAAAAATATTTACCGGAAATGAAATTTAAGATTGTTACACAGGAAAATAAAAATCTAGAAAAAGTTAAATTATTGTCTGGAAAGAAATTGTATAAATGAATATTGAATACATTCATATATTTTTCTATATGTATTAATTCTATCGAATATAATATTCCATGGTTTATCATTTCGCGGCTTCAAGAACATATAAATCGATAAGTAACTTAAACAAAATTGCTCATATTAAAAAAAGCACCACCTACCCAACCTCTCAAAAGGGGTTTAGATATTCAAATTATTAATATCAAACTTTTGGACTCAATGACCATTGACAAACCAACCATGTTTTAACCAATGTTTGGGTAGTATTAATTTTGACCAGTTTTTTGTGATTCCGGACCACCGTGTTTATGGGTAATGCTGGGTATATGCTTTGTCAATACCTGCAACTTTTTTCATATTATTAATCTTAACTTAAAAGCTGCGGTACTCCGGTACGTTGAATATTTGTTTTTTTTTTTTTTTTTTACCAAATTAGAAATGATAATAAATATTAACGAAAAACCGCGGAGGCATAGAATATTTTGCGTGTGAGGCAGTTTATAGTTATTAACAAATGCGCATAAATACAACGAACACATTAAAATAGCACCTAAAAAATATTACGTTTGTATGAGATTAATAGATATTGAAAACACGTAAAACCAATCAGCTTTGTTTGTTTACGCCCAGACAACAGAACAAACAATTTCGTATATTATAAAGCATCGCAATGTACGAAAAAAATAAATAAATATTTAATTGACATGAAATTCTGACTTAAATTTTTTTTGTTGATTATCGGTGGAAATGACAAAGTAGAATACATTTAGTTTGCGAAGATGGACTACCCACTTTCCACCTTTTTTTTTTTTTTTTAATCATCGACCTGGGCAGGACAATAATGCATAATATCATTGCAAATACATTGCAACAGCAATATCTAGCAATGGCAGAGCATATCATATAAGCAGGTCAGCTAATCTCTTTTAAAAGAGTACTTTCTTGCCCGTGACAAACCCAATCTAATAATAATAACAACCGTTTTTTTTTCATCCGTGTCGTCAAGGTAACCCGGAAATTTATCTTCGGCAAAATTCATGTATGAGCACCCCTTAAGGCAGTGTTTCCCAACATTTTTACCACCACAGATCACTTCGATAATATTTTATAGGTCGCGGACCACCTCAATTTTACGAAAACTAGGAATGCCTTTTGTTTGCTCATTAACAAGAATACACAAAATTTATCGAAAAATATTAATTTTTATTATTTTACTTCACATTTTATTACTATACTTCACTAATATATAATTATATTTCAATTTATTACTCTGAGACCTAGACACTTATAAAAGTGGAAAATACCTATCGGTCTACAGCAGCAACAACGATAAGATAACCGTATAATATTATACGGTTCCTCAATAAGTCGTAATTTTTTTCGCTATTTAAAAAAAAAAAAAAAATAATTAATTTGTAATAGAAATCGAAGAAAAAATCTATGGGGCCGCGGACCACCGGTTGAGAAACACTGCCTTAAGGAATGGATTTCCAAATATTCTTTCATATCTCACTCCTGCACCATAAGATATATACCACTAAAAATTCAAGTATCTAGATCCAGAGGATTAAGGTCTGGGCGTTGATCAACGTTGACGAGTGAGTGGTATTTGGTTTTTATATACATATATAGAATATTGAAAAAAAAAAAAAAAAATACGTTTTTTGTTAACTAAGCAACGATAGTTTCCCTAGAAACGTTTTAATGATCTTGAATGTATTTATGTTTTTGCCAAAAGGGAGAAATTTTAAAAAAATACCATACGAATTTCCAATTTTTTCTTTCATGAAACTTTGTCCTGTAAATTACGAACACATACCAAAAAAAAAAAAAAAAATTAAATCAGCCAAATCGGTCTAGCCATTTTAGAGTTATGACGTCACCAACAAATTATCGATTATTTTTTATAGTTTTTTAAACTATATAGTTTATATTGACGGTCACTTATCGAGATAAAAACTATCCTATATTTTAATTTGGACCAAACAACACACGTTTACGAAATTTCATTAAAATCGGTTACGGGGTTTCGGAGATTAGCGTAAACGAACATCGGCGGTGACGCGTTTCGGTCCGGTTTTTTCAATTTTTTTTTTTTTTTTTTTTTTTTTTTATCGAAATACGCAATTGTTATCATCATGAACAATATTATTGTTGATCGTGGCCGTATTACTGTTTGGAATAATAGAAAATGCGCTATTGATGAAGCATTGAAAACCGTATGCCCACCAAGTGTGTCGAAATATAATCGTTACTCTGCAGTAAGCCGATGCCATTAATTTAATCAAGTCGTTTATAGTCACGACCTCTGCCGTTATCTCTGGTGCCATCGCACATTATAATCACGCTCAATTGATTATGAAAACAAAATTATAATATTATTGTACGGGGTGATCAACTAGTCGCAAGCCACTGGTGATCGCGGACAGTTATTAGCTTTACGTATAGGGTATTTGTTCTGTTGTCGATTTAAGAAACAAGAAAATCCTGAAATGTTACATAAACGATTTTTTTTTTTTTTTTTTTTTTTTTTATTGTAACCATTATTTTCGTGCGCGCGTAACCACCACTGTCCACTTTTGATTTTCAAATAGTAACTTGTACAGCGGAATTAGACACGCATAGACGAATTATTGGTGAAAATAAATGTCGGTGTATGAAGTTTTTTTTTGATTTTCGTTAACCCGCGGAACACGCCGCCACACAAAATGATGTGATCTACTCGCCATGCCCTTCGCCTATCGACGAAACGACAAACTTAAAAGTGCAAGTGACGTGACAGGTCGACGAAAATCAAAAATGTCAACACCGAAAATTATTTCAGCCAATTCTTTCAAAGTCTATTTATGTAGTGTCTATTAACGGTTACTAGAAAAAAAGCCAATACTCTCCGCGATAATTCGTGTCATACGGTCAGCCGATCGCCCTGTATAATATTGTTTAACCATTAGTAATCATACTACGAAATATTACATTACCAATCAGTTCTATAGTCGTGCCTAGACATTTATGGCCAAGGTGGCGAATTTTAAATCGTGCTACCTAAATTTTTTTTTTTTCATTTCAAGAAACATCCATTTTTCTGATTCTGAGCGGTAGCGAGGACTGTAATTGGTTTTACTATGAACGATTTTTTTTTTTTTTTTTTGTTTTTTCTGTCCGTGGATAACTTTTCTACCAGCCATTCTCTGTTCCGACTATCAAGAGAAGCGCATTTTCTGAAAGCATTCTGGATCAAATCGGTGCGTTGGCGATAATTTAATCGATTTTCGTTGTAGTTTTCTTAATAATCGCGGAAAAACGGGAAAATCGACGGCAACAGCGATTTTGTTGTTGTTGTTGTTGTAACTCGGTTAAAAGAAAACTGATTCAGTTTTTTTTTTTTTTTTTTGTACATAACAAGCGGAAATATTTTACTATTTTTAATAGATTACTTGTTTAATGATTTAGATGCTCGTCGTCGACCTTACCTAACGTAACCGCGAAATACACCGCCAAGAGCCGATTTGTATAAATATTACGTGCGAGACGGCTCTATACGGCGTGTAAACGGTCGCTGCAATTATACGTAAAAAAATTATCCGTGAATAATATTATTAATTTTGTATATACTGCGTTCGCGTATACACATTTGTATTATATAAAAAAATTCTTCGGCCGATGGGGTTATATAATAATATTACGGCCCAGACCACGTATGCCGGGACCTTATCTGGGAGGGTGGAGGGGAAGGCGATAAGATTGTTTTTTTTTTTTTTTTTAATAGCCATACATTTTTATTTTTTTATTTTTTTAATAGTTCCTCTACAATAATAAATGTATACGCTTTTAGGTTGTAATTGCATTAGGCATATGCCGTGTACTCTATACGCCCAACGATAACAATTTCGTTAGTATACAATATCCTAACGTGTACGTTATTTGTATTTGTATACTATATAATAATATTACAAGACGTTTACAAAAATGTAAAATTTCTTTTATACATATAATAATATATTATTTGTCGATGTATTCCGGGCGTACGGCGGCTTATTGGAAAATATTGCGTTTTTAGCGTAGGTATAGTATACTACCCGTCAGTTTATAAGAACAAAAAAAAAGTTGAAACCTATTAATTTTGAGTAAGTACCTACTTATATCTATACACAATGCCCTGCAGGTTATTGCGAAATCCGTACCGATTCGTAAAAAAAAAAAAAAAAAAACCAACAACAACGTTTACCGCTCTATCTATCGATTTGAAGTAGTTGCCGTCTTTTGGAAAAGAAAAAAAAAAAATGTTAAAATCTATATAAATTTCCGGTATACCGTCGGTTATTGCAAAGTATTAACGATTCATAAAAAAAAATAAAAAACACTTTTATTGTTCTATATCCATCGATATAATGGAAAATTTTTATATTTTTTATGAAAAAAAAAATATAACGTTCTATAAATTATTACAAAACTATCGCGAAAGACGTTTTATTTTTGATAGAAAACGCATAACTGTTATCGTTATAATCCATAAAGGCTAGGTGAAAACGTATTTCACAAAAATCTGAAAAAATTGTTAAATACTATCTAAGAAGTGTTTGATTTAATTGAAACCAATTTGGATTCCGATGAGTTATAAATCATAATCATTAAAAAACCTCGGCGTTGACGGAGATGTAAAGATCATTATGTTAGGTTAGGTTAGGTTAGCCTTTTCACCGAAAAAACCTAAAATATTTTTCCACAGTTTTGTGGAATATTTCAGACTCCAAACACTGTAATATCCTAATTATATATATTTTTACTAATGCTCAAATTGTACTGGTTAATTGGACGACATTCCGCCCTAGACCTTGCTAACAAACGACTCCTTTACGTAGCCATCATCAAACCTATTTATGGCATCCATCTGTGGGGTTGTGCCAGCAAATCTAACCTCCAAGTTATTCAACGTTGTCAAAATATCGTTCTTCATACAATTGCAGCAGCATATCGGTTTGATTGAAACGGCATCATACACCGCGATCTGAATATACCATCCACCCAGGACTAAATCATAATGTTTGCTAACAAACATGTGAATATATTAGAGCTGCACGCCAATGCAACTGCTAAAAAACTCCCGTGACAACTCACAAGGTATTAGGCGTCTCAAACGCTTAAGTCGTACGATTTAGTTTATGTGACTTAGGCTAAGAATCGGGGATACGGTCATTGTTGGTACAACCTCAAACGTGTTCATGTATTTATATATATTTACTACTTCTGTATTAATTAATATTTATACACACATCATGCACTGTATTTAAAAAGACGTTTGCCGTCTCTGTCTCTCTAACGGGCAATATAGCGAATCGCGTTATTTATAAAACGTAAATTGCGGGGTTCAAACGCGAATACCGAATTTCTAAGAGCAGAATATTTTCGAGGACCTGCTACGTAGCATGTTTCTGACAAATTGTCGTATAAAAAAACCGATAACCAACATGGTTAACATAACTGTTTCGTTTGTCATTTATGACGACCCCTTGAATGTATTTAGGTTATTATGCCATAAATAAAATAACGTATATACCAAAAGCAGCTTTTGTAAAATTGAATTTCATTGTTTGACTATTGTTTTGGTAAAAAAAAAAAATAATAATAAAAAATTTATACATTCTGATTAGGAAAATAATTGAAAATTCAAAAATACCTGATAATATTTTTAGATATACAAAAATATATTTTTTTTCTCATTTACCCGTCGGGCCCCTTCCAATATTTAAAAAGACCTTCCAAGAGCCGGACTGGCCGGACCGTTCTATATGAGAATACGAGGTCTGTTCAAAAAGTACCAGGACATGTGTTATTACGGCTAATCTACACAGGATAACTTTTTAAATTGTAAATAGATGTATTCCCCGTGAATTAGTGGATATTTTAAACAAATCCCGTAATCGCCATCATATTTTAGTTTAATATTATTACACGTGATTAAATCTAGTCGGTTTTGTTCGTTCGCCGTTTTCTACATATTCCGAAATTAACGAACAACGCGTGTGCATCGAGTTTTGCTTGGAACTTGATTGGAAATTATGCAACGGAAACGTACGGAAATCGATTAAAAACCGCTTTTGCGGATGATTCGTTAAGTGGTTCCCGTGATTTTCGAGTGTTTTAAACGTTTTAAGGACAATCGGCGGTCAACTGATGACGATCCACGTACTGGAAGACCGTCGACGTCATCCAGATACGATGGTGTGACGACAATTTGCGAAAAAAATGCGAAATGGTCGCCGATTAACCGTTCGCGAGTTAACAAAGCGAATCTCAATTGAGTCTTGTCGTGCAATTTTACAGGAAAATGTACAGATGAGATTGATCGCGCTGTCGATTCGTGAATTTTTGGCTGATAAAAAAAAGTGTTGTGGTCTCGCGGACTCTCCCTATTCTCCTTATCAGGTCCCATGTGATTAATTTCTATTCCCAAGACTAAAATCTGCGCTTGAAGGACAACGATTTCATGATGTAGAGGAAATTAAAGCGGACGCGGCAACAGAACTCATAGCTTAGACTTTGGAACAGTTCCAAAGGACTTTTGAAAAATGGCAAGATCGCCGGACGAGAGTATTTTGAAGGAGCTATCTTTAAATAATATGTAACTTCGTTTTTGTAATTATTAAAAATAAAATTCTGGTACTTTTTGAACAGACATGTTTTATGTTCCAATTTCCTGGCAAGACGATAGAATAATTTTACGATTTTTTTTTTATTATCCCCCACGGATATCATATAGCGTGTTTCATCCATTTTTAGATTGGGGTGAGAAGAGGAGGAGATACATTGCATGTTAATGTTTCACATTTATGATGAAACCCTTTAGTAATTTCACGATTTTTTTTCTTCACCTAGTGTTTGTTATTAACCCAGATGCTATAGCGTCGCTCTTTCCCCAACTTTTAGCGAGGGATGGGTACACGTGGTGAATCGATAGCCTACGAAAATAACAATAGTTATTGTACATGAACATAAACTACAATTTATTATAAGTTTTTAAATCATTATTTTTTACGAATCGTTATTTAACAAATGCGATGCTACCTTTTTTTTTTTTTTCACACGGCCGAGGTCGGGTTTTATTCAGCTAGGATTTTTTTGTTATTATTTTAATATTTATTGTCACGAATAACTGCAACAATCAGTCGGTCGTTAGTGTATTATAAATCGACCCGGCGGAATATTTGCATAATATAGTCGAAAATTCAACGGCGGTATGATTAAGCCATAAATAATACGCGTAGAATATTAATACGAATATAATATAAACCGTAGCTGATCGACGGTAATATTGTTGCCCCGGCCGACATCGAATCGTGAAGTTATTTAAAAATAATTAACATTTATTTCGCACGAATAATGAACAAAAACCCTGGGGACAAGCCAGATTCACATTGCGACAGCCTCGACATTTTTCGATGGTATAGAACTGTCGTAAACTATTAGCCTATCTATTGAACTATCGTACAATTTAATGTTTAAATTATTAACATTTAAACAGCGGTGAAAACTTTTATGCGCGGCCATTACTATCTATCAAAATAAGCGTAAATTTTTGATTTTTTTTTTTTTTATGTACTTATTTTTACTTCTTCTCAGAAATGTATATTTAGACTGTAAAAATATAAAAACTAATAAAACAGCTACTTTTTGATAATTTTAATGGTCGCGACCTCTAAAAATCGTTTTATAGGTCTGGAAATGTAAGGGGAACTTTTTACCCAGCCGAACATAATATCACGATTAGATAAAAATAAAAAAAAATGTTAAAAATAAAATTCTGATTCATTCTAACATAATATATTATATATATATTTTTTTTTTCATATAAATTTGATACTAAATAATATTTGAAAAATAATGAATTGAAAAAATATGAAAACAAAAATTGACATAGATAATATGTATGATTATGACGAATAATTGAATAATTGAAAAAAAAAAAAAAACATGAAACAAGCGTTATAAACGGTAATAATCATTCAATTGTAATAATATATTTCTGGCTCGGTTTAACGATTTTTCGTTTAAAAAGTGTTTAACGTAGTTTTTTGTTTTGTTCGCATTTTGAATCTGAAAATACATTAAACAAATTAATAATACAATAACGGGCATTAATAATTTCTAAATAATCTTCTTTAATTTTATTTTAAAACATCTAACAATTAATTATTCTTAGTTGATATTTTATGATTATTCTACACATAGGTTCAATAGTATGCAAGGGGAACGGTAAAACTCTAAGAAATTAGTTAAACTCCTGCATGAACACAGTGGTAATCTCCTACACTATAAATAGTGCACGTGCTTAAGAGGGCGTGTGACATTTCGAAATTAAAAAGCTAGGTGTAGGAAATTTTCACGAAATTTATAAATAAAAATTTAAAATTTATCAATTCAAAAATATTAATATTCACTTCCAAATACACATTCAGTTATTTCCAGCATTAACGAATGCGAAAAGTTTCACATGACCAAATTTCCAACGTTCAAAAAAAAAAACGAGAGCTTGTACGATGCAACGTTGGTTAAAAGTTTATCGATAAACTTTCAACTTTCTATTTTTTCACTACTGTAAAATAAGATATTCGAGTTTTCGAAAAACTTCATTATTACATTTTAGAACAATAATAACTTCCTTTTTTTATGTTGGTAAAGTATCGAAAAATCAACTGAATATAAACAAAATATTTTAGAGTTATAAAATATAAAGAAGATTATTTACTATACTCCATTTAAAAAAAATATAATTATTTACATAAATGTTTAATAATTCGAAAAAATCCTACAAATATAATAAAAATATAAACGATTAATACACTTTTTTTTTAATTTTTTTATGACCATACATCGATTAGATGTGGAAGGAATCGTTTGATATGTGAAATTTTTAGAGTACGATCACAATATCGCCGTTGTCCGTTCAGAGAAGCAATTCCGAAATTGAACCTGGGCGTATTGGCCAATTATTCTCCAGTGCGGCCAAGACAAAAACGAAGTGCGGTGCGAAAGTCATTGTCATTCCTAAAAAGAAATAATATAACAATTGAATATATTCGCATACATAACTATTAAACTTTACGTATTGTATACAATATATTTTTTATTGTTCTAATCTAAATAAATAATTCTTATAAGATTATATTTGCAAAACAGCACGGCCAATTGTAGCGCCGAAGTAGTTGCCGGCTATCACAATTTATGTTTCGTATTATTTTTTTATTTTTGACATGTATATGTCTTATGGCTGGGGGTCATTCTGTTAATTTGTCCGACACCGAGAATGTTACCGGGACGCTCGTTTAAAGAACAAGCTGAAAATCGTCATTCCGATAACCGAACCGCCGCGAAATGTCTGTATTGACGAATTTCCCGTCGCTGATAACGAATTCAATTTTCGTTTTATCCAAAACGTATTCGGTGTTTCCTGCGCTGTTTGCGATCGCCTTTGGTTCGAGAAAGATATGAAGCACGTTCCCCAGAAAGCCGTAGATTTTTTGCTCGAAAAATACCCAGACTTAGATTCTCATAATATGAGCGTGTGCAATACTTGTTATAAAACTCTGCTCAGTAACAAAGTTCCCCGTTTTGCTACGATTAACGGTTTTCGTTATCCTCCATTTCCGTCTGATTTACCGCCTCTCGATCCTATCTCTGAACGATTAGTGTCACCGCGTCTTCCATTTAAAAATTTAGAAAAATGTATACTCAATAAAAATAATTGCTGTCTTTGAAAAATAAATGAATAATTCCTGTCTTCGAAACTTGTTTATTTTTTACACGTGTTAAAAAAGTTACCTACAGTTTAATCCTCGTCTCCTCGTATCTAATACCAAATTGACATCGACATTCTTATGTCAACTATATTCAGTAGAAACAAGACATATACATGTACCGATGTGTCTGTATGTAGTGTAGATACTCTTAGTGTTTTTTTTTTTTAATTATACCAGTTCTAATTCGATATTCACGGTTAAAACGGGTCAGCTGGTTAATAATATTTTTGTCGCGCATACCGCGGTATGGTATTGTTATTATTATTATTATTATTATTATTGCTTTTTTACGCGAACACGTCGGCCATAATATATCCGGGACGTCACGTCACGCGTCACGTCGTCGGTCAGCCGCCGACGGGCGAAATAAATTGTCGGCGGGTCGGCGGGTCGCGGGCCGGAACGTTCGTCTCGGCGGACGATCGGCCGCGGAGATACCGTCGCGGCGGCTCTCGGTTTACGGGACGCGGGAGAGTCACGACAATATCGCCCGCAAAGGATTACGCCGCCGCCGCCGCCGCCGCCGCCGCCGCCGCCGGAACATTAATCACGTTGCTCTCTCCCGTTGCCCGCGCCGCCACCCCTCGCGGACTTCCCGTACGCCGCGCAAGAGCGTCCGGATTTCTCCCTCGCCGGTGCTCGCAAGACGGGGCGCGAGTTTCGACGACTTTAGCCCGTCCCCGCGGCAAAGGTCGGGCCCCATACGAAGACGACGACGACGACGACGACGACGACGAAGACGAGGACGGCGCGCGGGATTTCACCGTAATCGTCGCCTCCCGTCAACGGAGCCGGGCGTTTTTTTCCCCCCTTTCTTTCCGGTTTTTCTACCCGTCCGGCCAATCTGTTCGCGAAAATCCGGCATTTACGTACGCTCACCGCGCGCATACGTATATTATTGGAATATAGGTTGGCGCCGCCCGCCACCGTGTACACGAACGCGTACCAGAAACGGACGTCGCATTCCGCGACGGATTCGGGGGACGAAGCGGTAAAGTCGGCTTCCTATTGTTTGAGCCCCGGAATTCGGGTGTAGTGTTCGTTTGAAGAATAATTTATTCTCTTCTATAGTGAAAATACAAATATATTATTCATTGTTTTCATTAATAAGAACAAACAATTTTTCAATTGTGTATTGTCGTAATGTCTAGCAGCCCTCTCCACCAAAAAAAAAAAAAAATTAAAATCTGATCCACAGTTCCCTAATTCTGGATCAGCAACAGGCCGTCCTCTATGTGATGAACCATATTATGTAGCCCTCAGAATAAATTATTTAGATTGTTTTTGATTTTTTTATTTTTTTTTCGAATTCTCAGATTTTCAAAAAATACGATTAATTTGATTGTAAAATAAAAAAAAAAAAAAAAAAAAAAAACATAATAATTAAACAAATCCCCGGTTGTTTTTGTATCCAATGTTTTGACATTAAAATAAATAAATTTCAAAAAAATCTTTTCCGAGAGCAACATATTGAGTATCATCCTGTAGAGCACGACATTTATACACCCTGTATATAAAAACAACTCATAATGAATCGAGTTGGTCGGTATTGCTTTAGAAAAAAATAAAAAAATAAAAAATGAAAGAGATCCGTCTTCGGTCGTATAATAATATGTTACATTATATCGTCGGGCTGGAACGGTAAATTCAAATTTAGGGGGATAAAAAAATGCCGGATTGTAGACGAAACGCTATTGCGTAAATCTCTAATATGAAAAAGTTAAAAAAAAAAAATGCATTGATATTTACATATTATTATTTGCACCGAACAATACCCACTGCAATTACTTTATATTTTTTTTTTTTTTAGACTCGCACGTTACTTAGCCGTTTCTGTGCAGTCTCTCGTTGGAATATTTCGATAGTCCGTATTGTCTTGCAAATATCATTACCCAGGAGGAAATGAAAAACAAAAAAACAACGGAAAACGTATTTTTACTATCGCGGTGTTATACATTTTTTTGATAATATTGTTATTATTATGATTGATAAATCGACTTCGTGCGAAAACGAAAACGACTCCGGCGCTATATCGATTTCGATCGAATTTCAAGATATTTACGAAAAAAAAAAAAAATTATAAAGCGTATAATATATCTGTTTAAAATATTAAATTTCACCTTTACGGCGGACCTATATTTTCGACACGAAAACCGGACGATTAAGGTCATACGAAAATGATAAAAAAATATTCTGTCATACATGTATATCTATTATTGTTATACAGCCCATCGCCGACGAGGGTAGATAATATTATCGGTTCTTATCGGTGCTCAACTATGGTATCGGTGCTCAACTGTGGTATCGATGCCTCTATAAAATATGAAAATTGATGAAGAAAAAAATACCATCGAAATTTCGGTAGGTAATATTATAAAATATTATTAAAAATCGGTGAACTTTAATTTTCGGCTGATTATACAGGGCGCGGAAGAGCCGACTGATGAGTTTTGATGGGCTATAAATAACGAACAGTAAAACTTAGAAAAAAAGTTTTTGTTATTTAAATCAGTATTCAATCCCATTTTTAAAAATTATTTTTTGAAAATTATATCTCCAAGGTGGCGGCCGTCAGTATTGATACACTGTTGTAAACGATCTCTAAAGCTCTGATATAATTTTCGGCACATTTCGACTGATATGGCCTCGACTTCCACGTGGAGTGGTCATTCATGGAGCTGCCGTGGGTTATTTGTAGCCCAGTATCGAAAATTTTGTTTATTTACAGTTCCAGAAAGATGAAAATGGACTTCATCGCTACAGAAAAAAGTTGATATCGGAGGAATTTGCAGAAGAATTTGCTGACAGAGATTTTTACGGTTGCTGTAGTCAGTAGCATTTAACTCTTGGACAAGCATTAATTTATAGGGATGGAATTATAAATCTTCGTGAAGAATTCCCCTCAAAGAACGGTCTGAGATTCCCAAAGCTACAGCGTCTCGGTGACTGCTCAATTGACTCTCTAACCAACTGCACATTTTCGGGGGTTCTTACCGTCCTGGGTGCTCCGTGTCCAAGTCTACTTAGGGTACTTGCAGTTTCTTCCAATCGCGCCGTATCCACAATTTGATAGTGTAAGCAGAAGGAACAGATTCAGCACGTGCAATGCCGAAGTGTATACGCAAAGCCCTTTGTGTAGCGATCACAGAATGATTATTTTCGTACGACGAAACCACGATGTACACCTGTCCAGACCACGATTACGAATAAACACGGCATTACCGTACAATTCAAAATATACCACTTATTAAGGCCTGCTCTTATCTTATCACAGGCTAATGACCTCATTAAACTCGTCAGTTGGCACCCTGTAGTAGATTGATACACGACTATATTTGTCTCAGTTTTTTCCAAATTTTCAGGAAGAACAAACAACGTCGTCGATAACAAGCGGTTTTTAAATGGGCCCTGATGACATTTTGATATTTCACTGAGTACCAACAGAGTATATGCCGGTCAAAACGGTTTGAATAGACGAACCTATTAATATCATAAACGTAATTTCGCATTTTTTTCGTAATGCTGTTTTTATAATATTCGATAGTGGTGTATTCCTAGTGTTGAACACTTAATCCGGATTTACCAAAATGGCAACAATCCGTATAATCCGGATTAATCGTATCGATCCGTATTATTATTAAAAAATTCAATTTATTAAAATAATTTTTTAAATGTATTATTGCAGGTTAAATGTAAAAAAAAAAAAAAAAAAATGTTTTTGTATAACTGACCACATTCGTGTAGTGTAGTTGTGTTAGGGATTTGGGGTTTTGATCCCCACCCCCAACGATTTTTATTTATCGTAAATATCGTATAACTTAAATATATAATTTAACTAAAAAGATCTCCTATCTTCGTCTTACGAGCGCGAATTTTCGTTTAGCAGAACAAATTTAAAATTTATCATTTATGTTTATGTACGTCGGTTTTTGCCCGATATTTTTATTTTTTTAACGAGATGTAAACACTTTAAAATTGTGATATTTCACATACTCGTATATTGCTTAGAAATAAAAATAACGAGAAAAAAAAACGACGAATAAACACAAATAATGGTCGAATATTTAGGTTTGATATAATGTACCGCATTTAAAAATATCAATCAAAAATGGAATTTGGAATTCCAGCGAATACTACGTTGTCTACAAGAATAAAAAATAAAGAAATAATTTTAAAAAAAACTCGGCAACTCGTGGAACTAGGAGAATCCTCCGATGTAGAATAAAGTTTATTAAAATGGTTTTAACAATGCCTTGGACAAACAAAATTCCAATTAACGGGCCCGTTTTACGTAGATGTACAATAATGTTCCGTATGGATAAATAATTTACCAATGCTCATCGATAATTATTCACCAGACGATATTTTTTAACGTGGGCGAAACAGGGCAGTTTTTAAATTTTTACCTTTTCATTACCATTCATATTTAAATGTCAATTTTATTTAGGTGGAACACAACAGCGAAGAAAGAGTAACACTTTTGTTTGGATCGAATATGCCGGGCACATAAAAATGTTGACCACTTCTGATTGGTAAGTCGAAAGACCACAATTTTTTTAAACACGTAAAATCACGGCCATTAGATTATTATGCAAATAATAAAAAAAAAAAATCCTGTACTAATGTTACTAATTCTTCCAACTGCGGTGTAAATCACGGAGATACAAAGTAGTTATCAAATGCCTACTGTTATTTATACAGTGTTCAATATTTACAGTCACAGTTTAAATTTTAAACAATGTTCTAGAGCCCCGGTGAAAAATTGTTTCCCGCCTCGCTGCTCACCGTATCGCTCCTACGCATCTGGTTACGCGTCTGACTACGTCAGCTCAGTTTTGCCAGGTCGCTCAATAATGATCAGTTTTATACTCACAAAACAAAACATGGGTATGCGTCAGATATGTTATTCAATTTGGCATGTTTATGACGCACGAGGTAAGAAAAATAAAAAAAAATAAAAAAAAGTAATTTAATCCGTATTTTATATCGTGCGTACGGTGTGCCTACACATCCCGTGGCATTTGTGATTATAGTGTTACAGTGTCGACATACTGGTTCAGTACAAACACGTTTTGGTCGTAAAAGAAAAAAAAATTAACCACCTGGGATCAGTAGTATGGTCATGCGTATTTATCGTTTAACGATTACGTTAACGTAGTCAGCGAATATTCATGTAAAAAAAAACAAAAAAAAATAATAAAACCAGCAAATATTAAAATTATACACCACGATTGATTTTAAAGTAATATCCCGCGGTATGATATTACGTAGTTATAAATATAATATTTTCAAGTCGACACTCGGGATAACAAACTCGATTTCGACTCGAAAGACTTGCCCCGAGAGTCATAAGAATTTGCTTGTATGTAATTATAGATTTAATTGTAAAGAGGTTTTATGTTTTTTTTTTTTTTTTTTCAAATTACTCGTTCTAATGGCCCGGAAATAAATATTTACGCAGCGTTGTCGGATTTTGTCAAAATGGATTTTTTTAAAAATGTTTTTTTTTAATTTTAATTTCACTAAGGAAACAATGGCAGAGATTTGGCATTTGGCATTTTCCAGATACGATAATATCGTTTACGAATGGTTTGCAGGCAACGTCGTGGACGATGACAGTTCGCGTTTACATACTTAAGCCGGGTCCGGATGATGGATAGTCACTATCAAACTGTCGAGAGACTGCGATAGTGATAGTAACAACCGCCGTGCGAATACACGGCATCGTTACTGTCGTGTCCTATAAGCTAACATCGAAATGGCATAAGCCAGCGGTTCCCAACCCATGGGCCGCGGCCCATACGAACAGGTTAGGGTACTGGGCCGTGAACCATATAATATTATATATGATATACAGGGCGGGGCGTGATTACTTCCTTGTTTTAAAAAATCATAACACAAAAAGTATTGATTTAATTATTTTTTTCTGTGTATACGGGTACATTTAATGTTTTATTTTATTTGGTTTTAAATACGACCTCTCGAAGGTGGCCACCGTTCTCGTCAAAGCACTGAGATAGTCGGAATTTGAAATTGCTGTCCACTTTTACAAGCACATGTGTACCTATGTCGGCAATAGCAGCACAAACATTGTTTTTTGAGATTTCGAAGGATCTTTGGACGATCCGTGTATACCAACGATTTAAAGTAGCCCCACAGGAAACAATCACACGGGGCTAAACTTGGTGATCGTGCTGGCCACTGAAGATCGCCTCTAAGAGAGATGAGCGCACTTGCTTTGTCCACTGCGTAGTTGACACTGAAATAGTTATAAAAAAATCTCTTGGATAACGTGCTTTCGAAAAAGCCATAAACCACTATTAATAGCCGCTTAGTTGCGAGAGTTTCAGCTAAGGAAGTAACCACGACCCACCCTGTACATATATATATGTATATTTAAAATAATGTTATCACATATTTTCATTATATACCAATATTATCTACACTCTACAGTCTAGAGCAGTGTTTCCCAACCGGTGGTCCGCGGTCCCATAGATTTTTTCTTCGATTTCTATTACAAATTAATTATGATTTTTTTTTTAAATAGTGAAATAAAATACGACATAATGAGGAACCGTATAATATTATACGGTTATCTTATCGTTGTTGCTGTTGTAGACCGATAAGCATTTTCCACTTTTATAAGTGTCTAGGTATCAGAGTAATAAATTGAAATATAATTATATATTAGTGAAGTATAGTCATAAAATGTAAAGTAAAATCATAAAAGTTAACATTTTTCGATAAATTTTGTGTATTCTTGTTAATGAGCAAAAAAAAAAAAGGTATTCCTAGTTTTCGTAAAATTGAGGTGATCCGCGACCTATAAAATATTGTCGAAGTGGTCCGTGGTGGTAAAAAGGTTGGGAAACACTGGTCTACAGTGTCCAATATGTACACAATTAACGCTATCGGACGTTTGAATGTAATTTTATCTCGTGCAGTTCGTTTATTATTAATAGATTGTTATAGTGTTTTTCTAAACAAACAATTGATTTTTTTTTAATTCTTTTATTTCCAATTACTGCCGTACGTATATATATATATATATATGTGCTTACGTATATAGGTGGTCCACCTAAGATTTTTTTTTACAAAATCGGCGGTCCGCACAACTGAAAAGGTTGGCAACCGCTGGCATAGGCTGTTCGTGGATTCTCTAACACCGGTAGACAACGGTGGTCACCAATAAGGTCGCGGGCGATTGCATTTACGATTTTTTACCAGTCGAGTTTCTTGTCGGCGAGCAGTAGTGCCTACTACCCGTTTTCAGGAAGGAAAAAAAATATGATGAATAATCGTAGCCGCTGGCGGTATTTAGATATTTTTCGATACGTTATCAGGTTTCGGAAAAAAACTCAATTGCGGTTGGCACGACCGCCGGGCGACCACGTCCGTCCCGCCGGGCACTGTACCAGCGTGCACGCCCGGTCCGCCGGACGGGAAAATCGCCGTGCGAAACGGTGCGGGGGGGGGGGGTGCCCGGGTTTCGCCGGAATTCTTATTTTCTCGGCGCCCCGGCCCGTACAACGAGATTTGTTTTAGCCACGCGTACGCGATCGTGTATTTTTTATTAATTTTTTTTTTTTTTTTTTTTAAATATTCGTCTCGTACGCGTTCAGTCTCTCGGTCCGTCCGTCGCGGCAGCGTGTTCAACAGAACGGCCGGACCGAAAAAACGTAATGCCTGCTGAACGCATTCAGGCGCGTTTACCGTTCGCGTTACACGATATTCTATTGTATAATTTACGCGTATATAAATACATACGTATCGTTATACGTATAACGATTACGATAAAATAATAATAATAATGGCGGCGGCGGCACCATACGGTACGGCCGGTTGTACGGCCGGATGGCGCTCGCGGCCCGCCCGGGCGTTTGTCCGTGCGTCGCGCCGGCCCCGCATTACGACGGCCGCACCGACACGATTACGGTAAAGCGCGCGCCGTTTAATATTATTTCGCGCAGTGTGTAAACCAATACGCCCGTTGTACGATACGATTCATTAGCCCGTCCGTCCGGCGCCGAGAGCGTCTAAGAGACGTACGTCTACACCCGGGGTGTGTCAGCGCGTTGCGGAAAAAAATTAAAAAAAGAAGAAAATAATAATAAAAAAAAAAAAAAAACCTTAGTAAAAACCGTCGATTACCGCCCCCGTACTCACGGACAGTGCTCCAGCGGCCGGACGACCGCGAGAATTTCACACCGCGTCGCCGTCCGTTCCTCTCGGTCTATTCGAAACGTACCGGGACACGTGTTATTACGGTTAATCTACACACACGATAACGTTTCAAATTGTAAATACACACGTATTCCCCGCGAATTAATGGATATTTTAAACGAAACCCGATGTCGCCATCATAACTCAGTTTAATATTACACGTGGTTAAATCCAGTCGGTTTTTTTTTCAGTAGTTGCCGTCTTTTGGAAAAGAAAAAAAAAACGTTCTATAAATTATTACAAAAAGACGTTTTATTTTTGATAGAAAACGCATAACGGACATTGTTATAATCCGTATAGGCTAGGTGAAAACGTATTTCACAAAAATAAAAATTTTTCGGGAAAGACAAAAACCCGAACAGAATTGTTAAATACTATCTAAGAATTATTTGATTTAATTGAAACCAATTTGAATACCGATGAGTTATAAATAATAATCATTAAAAACCTCGGGCGTTGACGGAGATGAAGATCCTTATTTTCTTGGCCTTTTCACCAATGAAACTGCTAAAAAACTCCCGTGACGACTCACGAGACATTAGGCGACTCAAACGCTTAAAGCCGTACGATTTAGTTTATGCGACTTAGGCTAAGAATCGGGGATACGGTCATTGCTGGTACAACCTCAAACATTTCCATGTATTTATATATATATATATATATATTTACTACTATTATTGTATTAATTAATATTTACACACACATCATGCACTGTATTTAAAAAGACGTTTGCCGTCTCTGTCTCTCTAACGGGCAATATAGCGAATTGCGTTTCACATAAAACGTAAATTTCGGGGTTCGAACGCGAATACCAAATTTCAAAGAGCAGTAATCGCCAATACACCTCTGAAAGTGATACACCGCGTAGTCGAAAATATACGAAGTAAGTTAGAAGAGTGCTTGAGATGACAGTCATCTCGACGACGTCATTTTTAAAAAATAAACGACAAATTATGCACTTCATTATGATAAATTAACAAATAATTTGTATTCGTTTTGTTATTATTTTATAATTTAACTTTGAAAATCGACCGTTTCAGTGCCCAACCCTGAATAAAAAAAAATAATAACGTGGTTTTTTTTTTTTTTTGTCACATATACATATATATTTACTAAATAAATCGTCGTGTTCGAGAACGCTACAGTCATGGGCGGACGAAGAAAAAAAAAACTTCTCTTATCTTTGAGCGAAAAGCGCCGAGGGAAATATGCGGAGGACCCGTGAGAAACGAACTAAATCGGGATTGCGAATAAACGAGGAAAATACATCGACCCGGACCTCTTTCTATGCAAGTAATCTGATATTAAAAAAGTTTTTTTTTTTTTTTTGTAAACGACTAGAGTGGTAGTATTATGGCGAACTGGAGGAATCATATCTCGAAATGTACTGTTTGTTATTAACAAAGCCGATAAGATAGACCGTGAAAAATGGATGATCTTAATAGAAGCTGCGAAATGCTTTAATGGCCAGTTAAGGAGAAAAACAAATAGGGAACATACTTTTTTTTTTTTTATATTGCAAATTCCCCAGATCTCGTGTAAAATCAACGCGATAGCCGAACACAATTTCGATATACCCGCAGTCAAACAATATTACAAATCCATAGTGAATCGTTTTGAAGGTATTTTAGAAATGTTTTCCAAATCATATCCAGGGCCGGATTTGTGGTGGGGGGCCCAGGGCCCATATAAGACGATATATACCGAAATATTCATCCGGTAAACGTCTCATCGTGACAAATTCTTCGTACGGCAATCAAACGCCGCTGTCGGTTCATATTCAAGACATACTGATTCAAATTTGAATAATTGGTACTTTTTTGAGATTATGTTGCATCATGGCTATCACGATCCGGGGGAGCATTGGTATACCTATGCCCAGGAAAAAACATGCGTTTTATGAAGTATGCCAACAATTATTAAGTATAACAATAATAATATCCCGTTGCGAGAAAAAATTGATATCATTTTTTGTTTGAATATTTTCTTTGGAAGTTTTACATTCCGGCCATTTTATTTCCTGGATTCCAACTATCTGGCAATCTGTTTTTTTTCCCTTCTGGAAAACAAAGTTATTTTTTACCGTTTCCCGTTAACCCCCGGGGCCGATAACCATTGTTTTGTTTGCACTAGAGCGATCAATATTATTGTTTTTCTACGGTACAGACAATATAAACTTTCGAAATTCCCAACGGTTCGGTCGGTCCCTTTCGCAGCTGCAAATGATATTGAACAATATTTTTACAACGACAATTATATATATATATATATATACGTATATATTAAATCTCGGCAGTTCGACACACTTTATATACTTTTTTTTTTAGATAATAATTATATGCATTTCACGATTTGTCATGGTCCGTTGCAGTCCCATCGCTGCCGCCTACAAGAACGCGTACCACTTTTTCTTCGCGGCACCCGCCTACGCATACTAATCGTCTTTAATTTTTTTTTTTTTATTCTTTCGTTTCTCATCCTGGTGAGTGAGAAACGGATCGGTACCACGGGCAACGGAAAACATAGGTATGGTAATTATTTCGTTATAAAGACTAGCATACAGCCGAATAACATTTCTAAAAATATGTTGTACTATGTGGTCGGAATATTATAGCAATCTAAGAAAAAAAAAAAAAAATAATAAAATGAAAATTGATAAACTCGGAAGTATCTAAATTCACGTTCGAGTAATATATGAAAAATATAAGGGGAAAAAAATATATATATCTTTAGAATAGGGTATTTTTCAGAGATAAAACACTTACAATTTGAATAGGGTAGATCTGATAGATTCATCGGCGTTTTACAGTAGTTCTCTAGATACTTAATACTACTATATCGTTACAAATTTTTCATTTTTTGAAAAAAAAAAATATTAATATTATTATTTCATTATGGACGGATGCTAACAACAGAAAATCACGTCCTCTTAAGGTTTACAAATGTGACTCACACCTCTTTGAACTCCCCCCCCAATTTTTCATAAACGGTGGAAATAAGTTTATATTATTTTTTTTCTGATGATTGTCCGATTCGTGAACTTTAAACCAGTGACATAACGAGGGTTCGTGTGGTGTCGGGACGAGGACGTTATACCACCCGCAATTAAGGGGTTGCGTATAGATAATTTTGACGATATTTTTGAAAAAAAAAAAAAAAAAAAAATGGTAATTTATTTAAATTCACTATAAAATAAATGCAAAAGTAGTCCAGTGTCATTATAACCAGAATTTTTTTTGTTTTTATGTAATCACGGGACAACTATACTGTTTTCGTATTTACAGTGGATCTACCAAAATTCCGTAGCATATTCAGAAGAACCTTATCTGTGTCGTAGCGTGTCTATTTTTTACCAATAACATAAATTCAATAAATGTTATCGTTTCGAAAACTTTTGGGCAAGCGACGGCGGCGGGCACAGCGGGATAGAAAGAAATTGGTAGCTGCCCAAAAATTGTCTTTAAAATATTAATCAATTCTGAAATTGAAAAGTAGACATCTATTTAAAAGACAATCTGATTGGTCGATTGATATTGATTTTATAATAAACACACTTATTGGCAAATGCCGATCGTTCGCGTCCGTATATTGTGCACAGTGCACACTCATGTTTCATTATGTTTAGTTTGTTAAAACACACGCTTTTTTGGAATATAATTAAAATTATTCGACTGCGTATGGAGGTGAGGTGAGTTTTCCGATTTTCAAACACGATTGATTTATCCGTTTTATTAATAATAATAATAATAATAATAGCAATAATATACAGAACGAAATGATTATGCGCGAGCGCAGTCACCTTAATAATGTTTAAAAAAAAAAAAAAAAAACGTTAAATAAACCGACACCGTCGTCACACCGCATCGCTCGAATAAAACGGAAATATTTAATACAAAAATCGAAAGTCAACGAATTGGTGTTGTTCGTTAAAGTTCAACGCCGGTGCAAAAATTACCCTCCTCTTCTTCTTATCGGGTATCAAATAATGAAAAATGCGTCCGGTCCAGAGACCGTGCTAACAAAAATCGACGGTGGGCCGCGATTAGAGAATACAGTCCCGGACCTCCTTGAACAATCCCGGGATTACGTTAGGACGAATACGACGTTTTAGACCGGAATGCCACAGTATGGTACAGATAAATCTGTAGGAATTCAATCTTGACAACGTATTACGATTATTTAGGTTCTTTACCGGTATACGTACGTTGGATTTATTATTTTAGTTTAGATTATTTGTATTACATATGTAAAAGGCAAAAATACAGTAAAAATATTTTTGAAATTTATTGAATAATATAATCAATTTTGTCCACGTTTTCCCGTAATACAATTCAATTTCTATTTCCAATATATTCTAGTAAAAAAAAAACCCAATGGACAATAATCCGTTTTCAAAATTGAAATCCGTCAAACACAATTACTTACACAGTTTTTTCTGGCCTTTAGGTATAAATCGACTGGAATATATACCGCTCTCGATCCCTCTTAAATGAAAAACTTTATTTTTGATGCTATACTGTCGTAGACGGGGGGGGGAAACAAATCAATACAGACAATCAGTTACGGTTTTTAAGTGTATTATTGTAATACATTTGTTCATTTGTTTATCGGTTTACCGCTAGGTATATTATTGAACCTACAGGCTTTTTGTTTGACTATATTGTTTTATAGGATTTAAATTAAATAGGACGACAACCAAATTTGACTGGAAATGCATTTGTAATGCACACATGCAATGTTTACGAAAATTATCAAAATACGCAACAAGTAAAAAACCCTATATAAACGCATTAGGTTATAGAAAAGATTTCGATAGAACTTTGTGGGAGCTTTATGGAATATTCGAAAATTGCATACCAAGAGACCAGAAACTGACGTCGATAAATTTAGCTCGTGTCAATGCCAGCCTACCGACGTCTGGCCTGGCAACAAGTGTGCATAACCGTACAGCGGCCCGGGTAGTTTCATTTAAATTTGAAATTAAGACATTTTAAGGAATTTTAATATATGGCCGTAACTCAGTTGTTTATCAACGTACACGGGTGGGATCTTCACTAGTATATTTAAGACTTAGCCACCCTTCGTGTTAAATGTACACCCCGTTTTCGATTCTTGAATCGAGAATTGCCCGGCAGGATTCAGTGATAGGAGAGTTGTTTTAACGCCAACAAATTTGATCCTCTCCCCCCCCCACAAGCACTTTCCGTATATGGATATTATAAAATC
Organism: Tuberolachnus salignus; assembly: GCA_956483605.1. NCBI lineage: Eukaryota > Metazoa > Arthropoda > Insecta > Hemiptera > Aphididae > Tuberolachnus > Tuberolachnus salignus. Next base: position 24,845,573 of record OY101434.1, on the reverse strand, counting down.
CTTTTCTGTGGACTTTGTCCGTATAGTAATTTATTTGATCATCGCCGTAAAAGCGCGGGAAGAGATCGCGTGATATCCAACTAAGAGAGGGACTTGCGCAGTCGCTCTTCTTATATTTTTCCAATTCGAACACCGTTTACACCTATAAGTGTACCTAATCGAATATTAATTCTTCACGACGGGCGTGTACACGATAAAAACGTTATTATAGGCACCTGGGTGATTTATTCTATAATTATAGATTTTCATGTTTGTCTGGCGAGCGCGTAGGCAAGTGGAATACCTTGAGAGTGGATTGCACGTGAGTGCACAAACCCGGTCAGAACGTTAAACGACTGTGTATGTCATTGACTTTGCGTATCCTTGCTAATGCATACGCCTATCATTTGCATAGAATTACATCAAAGCGTCGTGTAAACATACAATAATCGATTCTATAGGTATATTATAATATGTATAATTTAATAGACAGATAACCGAAAAAAAAAAAAAAAAAAAATAGTAGGAATTATACGATTCGTGAATTATTTTATTCGTGATCAATGTTAGGTTATAATTATTATACTGCAGATTATATAACATATAATTGTATGGACCGTTGCACTGTACTGTAAAAAACAAAAAAAATTACGACACACGGGCCTTAAATATATAAATCGATGCCTCCGGGCTTTCTATAAGAACCTGATAAAATACGAAAAGGGCCTCCCCAAGTTTTGGCTACGCGCACGGGTCTCGGACTAACCTAACTAACGGCACTGGACCTCTCCGAATATTTCGTTAGGAAAAACTTCAAATATCTGTAGTAGGATCTCTTTATGTACATGGGTGTCATGCTTTTAATGCCGAAACGACCGGGCGGTAGCTGTCCTGGAAGTGCCTGGAATATCCCGTTGGAGGGGCCCATTAAAATTTTACCAGAGGCCCCCCACATTTTTGCATAAATCAATACGTTTTGACTTGTTGGAATTGAAATCAGCGAATTTACGGCCAGCGTCCACCAACAATAATTATTTTTCACAAATGGTGAAGTAAAATCAGAAAAAAAAACTCACAAATAACTCGTATAAAGAGGCCCTATCCTATGATAGGAGATATATTTTAAAACTGTATACAATTTTGAAATTATATTTGTATTTTAATTTAAACAATCTGTATTATTTATCTTCAAATATACACACAAAGTGTCTTACGAAGATATACACATTTGCGATATCTCCTGAGATAATGAAGAAATCGAATTCTATTTTTTTTTTTTTTTTTTTGTATATAACTCACAGGGAGAGATGTCCAATTTATCGATAAATTTAACCTGATTCTAGATTTTTTTATTTTTTTTTTTCGAAAATTTGCTACCTATATATAAAAATAAACGAATAATTGTCACGATAATATTCGTTAATTTAAATATTAATAATAAAAAAAAAATACGATTCTGAGTAAAGTTCGGTTATAAAAAAAAAACTGAATTACAAAAAAAAAAGAATTGAAGGTATTCCAGGTTTTTGGCCATTGTTAAAGGCAAGTACAAGGAATATAAACAAAATGCCTTCCCACGGGCAACATTTAAATATAAAATATTAGAAAAAAAAAAAAAAAACTTTCTTGCCGGTTTATTAATTAAAGCACAATTTCAAGTGGAATGTTCACAAATGGACAAAAAAAAAAAAAAAAAAAAAACCAAAAACGCATACCATAGTAAAACTTTTGCATTCCTCTCAGAATCCGGAAAATATATTTATATCCTTGAATACAATTCGAATTTTACGTTGTTGCGATTATCTATCATCGTTTATAATTATGAATATAGTCGTTTCGTACGGAATTATATAACTAACCTACGCATTGTGATATCGATAAAAAAAAAAGAAAAACCATTTTATTATGTTTTTATTTTTCCGCGCTCAGAAACAATGCAAATTCCCAAGGTATATAAAACATATTATTATAATCTATATTATAACCCCGCTGATGCAGGATTTATCGACGGAGATTGTGGAAGGCATTAAAGTTTGTTCATTTTACGCATTGTGCACCTATAACATATCGTACGATATATAAAACCGCGTGTACTATTATATTTACGATAACAAAATTATTAATGAAACGATATAAATCCGAATATATCAGTGGCAATATTTATCGTCCGGGGAGACGTACCTAAACAGTGGATTTTTTTTAAAAATTTTATTATGCATTTAATATATAATCGCAAAAATGAATAAAAAAAAAATATTCTAAAAAGAACGAAAATGCGCGTGAAATAATTACAAAATAGTAAATTGTAAACTCGGCGGTTCTTAAACCGATCTAATATACATTCGAGGCACGCTTCGACGGTATATTAAATGATGTTCGACGATATTTGTCCGGCGTTTACTGAAAATCGCCTATAATTACATTTATTTACTCGATATTACCGTAACGGTGGCACTCGGTTAAAAATCATTTAACAAATTTTCCGCACCAAAACGTCTGGCCGTATACAAAAACCGTAATCTACGATATAACAATATTATTTGTAACGCGTCGCCAAAAGAAACGGTAAATAATCGCCCGACAGTAGTTCGATGATCGCACGATGTTATCAGGAACGTCCGACTTTTATCGGCACTCGCGGAATCGCCTATAAAAGGCACTCCCCGAGCTCCGATCCGGCATAACTTAATCGTTCGCAAGACTCTCAATAATTCCTCGGTGAGTACTCAGTCGTATTTATAGACTGTAAATCGTATTAAATACTTACAGTTTAAAAAACAAAACAAATATTTTTTTTTTGTATATCAATTGCACTGTTATTAGCCAACGAAAAACAAACCAAAAACCAACAAAATGGGCGCAGAAAAAGTATCCATGAACATCGTTGTCGTCGGACAAGTGCACTCGGCCAACACCGCCAAAATCGTCGCCAAAGCCGCACCGGCCGTCAGCCAATCGATGGTGAGTACGCCGCGAATAGAAAATATTTCGTCATATTAATTATCGGCTGCGTTTTCAAATTATTTCAAACGATTTTTATTTTTTTTTATTTAAAACTAACTCGCCGGGCAGAATGGTTAATAATTTATCTTCAACGTTCCTAGATTAATTTTAGTAACCAGAAGATCCTAGGTTTTCCAATATTATCTCGTTCGTGTATATTATTTTATTCGTAACGTTTTTGTATCGACTAGGTATTGATTGAATTTGCTTCTCTAGAATATTATAACTACAATATAAAATTAGTCGTATATTTCTATTGCTTTCGTTATTTAAATTGTTCGAAAAAAAAAAAAAAATGATTATTGAAAAATATTAACTCGTGAAATCATTCATTTTAAGTATCAGAATTAAAACGAACCAGAAGTAAGGCAGAGAGTTTTTAATATATTTAGGAAAGAGCATCTGTTTTAATTTTAAAATTATTAATGATTAATATTTCACACATGTAAAAATTAAATATTACAATTTAAGAAATATAACATTTTTGCAAACACAATAATTTTTCATAGTAACCATCTCAAAAACTATAGTACAAAGAAATCTAATGTGTATAATTAATTAATTTTATTGTGTTTTTTTTTTCAGATCTATTAATGAAACATAATTCATCATGGAAGTCTTCCATTACAGAAAATCAAATATGTCATAGTCCACACAATTAATATTAATAATTAATACCAACATGTCGTAATAAATTATTATCATGTCATAATAAACCAAAATTTTCCGATATTTGCACTGTTATTCATTGATAAAATAACACTGTCTTGTATAAATTTAAAATCTGCGTTATTATAAAATTCAAATAAAACCACCAACAATTTCCAACCGGACTTGACGAATGGCCAAAAATTTGACTGAATCCATTGGAATCTTATTATATTATTTTAAGTTGATATCCTACTGCATTTTTAGAAAGGTCTAAAGGTTCGAGTACCCAACAAACGTTTGTGTTTACATTCGGTATAGTTTCGAATTTCCATCTAGTAATATGTTTAATTGTATTTATACGGAAAATAGAAAAATATGCAAAATGAAATTCTGCCATTGAGCTTCCCGGGTACTAAATACAGTATTATTTTTCTTAACTGAATATCGAAGAATGTGTGTTTTATTATTTTAGTTCACTTAGCCAAGGCCGACAAAATCGTCGCCAACGCCGCGAACAGAATATATATCCTCGTATTAATGATCGGCCGTTTTTCCAAAACAATATACGCGATTTTTATTTTTAATATTTTTCAAAAGAAAAATACTCACCGGTTAATAGTTATTTGTCAACTACGTATCCGTACATTCGGTTTGTATGTCTATCAGTTCTCTTTGGCCTTCAGCCAATCGATGGCGAGTACACCGCGAATAAAAAATATTTCGTCCTATTAATTTTTGGCCGTTTTTCCAAAACGAATATACGCGATTTTTCTATTTATTCAAACGAAAAATACTCGCCAGTCAATAATTATTTGTCAACTACGTAACCGTACATTCGGTTTGTGCGACTATCAGTTCTCTAAACAGATCACGGACCGAAACTAAATGTTTTATTATTTGTTCATATTATTCAGTTCATGTATGTTATTTAATTATACGTATGATACGTGTTTATACACCATATCTCCTAATATTAGGTTTAATATCATTGAATAAATTCGTTTCTCTTGAATACAGTTCCCTATCTGTAAATGTAGTCGTTTATATTTTTATTATTGGTAAGTATAGGTTATCGAGTAATGTGAACTCATGATTTCATTAATATTAAGTACCGGATTTCAAACGAATGAGAACTAAAAAAACGTTTCCTTATGTTATTTGGCACCTGAATTCATTTTAAAATCTTTGAAATTGAATATTCTACACGTGCGAAATACTATATCGTATTAAAATGTAAGAAATATTTAATCATTTGCACAGTGCTTGTATACAATATAACGAATTCTGTAGTAAAAAAATAGTACACCGAAAAATTTATTGTATTGTATTTTTGTTTTACAACTGTTAAAAACGCAGCCCACGGTGTTCACCCGTCGTAGAAAATCCAAAAATGCTATAGCCCACACAATAAATGTAATCATATTACGTTGCTAATTGATAACAAAACGTTGTAATAAAAAGTAATTTTGTCACAATCTTCCTGTATTTACACTGTCGTACGTTAATTACATTATATATTTGTCCTTTGTGTACGGTGTCTATGTATAATAAATCCAGTTTTTTTTTTATCGAATAATTTACAAAACGAAAGCAATAGAAATATACTACTTAAATTTATATTTTAGTAATACCATCTAGAGAAGCAAATTTAATCAATACCTAGTCCGATACATACACGTTACGAATAAAATAATATACACGAACGAGATAATATTGGAGAAACGTAAGAACATCTGGTAACTGAAATTATATTACGAACGTTGAAGATAAATCCGCTTTTTTACCGCTGAAGGTAAAAGTAAACCCGGTTATTACACCGGTCATGAAATATTGTTTGATGTTGTTTTTTTATAACGATAAATATACGTTCTGCTAAATCATTAATATGATTAACCGAATTGCCCACAACAAAAACCAAAACAACATAAAATCGTTATTAGGTAAATATGCCCGGATTTCGTCCATTATTTTTTTTAAGTAAAATCGAAATAGTGACCTGCCCAACTGGCCCAACTAGATCGAAAATACAACAACAACAACAAAAAAAGGTCTTTTGCCGTTTTTTGATCGGAATAATTTTTTCGGTAGAAAAATCGTTTGCAAACCGAAAGAAAACAAACAAATCGCTCCGTGTAACGATACGGTTCGGGGAGGGGAAATCACCGAAAGCGTTCGATAAAATGTCACGATAACCTTGCGGTCGTCATGTCGTCGCGATTAGTTTATTATATAATTTTTCCGTACTCGCCGGAACAGGAAAATAAAAATCAGGAAAAAAAAAAACAAGAAAAACGAATAACACCGGTTTATCCGATGCCGGTTTTTCCAAAGCCGGTCGTCGATTTCAACTGCACACGTGAGTCGTTAACGATAATTTTTACGGACGAAACGAATAATAGTCATAATAGCTTTCACTCGCCTAGTGATAAATAATTAATTTCTCGGGCTTTATGCGGAGTACAGGGCAGTGTTGTTTTTTGGCGAAACAGAAGATCGCTCAAAAACCAACTTGTAAAATCAATTATGCCGATCCGTTCGCGGTCGTGTAACGGGTATAATTTCCACGGTATATTATATTTAATTTCGTTGACGTTATTGTATTTTACTTTCGGTAAAACTTTGTTCGACGTTCACGATATCGATACGTCTGACGTATCGTGCGTATTGTAGTATATTTACTTTTTATAACGATAATGTCATTGTGTCGATAAGTGAAAATCCGGTAACCGCTTCATCAAACCTAATGACTTCACTCTAACCTAATGACTAACTGGTACGACAAATGGCGTATCAAAATTAACCAAAACAAATCTAATCACACTACATTTACTCTCAAGAAGGGCGTATGTCCAACTGTTACACTAAACAACATCCCGATTCCCAGGTCGGACACTGTTAAATACCCCGGACTCGATATCGATAAGCGTCTAACACGGAAAAATCATTTACGAACCAAAAGACTGACTCTCAATGTCCGTATGCGCATGCTCAGTCCTCTAATTTTGAGAATTAATTACACTTATTCATAAGTCATACTTTTAATTTACAAGACCCTCCTGAAACCTATTTGGACTTATAGCATACAGCTCTGGGGTTCAGCAAAAAAATCCAATATCAATAAAATCCAAATGTTCCAGAACCTTGCTTTTCGTCGACCCTCCAATGCACCGCCGTACGTATCAAACCTAACATTTCATAACGATTTCCACATGAAAACCATCATTGATGATGCACAATTCTTTTATGTGCGCTTCCGTATGCGACTTCTATCCCACCAAAATCCACTTATTAAAAACCTCTCCTCTCTAACTCTCCTAGGAAATCCTAGGCGCAGGCTAAAAAGGAAATGGTTTCGTGACCTCATACAAGTTCCAATTTAAAATATACATCTATATATATATATTTCAATCAGTAACAATCAAAAAAAAATAAAAAATATAACTAATATAAATAATTCATGTTAAGTGTTGCCAGTGGGCAGCTTCTTATTCAATTTTTCACTTTCTGTCTTCTCTTAGCACATAAGCCTCTTGTGCATTATTTTTATAGATTGTTTATTTCTAATTAATAATAAAAAAAATTCGTTTTACGCGGCCAAATACAACGTACCGGACATTTTTTTATTAACAACTAACCCTCGTAGGGCCGGACCCCCTTACTTCCCCCTCCCCTCCCCTTGGCTCCGTGTAATACAATTAAATTTCGATAAAAATTCGGTATTTTATTGATAACAACACTGGCGATGGGGAAATTCCGGATTTGTCGAAGCCCGAGAATCCGGATTCGCGGATCCCGAATTCGATATCCGACATTTACTGTAAATCCGGATTTTTATCCGAATCGAAATTTCGGTTTTTTTATGTCGTGATTTTTTGTTCCGTTATTCATTTTTCGCGAAACTATTATCATCATCTTATGTCCAATAGCATTGCATGTGTAAAACATTAATAGTATTTTTACAATTCAAAAAAACATCACGTTTAGAAATTTATTTCAAAAAACAAAGACAAAAAAAAAAAAATCATCCATATTACAATCTATGGTGTAGGTTATCACACTATGGTGTGATGATTTACTCATAAAAATTGTTTACGGTAGCACGTCTTGAAATTAATACAATTATTTAACTCCTTTTATAATGTAAAAAAAAAAATTACCCAATGATTGGATTTTAATATTTTTAAAAACAGAAAATTGTTGGGTCAAACGCTAATTTTGAATTTTAAAATTGGAAGTCGAAAATTTCGGATTTTGGAATTCAAAACATAGATTTTTGTATTTTGAAAGCCGAAAATCCGGATTTATGCCACATAACTACAACACACCGAACACCGTATAGAGAAAATTACCAAATTATTTTTATAGGTTTTATTTTTGGCTTTGATAAATACATATTTTTTAATAAAATAAATCATTTTTTTTTTTTTTTAATATTTTCAATTTTCATTTATTATTATTATTAAAAATGTTCAAATTATTGAGCGATAGAACGTATGTATGCACTCGGTACTCATATTTTTATATTGGTAAAGTTATAGAAAGATGGTTATTAAAATTCACACTGTAAAATTTGTTACGATCGAGTTTTATTTTCTATCGATTTTCATTTTGTTTTTTTCTATCTTTTGAATCAAAACCCGCCCAATGAGCGAACATTATTGTTTGGACTATTAACAAAAAATTTGGTTTGGTAAACACGTCCACATCGAAAAAACGTTCGAAAAACATTCGTCGAACGTTTGCTAGATAATTGTTGGTGTTCGACGAACGTTTTTTTATTGTTTGTTGGGTGTGGACGCACATTTATAACATTAAAATTCCGCCAACAAGTGTTTTAAATATTTTGTAGGACGTTAATCTATTATCAAACACAATGATAAGAAAACATATTATCCGTGTCCGCTTATCGGTTTATTTTCGATATTTTAATTTTGAAACGAGATACGAGATATATCGACAAACTCGACGTACAGATATAGATCAATATTCTAATTTTCTTAAGTTCGATAGTAGATGGGGAGGGGGGTGAAGGAAGTCAGTTGCAAAGAGGATGCAAATTTTACGGTACTCGGAATGGAGTCAAATATTTTTTCTTGTAGTCAAGGTAACCCCTGAAATGATGAAAAATAAAATATTCGATGTTTCGTTATTTGGTGTTGGACATAAAATTTTTTTTTTTTAAATATTGGAAATCTACACATTTTTTCTCCAAAATATCCGAAATCCGAATGTGTAGAGTATTTTTACTGACCCAAAAAAGTGTTTTCCGTGAAAATTATGGAACTAGTAGGCGGGTGACTTCTGAGGTTTCAAAAATTATTCCATGTAAAGTACCACCGGGCGGAAACGTCGCATATTTTGAGGTACTGCGTGAAAAATGTGGAGAATTTTTACAAACCATAAGTGTGTTTTTCGAGAAAAAAATATCCCAGTAAAACCAATTACTTCTTAGATACACTCAGAATCTAAAACGAAAAATTCGTTAAACTCGATTAATTTTTTACCGCTATGCACATCCAAGCGAACGTACATTTATATTTTATTCACATATTTTCGTTTTTCCCCGTTATTAAAAATAATACAAGAAAACAAAATGAAAATAAAAAAATGACCGCTTTAACTGACTAGACAGCATTTGCTACCGAAAAGTTTTAATAAATAGCGTTTGATTGGAGCGAAATTCGTGGCGGTAAAGTGGTTTGCAGACACGAGAGAAAATAAATGACGAAAGGAATAAACCATCATAATAAAACCAATAATAAATTCCTACGCCGCGCTCTGAATCTGAAATTAAAATAAAAAAAATACAATTACCTATTCGCAAATCTAGAAAAACTTTTCCTCGCTACTACGCGAACAATTATTTATTATCTAACACGGTCGGTATATCTAAACGAACAATTGACTTTAACTACCGTTTACAATATTCATATTATATTATTATAACGAACGGAAAAAAAAAAAAAAAAAATACTTACAATTATGTCGACGGAAAGTAAAAGTATATTTGAAAAAAAAATAAATAAAGGACGTGCGCAGAATGCCAATACTATAACCAGCACGCCCCTTTAGTTTCAAAAAAAAAAAAAAAAAAAACAAAAAACCTGTAATAATCCGGTCTCGCTGTGCAACGAAATAAATACGATTCCAAAATAACAAAAGGCAAAAAAATAAATAAAACGTAATAAAAATTGCAGACTTTATCGATTCAACTTATCCGACATACGTGTACCGTGTCGTGCGGCAGTAATAAAATTAACGTTTTAAAATACAATTATTTTTTTGTATATTTTCGTCACATTCACGGCGTGGACTTTTTCCGAATTATCCGTCAAGTTAGTATAATAGGACAACGATATTTTTAAAATCCAAAATCGAGTTATACTCGAAAAAAAAGGTTCCAGGTACACTAATAAATAATTAATAATATTTTTATTTCGATTTTAAAACAGTACTACACATTGTATAATATTGTACGCTTGTTTTTGTAATAAAATTATGATTATTTTTTTTTTTTTTTTTGTTTTGTTTTTCCCATAACGATAATTGTAATATTGTAATATCAAAAAACTCATAAATGGCACACCCGCACAAACACTCCGGAACAGTTGTAATGCGTAATAATTATCAGATACGCGTAATGTACACCAGTATTTTATTTTCTATTGTTTTTTTTTTTTTTTTCATTTTACCATTTTTCTTATAGTCGGTATTCGTATTGCTTAAACGCAAATGCAAATTGTATTTGTTTCGGAACATATTTTATTATTCTTAATAAGTTATTAAAAAAAAAAAAACTCGGCACGAGTATCATAACTTTCTGTTAATAACTTGAACTTACTACACGAACAATTTAACAAAACGAGAACTCCCTTCGGGATATTTATTAGTTATTAAACTAACTAAATTACAACAATATTATTATTAAAAGAAATAAAACATTGTGTAATATTATTTTAAAACTATATTACATAATGCACTGCAGAAACTAAAATATTAATATTTTATATACAATTTATCGTAAAAATGGTAACCGGTTAAATAAGTATATTATTTCTAAAATATTTATATTTTATTTTTTTTCTAAACGTCCGTATTTCATTTTGAAATACGCCACAAACACATTATTACGAAAAATCGATTGATACGTCCATGTTTCGCGGGTGGTGGTTTTTATTTTATTTTTATTTTTTTTTTCTTCTTCATCTTGGAATTAATATAATAAAAAATAAAAAAAAAAAATACAATTATAGAGAGATTTCTTCTGCGCAGTCTTTGAAATAATATATTTATTTAACCGGTTACCATTTATTAAAAAAGCATAATTTGTATATAAAATATTAATATTTTAGTTCCTGCTGTGCATTATGTAATATAATTTAAAAATATTATTACATAATACTGAACTTTAATATTACAGTATAATTTTCCAACAACACGAAGAGCGCACGTGTAATATCATCAGCTTTTCCGTTTGTTCCGATTACGGAAAACTACATTGTTTTTCCTCCCTTATTTATTTTTTTTTTTAAATATTCCGAATCCGTTTTGAACATTTTCTTTCGTGTAACCGATTTCTTGTCTCTCTTCAAACAATAATAATAAAATAGCCACGGGGGGGGGAGGTTGTTGAATTTTCTTAACATTTTCATTTTTTGCGTTGGGAAGCTATCTAGTAAATTGACGGTGCAACACGATTTGGCATCATTTAATCGTTTGTATAAAACAGTAATTTCAATTCAATAAATTTATATAATTAACAATTTTCCTTCTCCATTGTACAGGCTTATATTTCATTTTTTTTTTTTTTTCTCTAATATTGTCCAATAGTTATAACCATAATAAAATAATACAATTTCCAAGACTGATATCCTAGGGGTGGCTAACATCTTAATCTGGGCCAAGTGCCAAATTTGTCCAATTTTTTTTTTTTAATTTTCCACGTGCCCCATCCCCCCCCCCCAAAAAAAAAATAGAATATTTTTTAAGGATAATAACGTAATATTAGTTATATTAAGTACATTTTATTAAGTACGCGTTTGTTTTTAACTTACAAATTATACAATATCCATAGGTTAGGTGTTATATGTTGAATTTTACGTATTAAAAATGATGATTATATTTTAGTGTGATTTTCGTTGCTGTTTCTTAGCGGATAAAGTTTTGATGTCGCGAGTGTAGTTTGTAATTTTTAGTGAAACGCAAGCAGCACTGGTTTTACATCGGGTCAAAGTATTTCTTTCTTCCGATTTTGATTAAATCCGTTGTGGCGAGTAAACTCTCACAGGCTTTAATGTATACAGTTTGTTTTTTCGAGTTATTTTTAACTAAATTAAAAAAAAAAAAAAAAAACCTAATAAATTTTAGTATTTCGCGTGCCATTGAAATTTGGCCAGCGTGTCACCCCTGGCACCTGGCACGCGTGTCGCAGTGATGAAAAAGTACAACGGGCGCAAATGTGCAATTTTTTTTTCTCCAGTGCAATCGTGTGGGGTTTTTCGACGTGTAAAACGAGCGCAATCGTGTGAACGAAACAGATTTGGTTTGACAAGTTTACCGTTTTTCAATTATTCAACTTACGTGTACAAACGACGAATACGTATCGATTGTCAAAAACCGATTTCCAAATCATAAAACGAATTTTTTTATTTATTTAAAATTCATATATAATAATAGCTGCGGCCAAATCACGTAAGGTAACATTGTAATCGGTGGGTTGACGACGTACATTTTAAACGTAATCAATTACGTTTAATTATTTAATTGATACGTTATTGATAAAAAAATTAACAATTGATAATACTTTTTACGTAGTCGTTATGTCCCGGCAAAGCCACCGTTATTATGACTTAAGTCCAAAAATCTGTTTTATTAAAACAATCGTCATAATCGGAAAAACAAAAAAAAAAAAAATTGAAAATTAAAAACTCTTCCAATTTGTATTAAACAATGGATAACGTTCAAACACAATATATATATTTCGAATTCACCGGACTTAATACGAGGCCAGTTTTTTAACCGTGCAAATATTAACTATCGGGTAGTATGCCCCCATGATACCACACAGCTTAGAACCCCTAGAACCGTCACCGCGGCAACGGCTGAATATAATTTTCACGGAAAATGGCGTTCGAATGCCAGCGACTAATTTTCACATAATACGTATATTAAAAAAAAAAAAAAAGGCTCTGAAAATCGAATCGAGGGATCAATAAAGTGTACGGACAATGGGTTTTACGTGCGTATGGCCACTCCGCGCCGAGTGTTAAAGCCCAAAAGCGAAAAACACTGTGTTGTTGTATAACGATCACACCGTCGTTAAAACAAAACGGCGAATTTACATTTTTTTAATATATTTATATATATGTATACACGAAAAACGCGACAAAAACGGCTTACGACGACGTATAATTGACTATAATCCAGTGATGGGAATTATTCTCGAACAACTCTGGTAATATATTTTAGTTTTTACCTAATCCCTTTTTAATGACGTTTTTTTTTTTTTTTTTTTATTTCCGTAAACTATTCCGTATTGTATATATATATTTATAAAACAATAATAGAATAATGTTTTATACATTTTATCCACGTTAAAACGATAAATAATACATTTTGATATTATTACTCAACGCAAATGCAATTTGTTTAATTCAAAATTGCATCATAACAAACCGATTCGACCGGGTTTCGGTCGAATCGTTGCCGTTTTTGACGGTATATTTATTTATTTTACTGTAATAATCGTATTACATAAACGCGTTATTAACCTTGAGGTTTAAAAAAATTGTATGGTTAATCTTATTTTATACGATATAACTCGTATATAGTTGACGTGTCGCATGTGTCGTAACCATGGAAATACGAGCGTTACAGACGGATCTCGGCTTTTATGTGTATGGGGTGACCAGCTGGTTTTACCGGGCTTCGCCGGGGTGGCCCGGCGGTACAGGACAATTCCGACGATGGCGCTGACCTTCCTCGGACCCACATGAATATTGATGTTTTATTGTAAGAAAATCGGACGTCACTAGTTTATAAGACCATGTGCATGCCGAAAAACACGACAATTCATTCTGTTTAATCGTACAGGGTGCGTCGAAAACAACTACCCGGTTGTAATCTGGGTTCGGATCGAGACAAACCAATGGAATTCACTTCCGCAGAATGCTTTGTATAGGCCGTTATTAGCACTTGTCGTGGCTCGATCGGCAGAACATCGTGGCGTTTGGTGTCGAGGAATATTTTTTGAAAACGGTGGTTCACTGATATCGATTCGGCGTGCGATTTGCGTTCGGTTCGCGCTTGGCCGACACGATCCTCCGTCCCCGACCGCACAACTATTCGAAATTCCGTTTCGAAATTTAGACAAACAGGTTGAGCACTGAAAACAAACCCGACCACGGGTCGACCGTAAAAGGACTGGAAAAGGACTGGAAAATGTGTACTTCTTTGCGGAACGGCCATGGCCTCTAATCGTTATTGCGTGACGCTTAAAAGCTTTCTTCGATCGAAACTGAACGGTTTTTTTAATGAGTACGGACATGACAATGTGTGGTTTCAACAAGGTGGTGCCACCGCACACACAGCTCCATCGGTCACTCAGCATTTTGCGAGAAATGTTTGCCGGGCATATTGTCACTTCACGTGGTCACATTGGGTTCACCAGATTCGAGCCCGTGCGAGTTTTATCCTTTGGGGCTATCTCAAAAGTCAAGTGTACCAATGTCGTCCCCAAACATTGGAAGCCCCGAAGGAGATAATAATTCAGGAAGTCGCTGCCATCCCGCCCGAAATTACCCGTAGAGTCGTAGATAACTACCGAAAAAGGCTCAATCAGTGTATTGAATACGAGGTGATATAATTTAAAAAAAAAAAAAAAATGGCATTATATGTACAATTTGTAAATAAAACGTACTATTTGATATTTGACTTGGTTTGGTATTTATAAATTTCATAAATCAGGGAGGTTTTTCTGACGCACCCTGTAAATTGATAGATAGATAGATAAATAAATATATATATATGATTTATTTGAAAAAAAAAATAAAACAATATAAATAATAAATCATAATTAGGATTCGGACGTCATAATGTGTTTTTGTGCGCAGGTCAGAATTTTTTAATGTCGATTACGATGGTATAAGTGTAAGAAAAAAAAATAAAATTTGTATTCGTAGGTAGACATTGTATGATATTATGCAAGATTTAAAACGCTGATTGTAATCAAATGCACATAAAAAACGCTATGTGGCTATTACTAAAAAACATATACAACCGTATGAGAAATACGAATAATTATGAACAATATTTTCAATAATTAATAATTTTATATATCGATATTCGTTATGGAATTATGGTCTAAATAATAGACTTGCGGCAATCAAACGAACGTTTGCAATGTACTTTAGAGAATAAAAACATTATTATATCACTTATAAATATTGTGTAGGTATTGACTTTTTTTTTTTTTTTTTTACTAGATTTCGACAATTAAACATTTTACGATTGCAGTTGTAAGAACCGATTTTCCGGTTTTTTTTTTTATTATTATTTAAACGAAAACTTTAAATCTATGCTACATGGTATAGTATGCTACATGGCAAATTAGAAAATAATAGAACATAACAATGATATACACGATGAGAGAGGCCTATCCAGATATAGAATCCAACATTATTTTTGTTTTTTTTTTTACAAATATTTTAAAAATAGTCAGTAGTTGATATCCGTTCAATAAATCTCGACACTATTTTCTCTTGAGACGGCGTGTGAGATTTTCCGGTTAAAATGAAAAAAAAAAAAAACATAATTTTAATGGCAAAATACTACTGCGATAGAAATTTGAAATCATACCAAATGAACACGCTAATGTTTATTGGTCACGCGATTTTTTTTACTAAGACTTTTTTTTTTTCAGTATATAATGCGGTGAGGAAATAAAATAAAGCGGACTCGGCCAAACTTTTAGCCAATCGTCAAACCCGGTTGATAATTAATGTCGGTCTTATTTGCTCATCGCATTTATTTGAACATTTCAGTAACGCAGATTTTAAATTTATACAAGACAGTGAAAAACAGTGCAAATATCGGTAAATATCGGTTTATTATGACATAATCATAACATATTACGACATGGTGGTATCAATTAACAATATTATTACACTAGTTGTGTGGGGGGGCTATGGCATTTTTGGGTTTTCTGCAATAGATGACTTCAATGACAAATCGTGTATCATTAACACACCCGAAACAAAATAACAATAAAATTAATTTATATTGTTGTACGAAATAGATTGCTGAAATCCAATTTAGTAAGAAGATTACTATGCATATTAATTGTGATAGCTACAGTACCACGCCAAAAAATAATATACGTTATAATTTTTAAAATTTATTTGTTCAAACGTACGAAATGATAATTTACGATTATTTTAAAATTTAATTCAGGTAAATTCCGATCTTCATAACAAATGTTAATATCACGAGTTTATTATTATTCAATGTAATTTTTTTATCGAACAATAAAAATGACGAATGTAATAAAAACAGACGATTACATGTTAGAAATAATATTCTAGAGAAAAACATTTAATCAATACATAGTCGACGTATCGTTACGTGAAACAGTCTAAAAATATGTTATATACGTATAACAGAAAAATATACGTAATAGACAATAAAAAAAAATATAAAAATAAAAATAATATTTGTATTATTTTAAATATTAATGCACAAAAAATATATCAAAATGTTTATTAAAAAAAAAAAAAAAAAAAAAAAAAAAAAAAAAAAAAAAAAGAGGAGATATATAAACAAATTGAGGAAAAAATAACGAAAAATAAAGGAACTGTAAAAAATAAACAAATATTAAAATATCTAGATTCGACCCCTGATCCGTTTAGAGCGCTGATAGACGCACAAACTGAATGTACGGATTCGTAGTTTATCGATATCGATTATTGTGAGAGTTTACAAAACATTATTGACGGGCGAGTATTTTTTTAACAATAAAATCGCGTATATTCGTTTTGGAAAAACGGCCGAAAATTAATAAGACGAAATATTTTTTATTCGCGGTGTACTCGCCATCGATTAGCTGAAGGCCGGGACGACTTTGGCGACGATTTTAGCGGTCTTGGCTAAGTGAACTAAAAAAAAAAAAAATGAAGCACAAATTCTTCGATATTCGGTGAAGAAAATAATACTGTATGCATTATTACCCAGGAAGCTCAATGACAGAGATACATTTTACATATTATTCAATTTTCTGTATGTATATAATTGTACAAAACACTAGACAAAAATTTGAACCTATACCGAATGTAAACACACGCGTTTGTTGGGTACTCAAACCTTCAGACCTTTCTAAAAATGCAGTAGGATTTCAATTTAAAATAATATAATAAGATTCCAATGGATTCAGCCAAATTTTTGGCCAATCGTCAAGCCGGTTGGAAATTGTTGGTGATTTTATTTGAACTTTATAATAAAGCAAATTATAAATTTAAACAAGAGAGTGTTATTTAATAAATGAACAACAGTGCAAATATCGGACAATTTTGGTTTATTATGACATGATAATAATTTATAACAACATGTTGATATCAATTAATACTATTAATTGTGCAGGCTATGACATTTTTAATTTTCTGTAATGGAAGACTTTCATGAAGAATTATGTATCATTAACAGATCTGAAACAAAAACACAATAAAATTAATTAAACGTACACATTAGATTTTTTTGTATTATGTTTGTTGAGATGGTTACTAAGAAAAATTATTTTCTAATAATATTCTAGAGAAAAACATTTCATCAAAACTTAGTCGACGTATCGTTACGTGAAACAGTCTAAAAATATGTTATATTCATATAACAAAAAAATATACGAACTAGACAATAAAAAAAATAAAAATAATAATAATACAAATATTATTTTAAATATTAATACATAAAAAATATATCAAAATGTTTATTAAAAACTATTGTGTTTGCAAAAAATGTTATATTTCTTAGGTTTTAATATTTATTTTTTACATGTGTGAAATATTAATCTTTAATAATTTTAAAATTAGAACAGATGCTCTTCCCTAAACATATTAAAAATTCTCTGTCTTACTTCTGGTTCGTTTTAATTCTGATACTTAAAATGAATGATATCACGAGTTAATATTATTAAATAATCATTCTTTTTTTTTTTTATCGAACAATTTACAAAACGAAAGCAATAGAAAAATACGACTAAATTTATATTGTAGTAATAATATTCTAGAGAACCAAATTTAATCAATACCTTGTCCGATACAAACACGTTAAGAATAAAATAATATATACGAACGAGAAAATATTGGAAAACGTTAGAACAACTAGTAAATAAAATTATATTACGAACGTTGAAGATCAATTATTAACCATTCTGTACGACGAATTAGTTTTAAATAAAAAACCATAAAAATCTTTTGGAAATAAATATGACGAAATATTTTCTATTCGCGGCGTACTCACCATCGATTGGCTGACGGCCGGAGCGGCTTTAGCGACGATTTTGACTGCCTTGGCCGAGTGGACTTGTCCGACGACAACGATGTTCATGGATAGTTTTTCTGCGCCCATTTTGTTGGTTTTTTTTAGTTTCTCGTTGACGAATAAGACTGCAATGGATATAAAAATAAAAATAATTAATTTTTTACTCAAAATGTACGTATTTATTACGATTAATAGTCTAAGGGTATGACTGAGTACTCACCGAGGAATTCTTTAGAGTCTTGCGAACGGATGCGTTATGCCGGACCGGAGCCCGGGGATTGCCTTTTATAGGCGATTCCGCGAGAGCCGATAAAAGTCGGACGTTCATGATAACGTAGTCGTGTGATCATCGTACTACGGTCTGGCGATTATTTCTGGCGTTTCTGTCGACGACGCATTACGAATTGTAATGTACATATGAATATAGCTGTTTTAATCAATCGAGTTTCGATTGGGTTTTTAATTAATCCAAAACGGACAATATAGGCTTTTGAAAAATGCTCCCCGAAATCGTACGCAGTGTCAACCGTACGTTTTGTTTTTCTTAATAATGGAAATTACGCAGTCACGGTTACGGGCGTTACAAGCTTTTATTGTACAAACCCTGACGGAAATCGTACGAACCTTACGGCGTTCCGCGTACTGTTTTCCGGTCGATGTAGAAGGACTGAGCATGCGCATACGGGCATTGAGAGTCTTGTATGAGGTCACGACACCATTTACTTTTTAGCCTGCGCCTAGGATTTCCTAGGAGAGTTAGAGAGGAGAGGTTTTTAATAAGTGGATTTTGGTGGGACAGAAGTCGCATACGGAAGCGCACATAAAAGAATTGTGCATCTTCAATGATGGTTTTCATGTGGAAATCGTTATGAAATGTTAGGTTTGATACGTACGGCGGTGCATTGGAGAGTCGACGAAAAGCTAGGTTCTGGAACACTTGGATTTTATTGATATTGGATTTTTTTGCTGAACCCCAGAGCTGTATGCTATAAGTCCAAATAGGTTTCAGGAGGGTCTTGTAAATTAAAAGTATGACTTATGAATAAGTGTTATTATTTCTCAAAATTAGAGGACTAAGCTTGCGCATACGGGCATTGAGAGTCAGTCTTTTGGTTCGTAAATGATTTTTCCGTGTTAGACGCTTATCGATATTGAGTCCGGGGTGTTTAACAGTGTCCGACGTGGGAATCGGGATGTTGTTTAGTGTAACAGTTGGACATACGCCCTTCTTGAGAGTAAATGTAGTGTGATTAGATTTGTTTTGGTTTATTTTGATACGCCATTTGTCGTACCAGTTAGTCATTAGGTTAAGGTGAAGTCATTAGGTTTGATGAAGCGGTTACCGGATTTTCACTAATCGACACAATGACATTATCGTTATAAAAAGTAAATATACTACAATACGCACGATACGTCAGACGTATCGATATCGTGAACGTCGAACAAAGTTTTACCGAAAGTAAAATACAATAACGTCAACGAAATTAAATATAATATACCGTGGAAATTACACCCGTTACACGATCGCGAACGGATCGGCATAATTGGTTTTACATGTTGGTTTTTGTGCGATCTTCTGTTTCGCCAAAAAACGACACTGCCTGTACTCCGCATAGAGCCCGAGAAATTAATAATTTATCACTAGGCGGGTGAAAACTATTATGACTATTATTCGTTTCGCACGTAAAAATTATCGTTAACGACTCACGTGTGCGGTTGAAATCGACGACCGGCATCAGATAAACCGGTGTTATTCGTTTTTCTTGTTTTTTTTTTCCTGATTTTTATTTTCCTGTTCCGGCGTGTACGGAAAAATTATATAATAAACTAATCGCGACGACATGACTACCGCAAGGTTATCGTGACATTTTATCGGACGTTTTCGGTGATTTCCTCTCACCGAACCGTAACGTTACACGGAGCGATTTGTTTGTTTTTTTTCGGTTTGCAAACAATTTTTCTACCGAAAATCTTGTTCCGTTTAAAAAACAGCAAAAGAGCATTTTTTGTTGTTGTTGTATTTTCGATCTAGTTGGGCCAGTTGGGCAGGTCTCTATTTCGATTTTTCTTAAAAAAAATAATGGACGAAATCCGGGTATACTTACCTAATAACGATTTTATGTTGTTTTCATTTTTGTTGTAAGTAATTCGGTTAATCATATAATGAATTAACAGAACGTATATTTATCGTTATAATAAAACAACATCAAACAATATTTCATGACCGGTGTAATAACCGGGTTTACTTTTACCTTCAGCGGTAAAAAAGCGGATATATCATCAATGTTCATAATATAATTTCAGTTACCAGATGTTCTTACGTTTCTCCAATATTATCTCGTTCGTGTATATTATTTTATTCTTAACGTGTTTGTATCGGACTAGGTATTGATTAAATTTGGTTCTCTAGAATATTATTACTAAAATATAAATTAAAGTCGTATATTTCAATTGCTTTTGTTTTGTAAATTGTTCGATAAAAAAAAAATAACTGGATTCATTATACTTAGAAACCGTACACTAAGGACAATTATATAATGTAATTAACGTACAACAGTGTAAATACAGGAAGATTGTGACAAAATTACTTTTTATTACAACGTTTTGTTATCAATTAGCAACGTAATATGATTACATTAATTGTGTGGTCTATAGCATTTTTCGATTTTCTGCGACAGGTGAACACCGTGGGCTGCGTTTTTAACAGTTGTAAAACAAAAATACAATAAAATAAATTTTTCGGTGTACGATTTTTTTACTACAGAATTCGTTATATTGTATACAAGCACTGTGCAAATGATTAAATATTTCTTACATTTTAATACGATATAGTATTTCGCACGTGTAGAACATTCAATTTCAAAGATTTTAAAATGAATTCAGGTGCCAAATTACATAAGGAAACGTTTTTTTAGTTCTCATTCGTTTGAATACCGGTATTTAATATTAATGAAATCCCGAGTTCACATTACTCGATACCCTATACTTACCAATAATAAAAATATAAACGACTACATTTACAGATAGGGAACTGTATTCAAGAAAAACGAATTTATTCAATAATATTAAACCTAATATTACGAGATATGGTGTATAAACACGTATCATACGTATAATTAAATAACATACATGAACTGAATAATATGAACAAATATTAAAACATTTAGTTTCGGCCCGTGATCTGTTTAGAGAACTGATAGTCGCACAAACCGAATGTACGGTTACGTAGTTGACAAATAATTATTGACTGGCGAGTATTTTTCGTTTGAATAAATAGAAAAATCGCGTATATTCGTTTTGGAAAAACGGCCGAAAATTAATAAGACGAAATATTTTTTATTTGCGGTGTACTCGCCATCGATTGGCTGAAGGCCAAAGAGAACTGATAGACGTACAAACTGAATGTACGGATACGTAGTTGACAAATAATTATTAACCGGTGAGTATTTTTCTTCTGAAAAATAATAAAAAAAAAAATCGCGTATATTCGTTTTGGAAAAACGGCCGATCATTAATACAAGGAAATATATTCTATTCGCGGCGTTGGCGACGATTTTGGCGGCCTTGGCTTAGTAAACTAAAATAATAAAACACACATTCTTCGATATTCAGTAAAGAAAAATAATATTGTTTGTATAACCCGGGAAGCTCAATGACAGAATTCTATTTTGCATATTTTTCTATTTTCCGTATGTCTACAATTGTACATATTACTAGATAGAAATTTGTACCTATACCGAATGTAAACACAAACGTTTGTTGGGTACTCAAACCTTCAGAACTTTATAAAAATGCAGTAGGATGTCTATTTATTATAAAATAATAAGATTCCAATGGATTCAGCCAAATTTTTGGCCAATCGTCTAGTCCGGTTGGAAATTGTTGGTGATTTTATTTGTATTTTATACTAATGCAGATTTTAAATTGAAACAAGACAGTGTTATTTAATCAATGAACAACAGTGCAAATATCGGAAAATTTCGGTTTATTATGACATGATAATAATTTATAACAACATGTTGGTATTAAATATTAATATTAATTGTGTGGGCTATGACATATTTGATTTACTGTAATGGAAGACATCCATGAAGAATTATGTATCATTAACAGATCTGAAACAAAAACACAATAAAATTTATTAATTGTACACATTAGATTTCTTTGTACTATAGTTTTTGAGATGGTTACTAAGAAAAATTATTTTCTAATAATATTCTAGAGAAAAACATTTCATCAATACTTAGTCGACGTATCGTTACGTGAAACAGTCTAAAAATATGTTATATTCGTATAACAAAAAAATAAACGAACTAGACAATAAAAAAAATAATAATACAAATATTATTTTAAATATTAATACATAAAAAATATATCAAAATGTTTATTAAAAATTATTGTGTTTGCAATTATGTTATATTTCTTAGATTTTAATATTTATTTTTTACATGTGTGAATTATTAATCATTTATAATTTTAAAATTAAAACAGATGCTCTTCCCTAAACATATTAAAAACCCTCTGCCTTACTTCTGGTTCGTTTTAATTCTGATACTTAAAATGAATGATATCACGAGTTAATATTATTAAATAATCATTTTTTTTTTTTTTTTATCGAACAATTTACAAAACGAAAGCAATAGAAAAATACGACTAAATTTATATTGTAGTAATAATATTCTAGAGAAGCAAATTTAATCAATACCTAGTCGATACAAAAACGTTACGAATAAAATAATATTCACGAACGAGATAATATTGGAAAACGTAGGAACTTCTGGTTACTAAAATTAATCTACGAACGTTGAAGATAAATTAATAACCATTTTGTCCGGCGAGTTAGTTTTAAATAAAAAAAAAAATAAACATCGTTTGAAATAATTTGGAAAAGCATCCGATAATTAATATGACGAAATATTTTCTATTCGTGGTGTACTCACCATCGATTGGCTGACGGCCGGAGCGGCTTTAGCGACGATTTTGACTGCCTTGGCCGAGTGGACTTGTCCGACGACAACGATGTTCATGGATACTTTTTCTGCGCCCATTTTGTTGGTTTTTGGTTAGTTTCTCGTTGACGAATAAGACTGCAATGGATATAAAAATAAAAATAATTGATTTTTTACTCAAAATGTACGTATATTTTACGATTAATAGTCTAAGGGTATGACTGAGTACTCACCGAGGAATTATTTAGAGTCTTGCGAACGGATGCGTTATGCCGGTCCGGAGCCCGGGGAGTGCCTTTTATAGGCGATACCGCGAGAGCCGATAAAAGTCGGACGTTCGTGATAACGTCGTGCGATCATCGAACTACTGTCGGGCGATTATTTACCGTTTCTGTCGACGACGCGTTACAAATTATAATGTATTTTTGTATATAGCTATTTTAATCAATCGATTTTCGATTTGGTTTTTAATAACTCCAAAACGGACAATATAGGCTTTTGAAAAATGCTCCCCGAAATTGTACGCATTGTCACGTTTTGTTTTTCTTAATATTGGAAATTACGCAGTCACGGTTACGGACGTTACAGGCTTTTATTGTACAAATCCTGACGGAAATCGTACGAACCGTACGGCATTCCGCGTACTGTTTTCCGGTCGATGTAGAATCAACGATACGAGGCGAAAAGACACCGACAGTGGCACATATTCCGCATTTATAAATCCAAATTATTTTCGATTTTAATTGTTCAAAATATGCTTAACCGAACTGAATCGCTCGGAGTCGTTTTTCGCATACCTTTTATACCCTACCTTTCAAACATCCTACTTGCTACAATCAGCCGTTTACCGAATGATTTCCTCGTTGTTTTTTCATCCCCCAAATTATTAGTAAGAATTGTTTTCGGACATAATTGCTCGAGGCTTAACATGACGTCAGTAAGTAAGAACGTTAAAACGAACCTAATCTAAACCGTTTCAAGATTTGCGACCAATTTTTAACTAAATACTTTCATACAGCGTGCTAATTATTAACTATTTTACGCGTCATATGTACTTGTACGAATGTAATACCCGTGCGATCGTTTGATTATGACGTAATCAAGTCTTCGGATAAAAAAAAAAAACGATTCCGAGATCCATAAATTATTTACACGAAATGCCAAAATTATAAATTTTCCAATAATAATTTAACGACATAATGCCCGTTGGTGTAATGGAGAATACCACCGTGCTGTTGAAAATTTGAAAATTTAATGAATAGTATTACGACACAGGAATCGATTTTTTTTTCTTCTTATTCCCTGCTCGTATTCGTGTACGTTTATAATTGCATTGTATGCAGATTGCATTTGACATTATAAAATTGTTAAAAAATCGATAACAAATTATACGCCCGTGCGATAATGTCGAGTATATAAATTTCTTATCGATGCGTTTTACAAATATTATTTTAATTTACAATTATTTACGTGCGAGTGATTTTGTATCAGTTAATAATTCAACTTTTAATCGAGTTTTTTTTTTTTTTTTTATCAGTTATCGCCGACGAACACGCCATTGTCGTCTCATCGTATAGCCGCATTTGCGTGAGTCCCTATATTAAGAGGTGCGCGATCGTTATTCTGGCATAACACTTTTTTTGTGCGATATTAATCACTGGTGAGATATCAATAATCAACTATTGCACACGTGTGAACAAAATTAATCGTTTTTATTATTATACTTTTAGTCTTTTTTACTCGTCACTCAACGAAATCCTACCAAAATCAAAAATGGGCGCCGAAAAAGTATCCATGAACATTGTCGTCGTCGGACAGGTCCAGTCTGCCAAATCCGCCAAAATCGTCGCCAAAGCCATCCCGGCCGGCAGCCAATCCATGGTGAGTTAGAAAATATTTTGTCATACAAATTTTCGGGCGTTTTTCCGAATTATTTCAAACGTTTTTTTACTGTTTTATTAAAAAAAAAAAATAAATAACCAGCCAAACGGAATGGTTAATGTATTTGTCTTTGATTCGTACATTTGTGCGATTATAAATTCATCGCAATTCCAAACACATTTACTCACAGGCCCAAATCAGTCGATACCGTGTTGCGTTTAACATTTTTTAATATCAATCAGAGTGACAAAAACAAAAATAATACATTTTCAATGAACGAATTCATTCATATTTATTACCTACTTCAATTATGTTTTTGTGCGAATAACAAGTAAAAACGTTTATTCTTAAAAAAAAAAAAAAAATGTTTATTATATAATTTAATGCTTGCACATTAAATCAACGTGATAGTATTCTTAACTTTTTTGGAATAAAATAAATAACAAGTCGACACTTATTCTCATAAATTATTATTATTTTTTGTTGTTTCAGAACTGTTAATGAATATTATGTTGTAATCCGTTGAACACGAAATCAAAAAAATGCCATAGCCCGTACAATTGTACATAATATTATTACGTATTTAGTTAATATTATGTATATTGACATCACAAAATAAACCAATCTTTTCCGCAATTTACATTGTTTTTTTTTTTTTGTATACTTTTTAGAGTTGATTAATATATATATATATATATATTATATTTTTTTTAAAAAAAAAAGAAAACATCAAACTATTTTTCATGAAAATTTTACCTACTCAAAAATAGTAAGCCGGACATACTTGGCGCCATGGGTAGGCCACTGTTCTATGCGAGAACTTTGGGAAGAATGTTATGCAGGGCTATTTTTTATTTGGTTTTTATTATGAAAATCACTGCAATCAGTGCAAACAAAACACAAAATCTTATTTAGATTAACTCTAGTCGCGTTTTATTTCCGTTGGAGTCGATGTAACCGAGAAATCGTTAAAGGTAAACCAATGTTTCGTTCGTTGTTGTCAATTTGTAAAATATTCGACAAATTATGTGGAAATTTCAATTAAAATACCAGCAGGTCAGTAACTTCTTATATTTGAAGGTATGTAATGAAAAAAAATCGGAGTAGTTCGATAAACATAAAAATCGTCTGTCAGTTACTTTGTACAACGTGCCAGAGAAAACCGTTTCGTTTAGTAAAAAACAGTGACCTACCGGTTTTTAATATATTTCCGTACGGATATAAAATTGTTATAATAAAATTATTCGAAATGAATTTGCGCCATATGACTATAATAGTAAATATTCCTTAACACCTCCGGTCGTTTGGTAAACTTTTTTGTATATTTTATTCCGATACAAGACGAGGTACAGAAAACGTGTGTTTTTATATCGTAAAATACTTGAATATTATATCAAAAAATAAAAAAATTAAAATAATGAGAGACACAGCTCGTGGGCGGGCTAATGTTGTAGGCGGGGAGTTGTGAAGGTGAGATAAAATAGAGAGTATTCAAATTTTTATTCATACGCAACAATTATTCTTTCTTCTCGATTACGGTAGTGTTATTTTACAGGCAAACAGATTTTATCCACATTATTTGGAAAATGGTACACGGGAATGACGTGATTTTTACGATTTCCGTCAAATTCTGAACACAAACGCTTAAAAAAAAAAAAAAAAAAAAAAATTGAACTACTACTACTCGACTACTACGGATTTTCGATATTTTTACAATGCCGACGTTTCACGATGAACCACGTGGTGTCAATGTTTCGAGCACTTTCGCAAAACTAAAAAAAGAAAAATGGTTTTATCCTCGTATGGTTTTTGTAACAGATTATTTCGGGGTTCTAGGACGCTGTGCGCGGTCAAACCATTAAAAATACGAAACGCTGACACTCAGCACTGTTGTTACAACGTAGTAAAAAGTATCGAGCTAATATATTATTTTCAGGGTTAGTATGATTAAAATTATATTAAAAAACGTATACCAATTCGACGAGGTTCGAACATATTATTATTTACGCCATAACCTATATTGCAGTGTACGTAATAATAATGCGTATTTTAATAATAATAATATATGTTACGAAAAACAAATAACGTTAAAAAAAAAAAAAAAAGGTACAAAAATAAGGTGCGAATTATAACGTTTGGCAGACAAACAATCAAGGTTTAACATACTATAAGGCGTAATAAATTTGTAAATGGTTAATTTTTTTTTTTTTTTTTTTTATCGTTTGTGTCGGTTAGACTGCCTTAAGATAATATTTTTAATCGATATTGATTAATTTCCATATCGCAGTATTCGGCAAACGTTGTACATTGTAGAGTTATTAATCCACGTAAAAAAAAAAAAAAAAAAATTTGTTTAATTTTTAGTCATTTGTACGCAATTTTAGTACCTATTTGATATTTTTTAAATTAGATCGATAATTTAGTCGTGATAACCATAGACAATAAAAACGGACTGAGAACGTAACCACAGAACACAACAACCCCGTGCGGACAATAATGGATTTTTTAAACTATGGCGATAACGAATTAGTTTTTGATTTGTTATCAACAGCTACACTTGATCGACTGCGGTTGCCATTGATAATAAAAAATTAATACCTATCACGGTTCGCATACTGTTGTAAACTGGTAACAATTACTTTATCGATATATTTCCGCCATGAGTGTGACGTTATCCTTTGTGATTTTATTTCTGCCTCCCCTCTCTCCCATTAAAAAAACCCTGGTGATGCCACTGCCACGGTTCCCTTCTATTTCCAATGTAAAATTAAAAAAAAAAAAAAAAAATGGTACAGTATAACCGTTTCACGATTTTGGCGAGAAAAAACTGCGATCCGCGGTCTTCGAATGTCAATACTTTGAATCTTACACGGCGTTGCAAACGCGTATTAATTTTATTTGAACGGGCATGTCAAAACGATTATTTCGAATAGTTCCAAACGGGTTAACTTTTTTTTTCCTTTTTTTTTTACCAGTTACATTGAATACGGCTGACGTGCATTTGGTGTATTCAGCCCGCGAGTATAGGGCAGGAGGGGCAGATGGTTAAACTTATTTCGACGTCTTCTTATAACGCGCAAACTTAACGCCAACTGTCGTGATACATATTTTCGGCGTAGACGTTCGAACGAACGAACGGTTTAAACAAGTGCGTCGACAATATATGTTTATTTCAACGATCATATAAATAAATAAAAAAAATGAAAACATCGAAATGTCGCGGGGTAATATTTTTATTTTTCGACATTAATTTTTGAAAAAAAAAAAAAAAAAAAAAATGATCAAAAAACGACGTACTTATCCATTAAGAATTGGAATACTATTGTTCGGGTGATCCCGTTATTCGGCTGGATGGATAGTTTAAATATTTTTATTTTTTTTATCAAATTACCCCTATACATATTTTAACGGCGAAAAACGACGTCAAATGTGAAACATTGGGTGTGGGAGTGTGGGGGAAATAAAACGTGATTAAAATGCGAGATACCTTTTGTGCTCTCGTTTTGCTTACCATCCCGACGTGGAATTTTACAGCGGGCTTATAGAATTTAGATAAAATCTATAACGGATGCTATCCACGTAGTTGATACACGTATTGTGAACGTTACACAATTAATTTTATAAAAAAAAAAATATTGAATTTCACTTGAAAACTCGAAAAGATCTTTTAGCACGAAATTCCAATACATTATATCGTAATACGTGTACGATTTACTTGAAAAATATCAAAACACCGACAGGGATTCGTATGTCCGGTTGTATTTTTGTCCGCCGATCAAAACTTACTCATGTCAATACCGATCGCGGATTGTCAAAAAAATGTAAAATTTATTGACGACATTCGTTTTGGTCCTGACTATATATATATATTTTTTTTAAAAAAAATCTGACATATCAAACGAACGTTTGAAATATACTTCAAGTAGAAAAAAACACATAACAGAGAAACCTATAAATATTTTTTAACGACTTATTTTACTGAATTTCGACAGCAAATCATTTTACACATAGAGCTGTGAGACGAACCGTTCTTACGGTATAATATCGAAAAATAACGAGTTTTTATCCAATCGACTTTATACTAGTGATGTGACATAAATCTGAATCAACCGAAAATCACAAAAACCCACATTATCGCATTAATAAATCCAACATTTATTGTAAATCCGGATTTTGATTTCTAAAATCCAAATTTCGGTTTTTAAAATTGCGATTTTACGTTCTTTAATTCATTTCTCATAGAATTATTATTATTATTATCTTATTGTTAATAGCATTGAATGTGTAAAACATCAATTACGTTGTTACAATTCGAAAAATATCACAAATTGAAATCTGTTTTTTAAAAAAAAGTAGAACAGAAAAAAAAAATCATACATATTACACTTTAACATTGTTTTACTCGAGCAAATTTTCTATGTTAACACGTCTTAAAATTAATATAATTGTTTTACTCATTTTATAATGTTAAAAAATTACCTAGTATTTGAAAATGTTATATTATATACTTTTTGAAATGATTCAATTTTTTATTTTTTATTTAATAACTTAACAAGTAATAAGGGGAAAAAAAATGATAACTAATAATATTATATAAAAATAAAACGTTTCGCTAATTTGAACACTGACATTGCATTTAAGTAGTGTAGCTTATTGGAGAACGCACTGTAATTATCTTGAAGGTACGTTTGAATATTCGCTTTTAAACTGAATTTAAGAATGCACGTGTATCTTCTGTTAAAAAAATAAAACACATATTCTTCGATAATCAGTGAAAAACATTAAAATGTATGTATTATTACCCAGAAAACTCAATGACACGATTTAATTTTGAATATTTTTCTATTTTCCTTATGTATACAATTGCACATATTACTAGATAGAAATTTGAAAATATACCGGATGTAAACACACGCGTTTGTTGGGTACTCGAACCTTCAGACCTTTTTAAAAATTCAGTAGGATTTCTATTTAAAATAATATAATAATATTCCAATGGATTCAGTCAAATTTTTGGCCAATCGTCAAGTCCGGTTGGAAATTGTTGGTGATTTTGTTTGAATTTTATAATAACGCAGATTTTAAATCTATACAAGACAGTGTTATTTAATCAATGAACAACAGTGCAAATATCGGAAAATTTTAGTTTATTATGACATAATAATAATATATAACGACATGTTGGTATCAATTAATACTATTAATTGTGTGGGCTATGGCATTTTTGATTTTCTGTAATGGATGACTTCCATGATGAATTATGGATCATTAACAGATCTGAAACAAAAACACAATAAAATGAATTAATATTTTACTTTATATCTTATTTTGTGAGATGATTACTATGACAAATGTATTGTGTTGGCAAAAATATTAAATTTCATAGATTTTTAATATTGGTTTTAATAATATTAAAATTAAAACAGGTGCTATCGTCTAAAACCTATTAAAAATCTCTGTCTTACTTTTGGTTCGTTTTAATTCCGATACTTAAAACTAATGATATCACGAGTCAATATTATTCAATACACTTTTTTTTGTTTTCATCGAACAATATACAAAACGAAAGCAATAGAAATATACGACTAAATTTATATTTTAGTAATAATATTCTAGAGAAGCAAATTTAATCAATACCTAGTCGATACAAACACGATACGAATAAAATAATATACACGAACGAGATAATATTGGAAAACGTAGGAACATCTGGTAACTAGAATTATACTACGAACGTTGAAGATAAATTATTAACGATTCTGTCCAGCGAGTTAGTTTTAAATAAAAAAAAAAAATAAAAATCGTTTGAAATAATTGCGACAAACATTCGAAAATTAATATGACGAAATATTTTCTATTCGCGGCGTACTCACCATCGATTGGCTGACGGCCGGTGCGGCTTTGGCGACGATTTTGGCGGTGTTGGCCGAGTGGACTTGTCCGACGACAACGATGTTCATGGATACTTTTTCTGCGCCCATTTTGTTGGTTTTTCGTTTGTTTTTCGTTGACGAATAAGACTGCAATAGATATACAAAAAAAAAAATAAATGATTTGTTTTTCAAACTGTACGTATTTAATACGATTAATAGTCTATAAGTACGACTGAGTGCTCACCGAGGAATTATTGAGAGTCTTGCGAACGATTATGTTATGCCGGATCGGAGCCCCGGGACTGCCTTTTATAGGCGATTCCGCGGGATCCGATAAAAGTCGGACGTTCGCGATGACGTGATTTCATCGTCATGCCATTATCGGGCGATATTCACCACTCCATATGCCGATGATGCGTCACAAATATTGGAACATCGTTTTACACTGCATTCAAGTGATACGGCGAATATTTGCGCAATTCTTCAAAATACAAACAGGATTTTATCCGGCAATAATATGGATATGAATACAAGATACAAACATTTGTATGGATATCGGTACTCAATAAATTATTTTTTTTTGTTTTGTATTTTTATAATCGAAACCGGTCGTGTATTACACTTGTGTTGAAAATATTTCGTATTTTCCGGAGTTCGGGAATCCGGATTTTCGGTTTTTAAAATACGAAATTTCTTCTTTACCGTTTACGATTATGATTTTTATCGTCAACGATTCGACGCAAATTTCCTATGATCTCATTACGTTTCTATAACAGACGTTTTTAGCGAAATAAAACTACCTGGGGATTTCTGCTGCCAAAACAATTTCGTTTTGAATCGGACACGGTGTAGCGAATGTACATTAATTTTATTTTTATAAGCGAAGCGATCCGTTCAAATGTAACAAGGTATTTCCAAAAAAATGTCCATAATAAGTTCTTTTTTTTTTTGCACTGTCGGTCTTTGATCCGCGCTTACTTACTTTTGATGTTTTCATCCCACGAGTGGAGAGAGAGAGAGAGAGAAAGAGAGAGAGCCTAACCTATAAAAACTTTTTTTTTTTAAATGTACAAACGTTACGTTCGACCGAAATTGAAGCTCATTCGAGGCGGGTAACTGACAAATAATTTTGGGGCAATAGTGCAATTTTTTTTTTTTACTATTTCTATACACTCATATCTTTTTATATTCAAACGTACGTTTTTTCTAGTTTTAAGATAATTTTTAAACTTCTATACACCCCCTTATTCAATAAACGCGTTGTGATCCTATATAATTCGAAGATTCTTTGTACCTCGAAATCGGAGGGATACAAAGTCGAATAATTGTTTAATTTCCAGTCGAATAGATTCCCCTTATTTTCTTTCCCCTGGATTTTGATTTATTTACCAATACAAATTAATCGCAGTAGGTCACAGTTATAAATAAGGTTAAATGGTGTGGGAGAGGCGATCTTTATGTCGTTTCCCCTCAAATCCGTCATTGATTATCCGTATATTTTATTGATGATCATAATAATAAAAAAAAATAATAAAAAATGAAAAATAACAAAACACCGGAATAACAGGGTATTAATATTAAAAATCTGTAATATTTTATTTGTCCAAAATAAGTTTACGAAGAGAAAAAGCTGGTAGACCATTGATAGAAAAAACACGATGTATTATTAAAAATTGGAATTTAATTTCCGTGAGATCGCGTTTTTTGTCTGGATCGATAGTTAATATTTTTATTTAGAAATCGTACTGTCTATACATATATATATATATAAATTTTATTTAAAAATGTAGATGATCAGCGGGGGGGAGGAAACGTGATTAATAAGTGATACTATCTGTGCTCGGGATACACGTCTCGTCATTAACCCCAATCCGGAATTCAACGGTGGGTCAATAATGTATTTTTTTTTTATAAATTCGAATAGGAAACTTCCCTAAGCCAACCGAAAAAAAAAAAAAAAAAAAATTAAATCCGCGTTGTAACAAAGACGCATTTGGGCATTTTGCGTCCCGGGTAAGAGAAAAAAAAAATTTACCCCCGGCTCAGCACGAATTTCTTCAGCGTATAAATTTCTTACAAATAAGAATATTTTTTTTTTTTTTTTTTTTTAAAACACATCACGTTGAAAATCGCCGCGCTCATAATCTTCAAAACACATCGCCTATTTATATGTAATAACTAATATTGCCTATTATTTCGTACAATACCCATTCTTCCGATTTATCATATTCGGATATATTATCGATATTTCCGTGGACATTCAGGCTCCCGGTCGCCGTCGTCGACCGATAGCATCAACGCCTTCCCCGTTGACACGTCGACCGATTTTTCTTTCGATGCCAGTGTAACAAATCGGTGGTGTAAGAGTTTTTTATGCGTCCGTGTAAACTGATGGATGAGTACAATGATTATTTGATAAATGTTTTTTTTTGTATTTTTCTTATGGTAAACCATTTAATATGCATTAAAAAAAAAAAAAAAAAAGTATTTTAATAGCGTTCGGTAAGAACACGCATGCCCGACGTAGAATAATAAATCGTGTATTAAATAATGTAAATCGATAAAAATCACAATTGTATATCGAAAATTCGAATTTCCGGTTGTGACCAGCAACGAAATCAAATATTATTGTTCCGTATTTTTATTTCATCTGTGTAAATAAAAACAACTTATAAAATATATAGCTTTAATATCTCAAAAAAAAAAAAAAAAAAAAAATGGATACAACGGGGTCTAAAATAAAAACATTCCAGTATTAATACGGAACGTCTGGAATCCGTCTGTATTTTTTTAGACGCTCATATTTTGTAAACTACGCCGGTACGGTTAACGGAATGCATTCAATGCATTATAAATGCATTTTTGTCGGTTGACCACAAGTGTTACTACGGGTATGTATTATATGATAACGCGATCGAAATGAAAAAGAGAACCTCAACCAACGATATTGGCGATAGCCCGAGTGAGTGGAGTACGAGGCTTGAGCTTTCCCGGGGAAAAAAATTTAAAAAAAAAAAATAATAAATCGATATCAGGCCCATGTATATAATATCTTTATATACATACCTAATCTAACCTAGTAGTTGTAATTTATATATAGGTCTTAACCTACGTTAAGAGGACGTTAAAACACCTGCAATGTAAGTGGTTGAGTATGATAAATTTCGACGACATTTTTTTGTTGAAAAATGTCAATTTATCAATTCAGAAATATTCAAATTCACTATCGACTAAAAGCAGCGGGACAACTTAGATACTCTTTCCGTGTTCACAGTGGAACAACCAAAATTGTTCAGAAGAAGTCTGTCTGCGTCGTGGCGTGCCTATTTCTTTCAGTTTAATCAGTTTGAAGACGAACGGTTATTTTGATGTTTTAAATTGTTTGGCGGTGTTATCAAAAAAAAAAAAAAAGAAAAAAAAAACTAAAAAAAGGGCACGACACGGATATAGTTCTTCTCAACGTGCTGTGAAATTGCGGTTACTCTACTGTAAATACGGAAATATTATGGTTATCTCGCGCAAAACAGTTTCTAAAATCCAATCACAGGGGGTACGTAACGTCTTTTTAACGAAAAATCGAACGAAACCCCGACGCAGAAAATAGCTCCGGAAAATGATGGAGAACATTGTAAAAAAAAATTTAAAAAAAAAAAATCCATGGTTATTATCGTATATAGAGCTATTAACCGGTCGCCTCTATACTTAATAGAAATTGTTGTACAGTTCGGTTTCCCACGATTTTTAAGGGAAATCTCAAACACCGGTGTCGTTGAAGTGTCGGTATAAATAGCACAAGCGAATTAAGACTTGCAAGTTTTTAATGGCGTTGGTTGTATTTAAAAGTTTCCGGACTTTTGGTTTAGGACGGCTTTAAATTTTTATTATTGTAAAATTAATTTCCCCGCGCGTGTTCCTAACTCTCGAATAAATTGCCTGTGTAAACCGTTAAGTTTTCATATTTTTTCTATTGGTTATGGTGCCAAACGTGTTGTCCAACACCGTAGAAAGAAAATCAAAGCCAGTACATTAAAAAAAAAAAAAAAAAACGAAAAAAACAACAAATTTCACATACGTAATATCTGCGTACACACACGTGTATTATACACAGTTATGATAATATTCAATGTTTATCTACACTTTTGTTTTTTTTTTTTTTCTTTTATCGACTAATGGGCTGACTAAACCATCACACCATGTCGTCGCCTCACAATCTGACGGATCCGGCAGGCACGTATAAAAAGGCTTTGGTCAGGTCTTCGTACGAGCATAACACTTTTTTTCGTGCGATTTTCGAATCTCTCTCTGGTGAGTGTGAA
This sequence comes from Tuberolachnus salignus, assembly GCA_956483605.1. Classification (NCBI taxonomy): domain Eukaryota; kingdom Metazoa; phylum Arthropoda; class Insecta; order Hemiptera; family Aphididae; genus Tuberolachnus; species Tuberolachnus salignus. The sequence goes on along the minus strand of OY101434.1, from coordinate 24,810,392 downwards.
ACACGGTGACTGCGTGAAAACGTTTTGTCTGGGTGTATTATTATTTTTTTTTTTTTTTGTCGTTTGCAGTCTTCACGTTAAGTCTTCGTTCAACGGAAACCAACCAAAACCGAAAATGGGCGCCGAAAAAGTAACCATGAACATCGTTGTCGTAGGACAAGTCCAATCTGCCAAGGCCCCGAGAACCGTCGCCAAAGCCGCCCCGGCCGCCAGCCAATCGATGGTGAGTACGCCCGGAATATATTAAATATTTTATCATGGGCGTTGCCGGTGATTTTTTACGAATCGCATCGAACAATTATTATTTTTTCCAAGCCGCGATGGCGAGGTGACACACTAGTGGCCGATTAGGCATTTTCATAATATAATACGACAATCTGTAAAAATGTGTAAATTAAAAAAAAAAAAAAATAATTATTATAAATGTAAATTTAGCTCGAGAATTATTTTCGTTTTCCAATAAAATATTTATATCGGTACTACAAACTCGATTCTATAATTCAGTTGTCGGACCATGTTTTCACCCGATAACTATTTTTTTTTTTTTTTACACAAATCGTTAGATAATATTACGTTAAAATAGTGTCCACATGTGATAAAATATACACTACCCGTGAGTTTGTTCCCGTGAAAATTTGCATAATGCCACCCGATCAAATTAATTTATATAATTCGTAACCGTCCACACCTCGTGCCGTGATTTTCGTTATTTTTTCGCGGTTGTTGCTCAAACCCGGGATAAAAAGTTGCCAGAATTGTGTCCGAGAACATATTCGTTGAGCTCTGCGCGAGAGTACCGTCGAAATCGGTTAGGCAGTTTTTCGAGATTAGCCCGGACAACAGACAGACAGACGGGCACACCGACTTTATGCATATATAGAAGATCATAAGTATCTCGGAACATAGCGAATATGATTAAAGTACGTTACCGTTCGTTTGATAAATCGAAACAATTCAACGGCTGTGCGGATGCGTTTCATCGTACGGTTTTCCAGAACACAACGTACCGTGTAACGGTTTTGTTTGTTGTTCGAAACAATACGCAAATTATGCGTGCTCGTGGGTTTATTGAACCAATTTTCGTTTATTTATTTATTTATTTTTTTTATGATTTTGTTACAGAACTGTTGATTCTCCTCGTGGTTGTCCAACACATACCGAAACTATGCCCCACAGACCAAAATGACAATACGTGTTATTTATAAATGATACTATAATAATTTGTATTGACATATCCACAATGCAATAAACCGATATTCCGCCGATCGATTTGTTTTATTTTTCATTTATTCGCATCTTGTTCCGTAGAGTTTATACAACCCAAGTTGGTCGCACGCGAAGACTTAATACTTTATTACCTATAGTATAACGTTTTAAATTACAATTAGAAGAAAACGATTCTCAGCATTGTGATTTATTACTGCATACGGATGTTAGATGGTTGAGCCGTGGTAAATTTCTAGAAAGGTTTCAGTGTTTACTTCCTGAAATAATAGAGTTTTTAAAATCCAGAGGCGATAATTATGATTGTTTAACAAACAATACATGGCTCCAGAACTTAGCTTTTTTAACAGATATAATAACGGCTCATTTAAACATTTTAAATGTTGAACTTCAAGGAAAAGATGGGACAATAATTGAGTTATTGAGTTCTATAAATGGTTTTAAATCGAAATTGATATTACTCAAGTCACAATTAAATGAATCTAATTTGAATAATTTTCCAAACTTAAAAGATTTTTTTGAAAAGCAAAAATGTACAGTGGCAGTGGAAATATATTGCTCTGAGGTTGAAAAAGTGTACAATGAATTTGAGAGACGATTTAAAGATATTCAAAAATTAGAGCCGATTATTACATTTATGTATTTTCCTTTCTCCGAAACAAACAATATTGAAAATATTTCTACACAAATTTACAGCAATTTGTTTGATATGGATTCTACAAAATTTCTTAATAATTACAGTTATTCAATAATAAAATAATTTTCTATAAAAGTCGATCCTCAAAGGTGAAGTATATTTTTAGTAGATCGTGACCAAAAAAAGTTTGGCCGCCCCTGACCTATAACGGTAAAACTCGCAGGATTATTATCACTCGGAACCGGGCCGCGGACTATCCAGATAGAAAATCATCAAAATGATAATCTAGACGTCTTATCTATAATTTAAAAGATAACGGTTTAGTATTTAGTAAATACTTGATGCTCTAATAATATATACCAAGTACTTAGTATGGGTATCATCATTGTTTCGTTTGGCACGTTGTCTGAATTCGAAATATTACCCTTACGAGGTTAGGTTAGAATTGTATTTATATTTTTTTTTTATATTTTACAATTCGTCACTAGTCAATATTAGACGCGATACAATCGCTTTCGAGAAGAATCAAAATCGAATCAATTTATTACATTAAACGTATAATAAAATAATAACTAATGCAAATCAGTTTGGGTTTTTAGTTATTAAAAACGCAACAAAATAATTTCGTTTAAAAATTTAACTTAATTATATTCACGAATATAAAATATTAATTTTAACGAAAAATATTTAAAATATCTAGAACGACGTTCGAATCTTAAATTGTAAAACGAATTAGTACAAATCTATACGAATTCGTAATAATAATAGCTGAATTCGTCAAATTTTTCCGATACGATCAAATTCGGAAAACATAAATAATTTATAATTTAAAAACGAGGAGAAAAAAAAAAAAAAAAAAAGAAACCATCGCAAAACCGATTTACGTTTTAACCGGAATGTTAAACAATCTTTATAAAAAAGAACTTGTAAATAACCATTTCCAAAAACCGTCGTGTCGTAAAAAAAATGTATATATTTATTTATCGGGGAAATTGTAATTTTCGTCGGATACAATTTAATTAGTGTTATTTGCCGTTGCGTATATCCATATTAAACGAAAAATAAAAGAACATTCGCGATCCGGTCGGAACAAAACGGGACTGGATAACACTAATTGAATTTATTCTAATAGAATACTATCGACCGAACCGTGTCGTGGAATACGTTCATTTATGTGCACGTAGATTGTATTAGAAAACGTATTCGAGAGGGCCGTAGGTAGGCGAGATAAAAATTTAAATACTAATAAAAAAAAAAAAAAAAAAAAATGACTCAAAGAATATAACCCCGACAACGACTAAACAGCAGAAATAAATAAAATGACACAATTCGCACTGTGTTGTACATAGTGGAATGTTGGCAATGCATAATAAAAAATGTAAATATACTGAAAGCTACGATAAACCATTAAAAAACGAGAAACGATAAAACGATATTCTGAGCGGTGCTTGATGAACCGATAATGAAAATATTAAATTCATTATTGGTCTTGGTTTTTCCGCTTATAGCCAAATGTAATCCAAAAATAAAAACAAAACCAATCATCATCGTCGTTTGTTTTTTTTTTTTTTGTAATTGTGTAGAAGTATATTTCGTACAATTAAGTACAATCAGGCGAAAAATGTTTCGAATAAAGTACAACCGGGCGAAAAATTCGTATCTTTTACGGTCGAAATCGGAGTATTTTTAATAATCGTTTTCCGTGGGAGGGGGAGCGGAAACATTTTAGTAAAACAAAAAAAGTTTCTTTTTCGCACTCGCTATTTAAACGAGAATTACAATAATTGTTTTATTATCGATTTTAATCGCGATGATTTTTATCCCGGTCGTATTTGACGAAAACTCCTCGCCAAATGTGAATCGAACGTTTTAAAAATTACATTTTATATTCCTTCTACGATTAGCGCTCAGGGCCACGACCCCTTAGATCCGGTGCTGGCCCATACATATAATTTGATTAAATCGCGTATAAAAAGTGTACAATGAAAGAATGGAAATCGATTTCAATCAAAAAACTGACAACGCGTGGGCAAATCGGTCGAAAAATGGGAATATCGTTAAATAGAAAGCCACGCGTATAACAATAAGTCGACATTTTATTCCCTAGACCCAAAATTCGAATGGTTTCTTTTTGTTCTCTTGGTGTTTTTATTCTCCGTTTTTTTTTCTTTCTTTTTAATACGACTTTGGATTTACCAAGAGCGTGTTAACGGACTCGTGTCTCGTCGAGGTATTTTATTCTTTGTGAAACTAGACCCGAAATTCGAATGTTTTTTTTTTTCTTTTTAATAATACATTGAATTTACCAAGAGACTCGTGACTCGGCGAGGTATTTTATACTTTGTGAAATGACGATGGTTTCTAAATATGAAACCAGCATCCATCGTCATATTTTTTTTTTTTTTTTCTTTCAGAATTCCAGCGCTGTAAATTACGTTATAGTAATAATATTACGTGTTCGGGCTAGAGCGAACCGAGTTTACGAAAAACCGTCAGCCACCGGGACGGGAATGTAAAATGCACGAAAAGTTTTCTATACTTATACGTACCATAATTTCAGATATTCCGCGACGACCGGCGCGTATCGCGTTTTTTTTATTTGATCTTTCCCCGGACTCGGAAAACACTTTCGTCGCTGCGGTAAAACTACTCGGAAAGTTCCGGCGTCCTCCGCGCGCTCCGATAAAACGTAACATTTGAACCCGAGTACTTGTTAACTATAGTTTCCCATCGTTCAACCGAACCCAACCTAACCGAAACATTCGGTAAATTCGACGATTTCGAATCCGTCGCTAATAAAAATTAATTACTGAATGGCCGGCACTAGCGGTCACCGAAATTCCGTCCGTTATTCGGACGGGGATGGATTTTTGAAATTCGTAAAGCGTAAATTTCTAAAAGAATAGCACGTGTTTTAGGTTAAATTAAATAACGTACTTTGCACGCGTAATGTTGTTATTTAATGCAAATTATTATAATTTTTACAAACTATTTTTGAAATTATTTTTGCGGGAAAATAAATCGGTGGACGTTGTCTGTTTATAATTACACCGTCTCTGTACAATCTCATTAGTAATTTTATTCGTCAATTTTACGGTAGACGTGAAAACAGTGCACTACTGCTCTCTACCCCATATTGATGAAATAAACCGATCAAAAAGTTCGGTATCGATCACTTTTGCCGTCAAATTTTCTTAATCTCGTTAATTTACGTACGTCGCTTTCATTTACAACCCATGATTTATATATGTTTTCTTTATTAAACTCGATATTCGCGATCTCCGTTTTTCCAACTCGAAACTTCTCTCCGAGTGCACGAAAATCCTACGTTTCCGTTGTTTTCACGGTACTCTAAAATTTCGACTTTTTCGCGACGTGACAACCGTTTTCGTTTCAACGTAGTCGTCGTGTCGAAATCCGGCACTAACTGACATATTGACATTTTCTTTCCAGAACATTCATAACCTCAAACATGAAAGATTGAAACAGTGTCCGCTATTCGGAGATTTTCCCATTGAAAAGTAGTGAAAATGTCCACGTTCCCAAATACAACGTCCTAACCTAACCTAACGTCCGCTATTGGGAGATGCCGATTAGAGGAGATTTCCCTGTACATAAACTCGACAAATTTAAAACACAAATTACACGCCGTTACAAATTCATATAAATCGAAAATAATTATAATTATAATTATAATTACACTGACCGGCGGGTACTTAAATCCCGACGAAAATTCACGTTGAACTTTCACAATGTCGGAAAGTTTCGAGTCGTTACAATCGAAACCGAAATTTCAAACGAATTTTAGGAACTTTTACAGATGTGAAATTCATAAAAATCCTTATGACTTGTAAAGTATTTATCTAAAGTATCCGAATACTTTTTTGAGTATTTCACATACTTCTTCGAAAATTGTGATATAAATATTAATTAATTTTAAATTGTTTTCCATAATATTATTTCAAATTGGATTCAAAATCACTAAACACTTAACAACGACTGTACGTATGAGAAGTATTTGTATTTGTACTCGAATACGTATTCTAAATACATTCCAAAAAAAAAATCTTTATATTTGTACTTTTATGACAAAGAATCAGCAATTTTTAAACAACATGGAAACATCACGTTTGAGAATTAAAAATAATTATAATTAATTAAACCAAATTTTATAATATTTTTTGGAATATAAATAATAAAACATTTCAGTAAACCAAAAATATTTAATTTTTTTTTGAAATTAAATTCTTCGATATTAATTTATTTAATAATAAAATGTATTTTTATTAAAACCACGTCGGTGCAGTGAGTATATTTTTCCAAATTTCGTGTTATACATTCGTAATTTATTATTTTTAAACACTGATTTTGACGATATTTTTTTAACAAAATCCGGGTATATATATATAAGACGAAAACGTAGACGCAAAATTTAATTAAATTTCTAATAATACTCTACCATTGAAACGAAAAAATAAAAATATATTTATATATATAAATCACTCGGTGCCTTTTTAATAAGAGTATATAATAGAATTTATAATATATTTTGATCGTCGATTTTTATTAAACGTAAAAAAATAAAGTAATAATAATAACACTAATAATAGAAAAATGTAAATTGTTGAAAACGTGTGCATAATTGAAACGGTTTCGTTCGGGCGGGCGGTACAATAGTTTGAAGAAAAGAAAAGAAAAAAAAGGTCCGCTGTAAAATGAAAACGTCGTGACTGAATACAATTACAATAATAAACGGCAGGGTAAAAAATAGAAATATATAAATTGAACAACTGAATACAATTATCGGAATGAATTATTAAAAAATATTTTAATCGAACAAAATTCACTGTTCGCCGTCAGTAGCGCAACTACGGGGGGGGGGTGCTAGGGGATGCTGAAGCACCACCAAGTTCCACGTATTTGTATAACACGAAATTTGGAAAAATGTACTCACAGCACCGACGTGTTTTTAATGAAAATACATTTTATTATTAAATAAGTTAATATCGAGGAATTTAATTTCAAAAAAAATATTATAAAATTTGGTCTAATTAATTATAATTATTTTTAATTCCCAAACGTGATGTTTCCATATATATATGGAAAATTGTTGATTCTTTGTCAGTCCTCTCCGTGAAAAACACAATAACCGAATTATAATTTTGTACAATCATAATAATTATTAGTTGTGCTGTTTAAAAAAAAAATAAATAGACAACCGCTTCCTACGAAAGCGTTCCAGAGTTAATTGAATTAGACGATACGTTAAATCCTCTGAAAAAAAAAAAAAAAAAAAAATTAATTGAAATTTCCGTTCGGAGGTTCGAGCACCTGCTCTATACCAGTGTGGTTTTCAACGGGAGAGATAAATTGATATTACAAATTTTGTTTTTTAAATAGCCATAGGCATTTTTTATTTAGACTAGTCTTTATAAATAGAGTGCGTGATAGGTGTACAAAAATATTAAATAATACGAGAGTAGTAAATATGAATACATGAACATGTTTGGGGTTGTACCAACAATGGTAGCCCCGATTCTTAGCCCAAGTCACTCAAACTAAATCGTACGACTTCAAGCGTTTGAGACGCCTAATGTCTAGTGAGTTGTCTAGCAGAGGTTGTTTAGCAGTTGCATTTCTGTGCAGCTCTAATATAATCACATGTTTGTTAGCAAACATTTTGATTTCGTCCTGGGTGGATGGTGTCTTCAGATCGCGGTATGCTGCTTCAATTGTACGGAGAACGATAATTTGACGACAACATTGAATAATTTGCTGGCACAGCCCCACAGCCGGATGCCATAAGCCCAAATAGGTTCGATGAAGGCTACGTAAAGGAGTCGTTTGTTAGCCAGGTATAGGGCGGAATGTCTTCCAATGAGCCAGTACAATTTGCGCCTATGTTCTTTGACTTGCAATTTTTTTTCTGCCGTACTTGATGTTTCCAATTTAGACGTGAGTCACGGTTCATTTAGCTGTAACTTTTTGTGGGATTTTCGTGTGATGCAGCAATACTCGGTTATTAAAAGTTTACGCAAAGTAAAATTAACGTGCACCGACATTTCGCTTTTGATTTGTATTTGCCAACGTCTCGTCCAACTGTTGTCGATTGTGATTTGTAAATTATCAATCGCAGTCTGCGGATTCTTGCTGCTTGTTGAAATTGCCGTATTATCGGCAAACATAGCGGTCATTAGGGAGTTATTGTCGGTAGGGATATTAGACTGTGTAGAGTAAGCAAAGAGTAGGTCCCAAGACTCAACTTTGTGGTACTCTTGTCGAAATATTACAATAAATGTAAAATATTGACTTGTCATTTACTTTGTAGTAATTTGTCAATTATTTAATTTTAAATGTATTCTAATGTTTCGTTTTTTTTAACATTCGAATGGTTTATAACGTTGTTTAACATGACGTTTTTAACGTAAGAAATGACGTCTGCTGTTTAGTTTTTCAACGTTTATTTCATATCCTAGAGATATAATACAGTTGACGATTTTCTCCCCGAAAATATCGATTCAAGTACCGGTTTTGGTAAAAAAAAAATAAAAAATAATAATAAAACCCCCCAGCTATTCGATATTTCGATATCGTCAGTATCGGCCGATATACGATTTCTTTTTATGTCCGATACCCACCCCCCCCTTGAGTTTAAACCGCGTTTGGACTCGATTCGAAACCCCGGAAGGGAAGCATTTTGAATTTCGTAAGGGTATCGTATAGACGCCCGTTATAATATTCCGTACGGGGACGGTGGCCCGAAAATACATTTTTACGCACTTCTGGTTATTTTTTATTAGTAAATAAAAGTATCGAACCGATTCGGAAACAAATATATTATATTATATTATATTACGTCTCTGGGTATCGGCGTGTAAACATCGTATTCGCCCCGGCATATTGAAAATAATCTTTTTTTTTGGACTTTCGCGTATGTACGCGCGGCGGTACACAAGAGATTATTTGTGTTTCCACGTCGTTTACCGTATTTTACCGGCGAGACGACAGACCGGCGGCGAAATAATTTTTATACTCGTCGGCAACTAGTAAACGTGAGTTCGCCATACGCCACCGGTTAAAAGTGACAAGAAAAAATAAGTTCGATTCGCCAAGTTTAAAGTTGAATAGACAATATAACGCCGACATACTTCGCACCGTGGGTGGACTGCAAGTACCTAATACATATCTGCGCACAACGGTAGAACATCGAAAACGAAAAAAACGATTCTGAGGCGAAATTCCGTTTCAAATGTGTTTTGGTCCAGTGTAAATTGAAAAAAATGTATCGATTTCTAAACTACAAAATGAATTACGTGTTTCTAACGAAATGCCCGATGATCGGAGCATGATTTCTGGTAGAATTGTCGTTTGGTTTGGGTAAAAAAAATGTATTTTTTTTTTTTTTTGAATTTGAATTTGAATTTTTGACAACAATAAATTTACGTAATTTATGTTTTTATATATATATTGTCGTTGATCGGTATTGAAATTTCAAATTCCAAATCTATGCGCGTCAATTTACGGAAATAAATAAATAAACGTTCGACAGGCGGCTCGATAATAGTCGAATTGGGTTTGTTAGTTGACGACCGAAAAAAAATTAATACCCAACGAAACAATCTAGGACGAAAACGAACAGACTATTTTTTTTATTTTTTTATTTTTTACTCGGTTGTAACTGTTTGGAACTTTATTCGTGAACTCGCGTGCGCGGTCGGATACTTAAATCCGAGTTGAAAACCAACACATACTTTACAGGAGAGTATGCAAAAAAAAAAAACGAGCAGTAAACCCGGACCGGCAATCGAATTTTCACGTCGTTCCGCCGCCGCGGTCCATCGAATCCCCCGCCCTGTACACACGCACGTGCATACACCGTGTGCGCAGTGTACCGTCCCGGTGGGTCGTCAAAGGCCCGGGGAAGCCGTTTTTTTTTTTTTTTTTTTTTCGGTTAAAATCCGCAAAAGCTCTTCCGGAACCGCCGCGGCAGTGCACTGTGCACAAGTATTAGTGGAAAACGTAATCGAATCTCGCGCGAGTACACCGCACGTAATAACACAAACGAATCCTGCGGGAACCGGCGTGGGCGAGGATGGCCAAAATCCCTAGATGAAACCCGGCGAATAATCCCGGCGGCGCGGACGAACAGAAAAAAAATAACCACCACCACCACCACCACTGCTACAAAAATGCAAAATATACCGTAGTTATGAGGTTTTTTTTTTTTTTTTTTTGTCCATTCCTCTCGCCGAAATTCCGTATCGAAAAAATTGGACACACTTCGATAATAATACTGCGATTAATTCTCGTCCATATGGACCTTTTTTGACACTGCCGGACACTACTCGGAGAACTTTCGATACGTCACGGACCACCTCGGTTTTAGATCTTAATTTTGCGTATAAACAAAAATCGTTTTTTTTTTTTTTCACGCGATTTACATTATGAATAAATTACATTTTTTATAGCGCAGGCGCATTGTGTCATTATGTCTATTATCGATCAATTTCAAGTAAATGTTTTATACGTATTAACAATTTAACGCAAATAACTATTATAAAAACAAAACGTACATCGTACCATACATATTTATTAAAGATAAATTACAATTAAAAAAAACAATTTAATGCGATTTTCGGGTTTGCATTTCGTTTACTGACAATGATATTCTTGAGGGAATACTGCTGAATGTTACACGCATGTCTTTCAATGTCGCCGAAATAAATTTGTTTACTTTGATAATATTTGATGATATGAAACATCACGGACCTTCTGGTATTGATGACTATTTACGTATTCATTTTCCATGTAATATTTTAATAAAAAAAAAACATTTTCGATTTTATTCGTGTCACACGTTTTTGTAAAACGTTTTTACACGCCGTTTATAAATCCTCTAAACGGGACGGGCTAGTCCAACCGAACAAATTCCGAAATCCGTGATTCATTATAAGAATAAATACGACGGCGGTCTTCGGTAGGTGGTAGGTACCCCTTGATCTGTTCAAACGACCAACGGTCATCGCGACGAATTCGCCCAGATAGCACGTTGGAAATCATACAATTTTATTTAAAGCAATTTCGATACACAACTGAAATTTCAATTTTCGATTAGGTAATGGAGCACTAACGAAACACAAACGAATGCCTCTTCCCCGCCCTGGATTAGGACACAAAACCCAAAACAAGGTGGGCCTGTTTGACGCAAATAACTATTATAAAAAAATATATATACGTCATACCATACATATTTATTAAAGATAAATTACAATTAAAAAAACAATTTAATGCGATTTTCGGGCTTGTATTTCGTTTACTGTCAATGATATTCTTGAGGGAATACTGCTGAATGTTACACGCATGTCTTTCAATGTCGCCGAAATAAATTTGTTTACTTTGATAATATTTGATGATATGAAACGTCACGGACTTTCTGGTATTGATGACTATTTACGAATTCATTTTTCATGTAATATTTTAATAAAAAAAAAACGTTTTCGATTTTATTAAAGTATGGTACGAGTACAATATATACAACATGCATGACTTTTTTGAGAAAAACGTTTTGTAGTTCGTATTTAAAATACGTACGTGACGATAATACTAAATTGCCCCACTGCCCCTCCCGAAAAGCGAATTCGCTTAGAAACTCGCGGGCATTTGTTTTTTTTGTTTTTTTTACAGTTACTCGACGCCGCCGGTGTATTTAGAAAGCCGACACATTCGATGGTCTTGTGTCCGTAGTTCGAAAATAATATCGGGTTACGTGACGAAACGGAAGAAATTAATTTTACAAAAGGGTAAGTATAATTTTCGAGGAGACGTCGTAAAAAAAAAAAAAAAAAAAAAAAAAAAACATAATATAGGGCCACCACAATGGTATTATAATCACGCCACCGCGGGCCGTGGTACCGCTTATATTACACTGACGACGATAAGCGTGTAAAACGAGTGGTTTTTTTTTTTTTTAACCATATCCAAATGAATCAAACACCGCGATAATGACTGTTATTAAGGCGTTAGGTGAAGAAAAAATAAATAAAATAATAAATATATATATATATCAAATATCAAATCGCGTATACGAGCGTATTATAATTATACGATCAAAAAAAAAATAAAATACGATCGGCTCGATAATTATTTTCGAATTACATTTGTATTCCCCTCACGCCATAAGTGCTACTGTTGGGTAGTTCCTTAAGTCAGGCTAAATCACGTTAAAAACCCATAAATACCGCATATATGCTTATTGTAAATGAACCTTACAGATTGTATATTTTTTTCTTAATAAAAAAAAAAAAACATTTGTATTAATCCAATTGGACACGACGACGATTGTCTTATGGTAAAGAGCAAATGTGCACGCGGTTGAATTTTTACGAGACCGGATTCTGGGAGGGACGAACGACGGTGATTGGGCGCTGGGGGGGGGGTGTACTTTAACACAATTCAGACTGCTAATTGCACGTAAACGATACCAAACCGTACTGGTCTATAATGGAAATTAAATGCCACTTGGCTGTTTTATTACGCATAAAAAAAACGTGTATAATTAAATTTAACCCATTTAAAGAAATTAAATAATCTACTTAAATACATTGGACATTCCAATACAAAGTAGTTATTCAATCTTTTTTTTTTTTTTTTTTAATTAATCCGATTTCTATCTCGCGTTTAGCAATATATCTATAAAATGTATACGTGTTTTTTTTTTTTTTAATTCGATAGTCCTGTGAACCGAATAAAAACGATACTTATTATGTTAATAAGTGAGGCCCGGGTTTTTACGCCAATGCGTATTCTACTATAATTCGCCTAGGACAATTTTAATTCAAAATGTCGACGTTTCGTAAAATGTGTAGGCCACGTGGGTAATTTTTTTTTTTATACATATTTTCATCAAATGAAATTTCAGATAAAGTTTTCGTCAAGTCAACGGAGTTGTCAATACGTTTTATGTAAACGATTTACAGATAATTCAGTAAAAAATGAACTCGCAGTAATGTTATAGAATTTTCAATGCATCACAGGAAATGCACCGTCGTGCAATTGGAGAAATCGGGCGCTAGACTCAACAAAAAAAAAAAAACAATTCTCGCGTTAGTTTAAAATGTTGAAAATAAGTTCAGAGAACAACGAATAGGCATAGAATTTTCTAATTTTAAACTATCGTTAGTGTTGTCAAAAAATCCAGGGTATTATCAAATTAAAACAATTTCTGGAACATTATGCGGAGAAATAAGTAACGATAATGAAGCGTTGTCACCTAAATAAGTTTTTTTTTTCCCAAGTTTAATTCTATGCTACGTGACGACCGCGGATTTAAAAATCTAAAAACACATTTTGTAACTATGTGTTGGTTTGCATTCGAAAATTAATATTAATTTTGCATTTACGTAGTTAATATTGAATTATTATTTTATATTTATTTTTTTACGTGTTTAGCTCACAATAAAAAAATTTACTTTGCGTATATTGTTTAATCAGGGGGAGGGAGCAAATTGATACACAATTTTTATTATCTTCTTTTTTTTTTTCAGTATTTTTATTTATATTCGTAGTTTAGAAATGATAACAAGTGCCCCCTCCTCCTAGAGCTACACCAGCGTTACGCCCGTGCTAGCGAACCAAATTTAATAGTTTTTTATTTTTAAGGTTAGAATAAAACACGTATTCTGGTTTTACCAGAATTTGTTTAACCTATTATTTCGAATATACGGCAAAATGCATTTTATGCATTACAATCCATAATTATCGTGGTACTCGAGCAGCGTGCATTATACACGGTAAAATCTGCTAACAACTAACGACGGACAACTTAAGAGGACGTGATATCGCTCGTATTTAAGGGGCTGCGTCTAGGCACTTTTGCAACAAAAAAAAAAAAAAAAAACCCCGGGTAATTAATCAACTCAATAATATTCAAATTAATGTAAAAATACGTGCCCATATCGTTATCACGAGTACTCTTTTGCGCGATCGTGATATAATGTATACGGTAAACTGTTTCTCGTGGGACAACTTACTCGACTAATATTTTCGTTTTTTTTTTTTTTTTTACTTCGTATTTATAGTAGAGTTACCGGGACTTACACATCAAATCAACAAGATTTTTCATTTGTGTGCATATTTTTTGTTTTCCTACTTCAATACAATTTAACCTAGCCAGCGTGTAAGCTTTCGGATTTTTTGTTTTTTTCAATTACTAAAAATGATTTGGTATCGAAATAATGACCACGCTGCGACAGAGAGATAAAATATTTCTACTCGAATGTCCCGTGAAATGTTCGTAGTTTAGCCGTGCCAAAAAGATCGTACGTTTGCACGATCAAATCATGGACGGTGTGTCACGTCGTCTTTTTAATAATGAAAATCTATATTATACAAAAGCCAAACATTACTGACTGACCGGGTCAGGTGGTGGTCAAACACGGTGGTGATAATGGGAAAATAATAATTAAAATTTCATATCATTCACGTTCAAATTTTATAACAATATTTACACTAATTATATATTGATAAAAAAAAAAAATGATGTAAAAAATAAGTAGTTAAAAAATCAGCCTTATTTCCCCTCCCCCCCCCATCATGGTAAAACCATTTGATCGCCACTGTCACTGATTGTCTGCTATCTGACTCAACATTGGATCTTAATAACGACTAGGTGTAGAAATATGTAATTCCGTACAGACGTTTCTTAAACAATATTGATGTGCATTTATATCCCCCAACAAGGAGGAATTTTTGAAAATTCTACCGCTAAAGGGGTTCACGCGTGAATTTAGTAATTAAAATACGAAAAGTGTATTTTTTTTTTTTTCCAAGGTGACGAATAAAAAATAAAAAAAATTATGTTTATTATTAACGCGCGTTTAATTTGTCATCAGCAACGTCGTGCTGAACAGCTAGTCACTACATAAATAATAATAATAATAATAATATTAATAAAAAAAACCTTTTAATCATCGTCTGCAGTCAAAGAAAACGGTTAAAAAAAGAAAAAAAAAAGAAAGAAAAAAAATGCTTTAAACTATATACGAAAACTCACGAAAAAAAAAAAAAAAAAACAAACGTCATCAGGACAAAATGTTGAAAACGCCATAAATGCTATTAAATAACACTGGCGGACATTTTTTTTTTTTTTATTAGTTTTCTCGTGTTGGCCGTTAGTTTTTTTAATTTCCCTTTGCGCCGATATTTTCAGCAGTTCAACCGATTGAGCGGAACGTTTCGAAAATACATTAATAAATATTTTTTTTATTGAAATTTCAATTAGAAATTATTGACGGTCAAAAATCGTACATATATATATATATATATATATATATAAAAAAAAAAACACCGGAAACCCATTGACGAAATTTCCGTTAATTAGTATACCGTTTGCAAAAAATCTCAGAGAAAATCCGTATAATTGTATTATTATTACCTATCTGTGAAAATCGCTTATCGCCGTAACAGTATCTCTTCGGAGTCCGCTATAATAATATTATACGTATATATATATTTATTTTTTATTTTTTTATAAATCTCGCGGTGTAATTCGATTCCGTCAAACGGCCGCGGCGCCCCGGTCCCCGGACAAAACACCGACACCCGACGGCCCATGATTTATTACTACAGTTTGTTCTCTTTTTTCCCTTTTTTTTTTTTTCCTTTTTTTTTTTTTTTTTTTTTACGGTCACGCGGGCATTGTAAATTTCTGTTTCGCGAAGAAAAACCATCCATTTCGGATAGATCATAACTCCGTATAAATACGCAGCATCAGCCCGCGCGGGCCTATATATCTGTACGCACTCAATTTATCATGACTGTCGTCCGCGCGTACAACAAGCTCGTTTATTTTTCTATCGCGACAATTATTAACTATTATTTCCATCCGATATTACAATATTATACAGGGCGATTATTTTCACCGCGGTCCGGCGGTTTGATTCGGGTTTTTCTCAATTTTTTCCCCATCACGTACGCAGAACCGTTTACGTTTTTTTTTTTTTAAAACACTCGGGCACGTTTACTGGGAGCACGGCATGTACACGTCTGTCGTTGTATGTCGAACGCGTACTCTATAAATTACAATAGTTAAAAAATGTATTGTAAAAATAACAGTAAAAAACCGATTCGTTTTTCAACGGAAACAATTGTGTTAACGTGGTGAATTTTGTTAAAACAAACAAAACCGACTGCATAACGTACACCGGTATACAGCGTTATACGCGATAAATTAATGTTTTACACCATCGTCGGCGTTCTTTTTTCTTTTTTACAAATCTATTAAAATCTATGGATATAGATATGTGTTTTCTTTTGATGGGCTTCAAGGGAAAACAATTAGGGGAACCACTGGTTCGGGTCGCCAACCGGCGGCGGTCGGTGGTCGGCAAAAAAATCCGTACATTACCTATTTGCAATTTTATTTTATTAACATTCCGGCGGACGTGTGTTGTAGAATAATGTGCAAATGTATTGGTGCACTATGACGAACATTGACGATTACGAATTAAAAATGTGTTCAATTTGTTTCGTATGAATTTAACTCCGACGTAAATAATTGTGTCGGTCAATAATGAAAAATAAATTGTTCACGATTATTTTGCAAACGTATTTGTCATATTTTTCATTTTCAATTCGATACAAGACTTATCGGGAGCGTAACGGATAGGTTTTTATGGGGCGGGGGGGGGTGGAGGGGAAAGAAAACTTGTCAGCTCTCCAAAACAAAAAAAAAAAAAATAAATAAAAAAAAAAATCTCTGGACACGCACCTTAGACTATCAAGTCCGTATACGGCGTACGCATATAAGTGGTCCGCAGAATTCAGAGTTATGGATTTTAGCGGTCGGCCGAGGTCCGCTGGGGGTCGGCCCGGCCGCCGGTTTAGACCGCCGGCCCGGACGTATAATATTAATTTAATCAACTCGGACCTGTGCGGGCACTGTGCGATAGTTTCGCGTATTTCGCACGCGTTTAATTAATATTATAATTTATAATAAAATATGCATCCCGGGACACGGGGCGAAATAATCTCGTTTTATTGACGAGCGCGTCTTTTGAGCGAATTACGGTAAATTATTGGTCCGCCACGGTATACCGGAAGAGGAGGATATTATACAGGACGGTGTACCCGGTTCGAGTTTATATAGGCGTATACCGTGTATATACGTTCGCGAGGTTATTGGATTTAAATAGGATTAGACTCCGTCGTCGCTGTCGTGGGTCCGAAATTGCGGCGGTATTATTAAACCAAACGATACCGGTAGATGTTTTATAATAATTATTATACGGCATATGTGCCCGGACGCCCGAAACACCCGACCCCCTTTGTCGGGCGTCTGAACGCCCCGCCGCGAAATGTATTTATGGGAATTCGATGAATTTCCTTTTAAGCCTACGGAAAAATAAAAAAAACATAATTACGCCATGACATTTCACAATTATTCCACGATTCGGTCGGTCCAGACGTTTCAAACGAAACACGCTGGAACGGGCTAGGCGATTTGCGAAGGAAGCGTTCGCAATGCGCGCCAGGAAAATCCAATAAATGGCAATAAATGGTCGCCAGCACCCCGGCCAAAGCCTCGCCGGGAAGATTGTATTGATAAGCAGGACTCGTCAAGTGCGTTACTAGAGGAATACGGTAATTCGGACCGGAACGAGACAGAGAAAAGTGCTATGAGTGCGAAAAGCAAGCGTTGGCGATAACAAGAGTTACGTTGAATTTTATGGGCGCCAAGTGTATGACCGTTGACACCAGTGCGCGCAGAAAAAAGGCAAATCGAGGGGCGGTCCAGTTTCCCGATAGTGCGATAGAAGGAATACCGCGGAAATAAAGGAAATGGCGAAAGAGTAGTCAAGGGGGCGAATGGGCCTCCGGCGGGGTGTTACGGTGGGACGCATAACGCGAAAGCTGATAGCGAGCGAACAGTCAGAGTAGATAGCCAGAAAAGATAATGGACGGCCAAATGAAAGAAAGAAAGATAGAACCGACGGTAGACGGACGGACAATATTATACGGGGTGCGGCAGAGCCGACTCACAAGTTTAATGTGGTCATTAGCCTGTGATAATATAAGAGCAAGACTTGATAAATGGTCTATTTTGAATTGTACGGTAATGCCGTTTTTATTCGTGATCGCGATCTGGACAGGTGTACACCGTGGTTTCGTCGTGCGTGCGTATTACGAAAATAATCAGTCTATGATCGGCTACACAATGGGCTTTTCGTATACACTTCGGCGGCGTTCCGCGTGCCGAATCTGTTCCTTCTGCTAACACTATCGAATTGTGGATACGGCATATGGAAGAAACCGGAAGTACCCATGTAAGTAGACTTGGACACGGAGCACCCAGAACGGTAAGAACCCCCGAAAATGTGCAGTTGGTTAGAGAGCCAATTCAACAGTCACCAAGACGCTCAGCCCGGAAACACGCTGTAGCTCTCAGACCGTTCTTTGGGGAGAATTCTTCACGAAAATTTGACATTCCATCCCTATAAATTAATACTTGTCCATGAGTTAAATGCTACTAACTACGGCAACCGTAAAAATCTCTGTCAGCAAATTCTTCTGCAAATTTCTCCGATATCAACTTTTTTCTGTAGCGATGAGGCCCATTTTCATCTTTCTGGAACTGTTTATTAACAAAATTTTCGATACTGGGCTACAAATAACCCACGGCAGCTCCATGAAAGATCACTTTACTCTCTTAAAGTGACAGTGTGGTGTGCTGTGTCCCAATTTGGGGTGATCGGCCCCTACTTTTTTGAGGACGAGAACAGGACCGTCACTGTCACGTCCGCTCATTATGTTGTGATATTGGAAACTTATCTGCAGCATAGGTTGGAGGAAATGGCTAAAGAACATGATTCAGGAGATGTATGGTTTAAGCAAGACGGAGCTACGCGCACACAGCAAGAATTTCTCTTGCTGTCTTGCGACAAATGTTCCATGGGTGGTAAGTCTCTCTGAGTGGAGACATAGGCTGGCCAGCACGGTCCCCAGATTTAAGTATGTGTGATTTTTTCCTCTGGGGCTACCTTAATGATAAGGTTTACAGACATCGCCCACATACCATAGATGAAATTAAACAGAAAATCACCGTGGTAGTCGAGGCCATACCAGTCGAAATGTGCCGAAAATCATATGAGAGCTTCAGAGATCGTCTACAACAGTGTATCAATGCTGACGGCCGCCATCTTGGAGATTTAATGTTCAAAAAATAAATTTTAAAAATGGGATTGAATACTGATTAAAAAAAGAAAATACCTTTTCTCTATGTTTAACGGTTCGTTATTTATAGCCCATCAATACTCGTCAGTCGGCTCTGCCGCACCCGGTAGGAGGATTTAGAGAGGTAGGTACCGGGTGACAGGACAGAAGGTTAGGTTCCAGGACCGCGGTGACCGCTGTTGGAGGACAGCTAATGAAAGCCGTGGCTATTACTCGTGCAGAGTTTGCGAGGCCATTGTAACATTATGATGAATACGAAAATTGAATTTCATCGATTGTTCCGGGCGGGTATCGGCCCGTTTAAAAAACGAATTTATTCGAAGGAAAAATAAAAGTTGATTACGGAGTACCGATGTAATAATAATAGAAATAACATTTTACACGATTTACACCGCGGCAGGCTGACCGGAAAAAAAAAAAAAATATAATTTAATTATATATATTTCGGTAGTTCGGTACGAAAGTATTTTTTTTTTTTTTTTAATTTAATGTAATTTAATTTCACCGAATCATTTTTTTTTTTTTTCTTGACACGACCGTAATTGTTATTGTTGTTGAAAAATCGCGCGAATAAATTCAAACCGGTATATTTGTACGTAAAACGATATTTTGCTAATGCAAAATATACAAAACCCGCAGTGATATTCTACGAAATACTACGCAATATAATACAAAAGTGAGGAAAAAAAAAAAAAGTACAATTACGTTAACCCTATATACAAAAAATTCTATTTGTGGCGAGGAATAAAAAAAAAAAAAAAAAAAAAAAATACAATTCGTTCGTTATACATTGAAATCTATACAAAAAATATTACTGACGTCACAGGGCCGTTGACCATTTGGGCCAATTATTGTTCGCGACAATTATGTTGATATAATAAAAAAATAATAATAAAAAAATCCCCGTTTCCACAAAAGAAATCGCGGGAAATATAAAATTGTATGCAATAATTATTACTCATTTCTAGTGACGGGCGTGGGAGAAAGGTCCCCGGAGAGGCTTAACAAGTGTAGCTCTCGATTTCCGGTTTATTATTTTTATTTCGTATTATTTTGTTTCCCCAATGTTTTTTTTTTTTACGACTCGACGAGCCGAGACATGTTCGAAACGAATAAATAATAATTTCAACATTGCGGTGCTGCATTTTTGTATCGACATTTTGAATCGGTAATCGACTCCGTTGTACGCACCACGCGAGTTACGATTACTATGCACCGATCGACTTATATTTCCCCTTCTGTTTAGGGTAAAAGTCTGAAATTTATTCGTAAATGCGTATTTCGGGTACGCCCCAACGACCATCCGAAAACCGAATTTGATTTCCGGCCGAATGACGAGTATCTATAGTTGAAACCGGACACAAATGAAATGATCAAACCCGCACTGTAAAAATACGAATAAGGTAATTGTTTTAATCGTTGTTGAGTTTTTTTTTTTTTTTTTTTTAAATTATTTTTGTCGTCTTCGATCCGACAATATCGCAATTGATTAATAATGTCCGTTTATTCGCATATATTTTAAACATTGTATTTTACGTTCGAGAACTCGCCAATCCACGTGGAAAAAACAAAAAAAAAAACAAAAAACGGTTTTATTATTTCCTCTTTTAACGCGTTTCCCATTCCCGGTCGACGTTATATACGCGGGTTAATTGTTTTAACGCGTCGGTGGAAATTGTATTATTATTATTATTTTTATTCAAATAAAAACCGTTCCGTATAGAACAAAATATAAAGTTATTCGATAAATAACAAAAACGTCAGTAAAATATTAATTCGATATATATATATATATACTTTTTTTTTTTTTTTTGAAATGTGTACGTATTTATAATTAATTGAAACGCAAAGCTCGTACAACAGATTCGAGTGTTAAAGCATAATACATTTTATGCATTTTGTATTTCTATAGGAGACTCAACGAAATAATAATTATTCATATTAAACCGTATTATATATATATATTATGTCGTTTGTATACGTGGCTGTCGAATTGGATATATTATTAGCAGTAGAGTATTCATTTTTTTTTTTTTTTTTTTTTTTTCCAGTTAAAAATGATTTCGGTAAAATATTAAAAATAATTCTGTACAATTACGGTAGCTTTTGCATACTCTTATAAATTTATTTGATTTAAAAAAAAAAACCTCCCCCCCCACCTATATTCCCGAACAAAATACGAATAATAATATAAGAACTATGAAAAATCGATAGTCAACTCGGATTATTTTTTTCTTTCGAAAAATGGCAATAATAAATTAAAAATAAAACACCTCGTTTAAATAAAATACATATTTTTATTGGAGAGTATACTGCGTACGCAGTTACGTGTATTTTTCTCGTGTTTTCGTATACCCGAAACGAAATCGTATTTTACGAATAGTAAGATTATAAAAAAAAAAAAATAAAAAATTAATAAATATTACATTATACGTCTAGTAGGAAACCGTCGGCCGTATAACGAAACAAGTAACACGTTTTTATAAATCGTCCGATTGGCAATTATTAATTTCCTTATAATAAATTATTTATTTTTGTTTTTTTTTTTTTTTTTTAATGTCTTAAAGCTTCAACAGCAGGTTTATTAGATTGCTATTCGAATTCATTAAAATTATTGTTAAAAATCATTTTAAATTTGCTCGATTTACCTATTTCAGAAAATAGCAGATGAACAGAGAGAGAACATTTATTTCATGGTAGGATTTTGGGCAAACGATATTCTTACTTTGGTGAGATGAGGGGGAAGGGGTAAGGAAAAACGTTGTTTTTCTTGACAAAAATTTGCATATAAATTTATTTATGAATTTATAGCACCGTGCATACCAAGCATCACGTATTTTAACAGCCAACCCGGTTCCTGTAAAACTACGACGGACGAAACGGATATATTTAAAAAAAAAAAAAAAAAATTGTAATTGAGTAACCACGTGCATTAAAATCGAAATATAATATCACGATAACCGTATTATAATAATATTGTTTGCGTGTAAAAAAAATCAAGGCGACGGCGACGTTTTGAAATTTACATGAACAACAACAACAACAAAAACCTGTCAATTTTTTATTACACGCGATTTCGGAGACGAGAAATTAATGAAAAAAAAAAAAAAAAATTCAAACTGATCCACTGTGTCCTACTAATGCGACTAGCTGCACGAGGACTGAACAAAATCCCTTCCGACCACGTAAATACGTTAAAAAAAACTAATAATAATCGACCGCCGCCCGGAATATTGTTGATTTATTTTTTTTTTTTATCATTTTACTCCCTTGGTTCGACGATATGACGTAATTCATACACGTTTAACGATCGATTATTTTTACCCTGCGATATTTGGCCGGGGATAAAATTTCATCGCGGAAACACTACTCCCTCTGTAAAATAACAAGAGACGATCAATAATCACCAGTGCAGTTTCACTCCCTCTCGGTCAAATGTCTGCAGCAAGAAATCACTATTTAAAACTTCAAGTTTCTAGACCCTGCGGTTTGCAATATAATGCCAGTCAGTCAGTCAATATTTTTTATTTTTTTTTCTTTTATATATATTACGGGTAGACCTTAGGTGTGAATTTGTTCATTACGAAATACGAAATTCTCCGTTGTCGTGGAGGGTCAAACGATTTTTCACATTTAAATCGTAACCATTGTCGATTTTTTTTTCTATTGTAATTAAGTTAAAAATAATCTTGACATTTTCAACGAATACACTTGCATTTCTGTCAATTTTCGAGCTACCCTTTTTTAGCCATTCGGTTTTATGTGGATT
This sequence comes from Tuberolachnus salignus, assembly GCA_956483605.1. Classification (NCBI taxonomy): domain Eukaryota; kingdom Metazoa; phylum Arthropoda; class Insecta; order Hemiptera; family Aphididae; genus Tuberolachnus; species Tuberolachnus salignus. Next base: position 24,787,533 of record OY101434.1, on the reverse strand, counting down.
AAATCTGTTTGGTTTCTCAACGATTCTCGAAAATTGTACACAAGGTGAATTTACAATCATACATTACTCTTTTGGCCCCATACAATAACATTGAAAATCCATAGGTAAATACATTTTTTATTGTTTGTATTTTAATCGTGTAATGGTAAAATGTTGATGAAAATCAAGGCATTTCAAAACTTCGCCGAGAATCCTTAATTCGCTATAGCAACGATTAATCGTCGCGTACAGATATAAATTAAATTCCCCTATATTTCCCACATTTTCCCCACTTCCCACCCACAACAATGACCCACCCACGAGCGGTATATATATACATATATTTTTTTTTTTTTTTAAATCACCGGTATATTATAATTTGATACAAGTATAATATGTATTAATTATTTAAATATGCAGTGTGGTACCTATGCACAGTGTATATACGTACGTATATATTAAATTTGCAAGTCAAAAGGATAATTAAAAAAAAAAAAAAAAATAATAAAAAAAAAATGGTATATCTAAAAAGAGATCAAAGGTAAAATATAACAAATTAAATGACGGGACGTGTATATATACGGGTTAAATTCGTGACATTTTTTTTTTTAATTATGTGTCGTATTGTTTGAACAGTGGTTGTTTTTTTTTTTTTTGTTTTTAACCTGTACACGAAAAACAGCGGAAAAAAAAACACAAAAACCGTATACTAAAAAAAACGCGAGGAAAAAAATATTGTATACCGAAATAACTAATGTGGTATTTTTTTTTTTTTTTTTGCTGTCGTTAATGTTACTGATTGGAATACTTGTTAATCATTTGGTATTTGATAAACGATTACAGTCGCGAAATTCACTGCCTACCGCGAAAGAAACTATTATGAACTATTACTGTCAAGTAATCACGGTGATAGCTACTATTCAACTATCGTGAAAGTTGCACTGTCGTACACTATATTGAGCGACTATCCCGAGAGTGCATTAGGGTGGCCATTATTTTTGAACTTTTAAAATGTCTTACCTCCCAATTTCGTTAATTGTCATAAGTAAATAATTTTACTGAAGTTTGGTAACGATTCCTTCAGGTGTCTCTGGGAGGGTTGAAAATTGGACAAGGAGGATAGTTTTATGTTTTTTTTTTTTTTTTTTTAATTTAATTTAAATACTATACAACTCACAAAAAAATTATATTTCGAATTTGTTGTAGAAATGATTATTGTCTATAAAAAAAAATCTCACGACGCATATATCCATAAGTCCATTATATATTCCTAGTTATTGAATTAATTACGAAATATTTCATCTATTTTACAAATTGATTTTTCGAAAATATTTCTCGAATATGTGGTTGGTAATATGTACTTAGAAAAATAAAAACTATTATTAATATTATTCGATTTTCCTAGTACTTAATCATTTAAAAATATGACCGTTTTAATATTTTATTGAATGTATACAATACCCTATAGCGAATACACACCGTCGTTCTATTTTACTGTCGTGACGGCACTTTCACAGACGTTTCTATCTAAATTTACTAATTCTATCAAAATTCACTATACTATTACGATGCAGATTGTTTTACTGTTAACGGACGGTTTTAAGTTTTCTAAATTATTGTCTTCTCAAAAAAAAAAAAAAAAAAAATCGTACCGCTATTAGTTTATTTTTTTAGAATATTATTTAATTTTAATTTTTTCCTATTCTCATTGAACGGTTAGGTATAAAATAATAAAATAGATACCGTTTTTTTTTTTTTATAATAATCTACTGGGCTCGTATTAAAATCGTTATTATAAAACTATATAAGCTTTTACTATTGTTTTTGGCCAATTACTCTTGTCGATCGCTTATATTACATTTTAACGGAAATGTGTACGTATACGAACGGTTGTTACGAAATATTACGTAGAAATACACGAGATTCCGAGATATATCGTCGTTTTTTCGTAGTTTTTTTTTTTTTTGTTTCTTGCACAATTTATTATTAACGGTTTTTGGTTTTTCGTTTTTTTTTACTGGCCGCCAACAGTCGTCGTGGTCGGGATGCCTTTCCGGAAATCATAACAAAAACACTGGCCCCCTAGGTGTATGTAAAGGGGAGCAGAGATAATAATTATAATAATACAACTGTAGTAATAATATACAACAATAATAATACTCTGTTTATCGAAGACGACCACGGTGGCATAACGGTGGGCATCGATCGTTTTCGATAATGCATTTACAAGCACTCGCAGTATACAAATATACTAAGTTTTTATTCTGTCGCTCACTCTCACTCTGTTTCTCTCTCTCTCTCGTAAAAATAACATCCGACTATGCGCGTATTATTATATTATACCCGTAGACGCAACGAGTATATTTACTGTGAAATCATAACGTTAGGAATTCAAACAAAAAAAAAAAAAATAAAAAAAATAACGAATCTTTCGAATAACATGGTTTGATATCGAACATAAAAAAAAAAAAAAAAAAAAAAAAAAAAAAAAAAAAAAAAAAAAAAAAAAAACAATTTTCTATACACTACGTTCGCCAAATGACCACCGTTGCAATGTATGCATTCTTGTAGTGGGAACTGAAAGTTTCGCATGACCACCCGCAGCATATTTACGGGAATCCCTTGAACCTCGTCCCGGATACGTTGTTTGACGTCTTGGACAGTTCTCGGCGGATTGGCCACAAAACACTTTTGATTGTAAGATTAATCCGTTTAACATAACTCTTGTACGTTATATTTGTATCGGTTATAAAGTAGAAATAAATTCATACTTTGAATTGTAATTAAATATTGTAATCATCCCGTTTCACTGCCGTTATCCCTGTATTTTTTTATTACCGCAATAGTTGTAATTTTCAAATGGTTAAAATTCTTTCTTTTTTTTTTTTTTTTTTTAGAAATATAATCATCGTAGTAATCGTCGAAATGTAACGCATATCTGTAACGAAAATGTCAGTTAGGGTTGATAATGTGAAAATGCGAGTCTCTCCTGTGAAATAGCAATTGCACACTGTGTGCAGCTGATGCGTTTCTATAGACTTCGTATTTTCAGGTATGAAATAAATTCTAAATGTGCAAACGGGTTTGACAGTGTCCAAGCAGAAATGCGCAATTGTATCGAAAATCGTCGAAATCGTTTTCGGTGGTCCTTAAACTTTTTTCGAAACCTGCCCAATTTTTATTTAAACGTTTGTTATCGTTTTTTAACGTTACGAATTATTATTATGATATATAATATCAACTATTGTTGTACTGTTATTAAATAGGACGGCTCGCAGGGTGATTTCCAGGTGGTAGAAAAACGACGTTTTCCGACAAAGTTTATTGTGTTATTTTCATTAGGTTTTATTCGTTACAGGGCAGTAATGAATAAAGCCTCTAACAAATCCGGCACACTCAACTGATCATATTAACGGTTTTTTTTTGTTCTCCGTTAGTTAGTTTTTAATTCAATATTTTAGGTCAATTTCCCCAGTACCGCCCCACCCCACCGAATTACGAAATCCGATCCTGGGCTATCGAATTTTCTTCGTTTTTTCTTGTTTGTTCCGAAAATTTCGTAGTTTGTTTCATCACTGTTCCCGACTTATAGCCCCGTCCTCCTCCCCCAAAAAAAAAAAAAAATAAAAAAAAAAATACCAAGTAAATTAAAATATAAACTTTTTTAATCAATTTTTTCCTTTTCCTGCGTGTACAATATTTATAGTGGAATAATTGATTCAATACCTTTCCAATAACTTTTTTCGTAGGACAGTGAATATTGTTGGTGCATTTTGGAATGTCAGTATTGAAAATTTCAAAGACTTTTTAAAATATTCGGGAAAATCGAAAAAAGATTATGGAAAATCGAAAAGTCGTTTATACTTGAAAATTTCACCAGATGCTTCTATTGGCGTATTCTACACATGATACAATTTTCAAATTATTACGTCGAATATTGTCGTATGACATATCACATTCGTATTGGAATCAGAACATGACAGACGATCGTAAACGTAATATGCGCACACGAATCTAATGTAAAAATTGCCACGGTAGCGAAATAATAACTGCGTAACAAGAAATATTATTTTCTACTCGGCGGAAAATCCCGAGCTCCACTTCACATCCACCGTTTTTCGATGTTAACGGAAATATATCGTACTGTACGTTTTGATTTTTCGTGACGTTTTCTACCGCGGGTTTCGCGATATTGTGTTGTATTGTATCGTATTTCTGTTAGTTCGTCTGTAAACGCTTTTTCGAGTATAAAATCCTTCAAAAGTTTAATAATATATAGCCTCCGCAGTACAGATTGGAAATTAATGGCAACAGATGGTGCGAGCGGAATAGGTTATACTTTTTGAGTTTCCCTGTAATTTTTCTGCTAGATATCAATATACTGCGAGAACTGTGAAACCCTCCTCACTGGGGGGGTAGTGTAATTTACTATTGTAAATCTGTTATTAAAAAATAAAAAAAAACTAAAACCATATTGTCGTTATATTAGTTTGTTGTGATTGAAAATATAACACTAGGAAATATCGCTGTACCGATTTTATCGTTGCGCAGACACGTGACTTATCAAAAGAATTATTATTTTTTACCTATTCATTGTAATAGTATAAAGGTATTTTTATAAATATACGTTAAAAAAAAAATGTGATTTTCGACTGAATATATTTTGTAAAATTTGCAATTTTTTTCTAGAATCGATACGTCGTTCAAATGAAACTCAAAATATTCCCGATTGATTAAAAGCCCGTTCGGTTAAAGACAATAAATTCGGTCTTGCCGTGTGAACAATATGAGGAAATTCAGGAAAAACTATTTTTTTTTTTTTTTTTTTTTAATTTTGTCTTCGAGACGTTTTTCCCCGTCTGCTTGTGGAAAAATCAAAACAAAACTTGTGATAATGGCGCGTGACTAATTGTAAATGTATTTAAGAGTGAATCTGATTTTTTCTGATTCGGTGAATATTTTTATTCTTTTAATAAATAAATAAAACCTACGCCCGATTGTGTTATATCCAGAACGTTGGAACCAAATTTCAGACATTTTGTGTATTCTAGCGGCCATAATAATTTTAATATGCATAATAACATGCGACGAGTGACGAGTGTAAAAAATTATTCCGACAAAACAAACGGGCCGTATTATAAAGGCAAGTGCACTGTTTTAATATGCGCGCGAGAGGACGGATCGCGTTAAAAAAAAAAAAAAATATATATATCAAAAAAAAAAACGTGAAAAAAAACTATGTATATTCGTACACCCGTACGGAGAAATAAAAACCCAACTACTGGACAAGAATGCACGCGAACGTGTAAAATAAAATTGCGAAAAAACGTTCGGGACATAAATCAAACAAGTGTCGAGATAGTATTGTACAATAATAATTACGCGCGCAGCTCTCGACGTTAAAACAATCGTATGGTTACACCGTACTAGAAAAATAATCTATAGGTACAAATTTAAAAATATAATACGGTAGAGAAGTAATGTTGTACGTATGTAAGTTCGTAGGAGGTATACTTGGGGGTACCTAGTCGCCGAATTGCTGATCCGAACAAAAAAATTCTTTCACCGGTAGTAAGCTACACTGTTCCCGAGTGACGTAGCCAGGCTGTATTTTATCGTGATAAAAATAAGTCAGGGTGGTTTTTGGTATTTTTGATATGCAAATAAAAAATTTAGATTCTGAGCGAAACGTGGGGGTCTTGTGGTATTATAATGACGTTTATTTGTTTAGTTTTCCGTAAACACTTTTTCTAACAGATGACTTTATCCGATACATACACTTCTATATAGTATTCTGTAGCAAATTTTGCCTAGTTGGTAGATTAAGATGGTAATTTCTCCGAATGGCTATTGGTTTTTTAACGCGGCTGAGAAAACTACTACAAATTGACGAAAAAACGCCAAAAACACGATTTCGTCAAATTCGAGTATTATTATTTCGTTTGCGATTCCAGAAAATAATTGTTCTAAAGACCTGACATTTTTACATTTATAATATAATAACGTGAAAAAAATGTTAGACATTTTGATTTTTAAATGTTTTAAATCTTAAAGTGTGAAATGTACTTAAAAATTAATTTTTGTAAAACATATAGAGCCAAATAGTAGGCTCTATATGAAATTGGCAATAATGATCCTATAAATTACACTGAAGCTCTGCCCAGAATCGTTTTATCGAATGAATTGATTTATCATTTCTTTCAAATTCAATACAGCCACCAAGAGTGACCAATCGAAGTGCCTTCGCCAATACCAACAACCCCGTGCGAACCTGCGCCATTTTCTATTTTGTCGATTTATGGGTTACCACGTCGACACGGACAAGGAAAAAAAAAATAAAAATAAAAATAAAAACACAGTTATTATTAGTTAATTTGGTTGTCACGTCTCGCGGGAACGGAAACGGGTAAAACGCGTTTTTATTTTATTTTTTTTTTGTTTCTTCGATAAATACTGTGTGCAAATCCGTGCGGGACAACCGTAAATGTTAAAAATCTATCGTTATTCTTAATCGGTCACAAGCACGAAATCTTAATTTTCCATCAATTTTATATCGTCGGCGAATCCCGAAGATAAAAAAAAAAAAAAAAAAAATCTATATCAAAAATACTTCAATTACACAGGTCGGCGAATTGGATTTCGGTGCAACGATCGCCACATTGGTCACATCGGCGCTTACTCGACCGTACAAACGCGAGACGTCGGAATCGTTGGAACGGCCGAATAGGTTTTCCACTATACGAACGGTTATCTATATTGTCGTTTTTTTGTTGTTTTTTTTTTTTTTTTTTTCAGATTTGAACGTTTCAAATAGACAGGTGCCCGAGAGAATTATTTGGCACTGGTGCGGATTGAACGGTTTTCGTTTTTGCGGACTCGTATAAATACCCGGTTGTTGACCGACGGTTGTTTGTATTCGATATAACGGGGAACAGGTGGATTTTCGTAAAAAAAAAAAAAAAATAAAACAGCTTAATTACTTCGAACGATTCGAACGGTATCTCTCTGGTTTAGTATTCGGCTATTTCGGCTATATTTCGTTTACAAGAGGATATTCCGACGGAATACCGACTCGGCCGCGAGAACCGACCGTCCCGTCGTATAACAAGAACGGAATTTGATTACAACCGCGCCGGGTAGGGGTGTAGGGTACGTTTGAAATTCGTTCCGGACGTTAAAAATATAGTCTACTCGTAGTAACTTTCATTAATTTACAAACTCATCGCGAAACAAATTTATAATTACGCGCCGAACAGACGTTTATCGACAACGAAAGTGTAACATTAATCAATCATAAAATACAAAATCTAATCTTATGTGAATTTTTAGGCGAACGCAGATTTCAGATATCGAGCGTGACGGGTAAATACGGAATCGCGCATCGGTCGTTTCCATACGGTTTAATTTCATTATTGCAGCCTTTCATCGTGCCTTCATTCATTATGTGTTCCATTAAGTATTTATTATAAAATTGTTTAGATTTGTATTATGGAGAAAATACGAACGACTTGTTTTAGACCTTTAGAAAACGATCTACTACTCACGAATTCTGGTTATATGGTTTTTATATATTATTATTATTATTTTTTTTTTTTTTTTTTAAAAAAGACACAATATAATAAATATATCGCGTTCTTTATTGGAAAAAAAAAAAATAAAAATAATATTACTATCTCTACATTTTCAAGCTGACGATACAGCGCCAGTCCGGATTGAGATAGACGAGTTTCTAGAAATCGTTATGACTTACACGTACGATTTTAAACACCCGAGCGTTTGTCGTTGAAACGCGCAACGTTTTGTAAACTGACTTAGAAATTCGCGTCACTTATATGGACGCGTATAATGTGCACTTTTAAATAAAGTCAATCCAAAAATGATTGTTTTTTTAATTATTTTGTTGTTGTTGTTGTTGTAAATCGCGGTATTTACGATCGAAAATCCCGTCCGGAGACGACTGTAGACGACTCGTAACATAAACTCAACAGAGACGATACGGTTTCTGGTATTTATTACATTTGACGATATCGCGGGCTCGAGTTGTTCGCGCCGAGAGAAATAGTGCGGAAATCGGCGACGGGAACAGGTAGCCCGGTTTTATAAAAACGCACAAAAATATAATAATACACATTATATACATTTCTTAGAGCCTTCGCCGCCCGTACTAAATAATATTGGTACCTTTATAAGAGCGAGCGGAATTTTCGGATTAGTGCCAACCGGGCGACGACGACGACGACGACGACGACGACAACTACGACGGCGACTACGACGACTACGACGACTACGATGACTACGGCATTTGGACGGGCTCCAAGTTGGCCGCGGCCCAAGTTTACCAAGTTTCTTCTTTATCCCGGTCCCGACTCCCCCTTTTTATCCCGCTCCCGGGCTCGCCGCTGCTCACCGTTCGACCGGAGCCCATTATTGTGTTTGCAGTCGCCGTATATAGTTGTTGGCCCATTGAAAAACCCGATGCCGGGTGAATTATTATTTTTTTTTTTTTTTTTATCCGGTAACGCATTTTGGAAAATTTCTAAACAAAATAATAATTTCCCTTTTGACGAGTAATTACCCCCTCCCTCCCCCCTACACTCCATTCCCCTCTCCGTTGAAATACAATCTTTACCCGGCGACGAGGGTCCCGGCAATTTCCCCACTGCCGCAGTGTTGTTGTCTGCAGCTAGGTTTGTCGTCTTTACCGTATAGATTTTGAAACCCGAGAGGAGGTTATTTTAAAGTAATGAAAAATCTCGTTCTCGCCCGACACATTATATAGATTTTGAAATCCGAGAGGTATTTTTCAAAGTAATGAAATTCTTGTTTTATATATTTTGAAAACGTCTTTTGTTTGACACTATTGTTGATTCCGCTCGTAAAATATAAACAGAGGCGGACGCATCACGTTACGTGCGATACGCAGTCGTCGAACAAATCCTCTGGCAAATAATAATTATTTTTAATAACAAAAAAAAAAAAAATAATAAATAAATAACCGACGACTTGCCGTGCGGAATAAGCCCGAGAACAAAGATTCTAGTTTGTAGTGGACAACGGTCAAACACCAATATAGCCGTAGACAATATTAAACTGGAAAATGCGAATAGTTTTGACATACCTCGGAAGCAAAATCACGAGTAACGGGAAAAGTACCGCGGATATAATAAACTGTACACTACAATAGCTGGTGTTCTCCAATATAAGAAAACAAATACCGTTGACCACAATAACCATAAAAGACGAGATCGGAAAAACGCCCGGGTACGGAGGCATTGTATGGAGCCGAATCGCGGACAATTGAGAAAGCCGACGGAAGAAGAATGGGAACGCGGTGTTGACGGAGGGCGTTAAAATACTCCTGAACAGAACGCGTGTCAAATGAAAACAAATGTAAACAGGTCGATGTGTACGCGAATGGGAGGAGAGTAGAACGAAGACCCTGGGGCGGGGACACTTCTTAAGGAATAACGCACGGGTAACGTGAACAATTGAAGGAAAAACCGACGGGAAACCCGTATGCGGACGACCTGAAGACCAAGTGTTATACGAATCAGATTGTGTTAGATTTAGGAGACGGGGTGGGTGGCATAGAGATTGGAAAGAAGTCGTTATGGACAGAGAGGAACGAAGGGGCATTTTATCATTGAACCGACCTACGGGTTGTTAAAACAAAAACTATATATATATATATATATATCCGATTACGCCTTCTCAAGACATTTATTAGCAATAATAAATTCACTAATGTCAACACAAAACTTCTTATATATAAATCTTTAATTAAGCCGGTATGGACATATGGTATTCAACTATGGGGTAATGCAAAAAAAACAAACTTAAATAGAATCCAAACATTTCAAAACATAGCTCTCAGGAAACTTTTAAATGCCCCTCCTTACGTCTCTAACCACACTATCCACTCTGACCTAAAAATTGGTACATGAAGAAGCTCATTACCTTCGATTTCATAATAAACTCACCTCCAACAGCAATCAATTGATACGTAATCTAGCAGTCCCTACTATCCCTGGAAATCCGCCCAGACGCCTTAAGCGAAAATGGTGTCGTGACCTACTAGCTCACCCCCCCCTCTAAACAACTAAACTGTAAAAAAAAAAAAAAAAAAGCCAAATAGTGAGTGTCATTAGTGGATGACTCCTCACATCGAGCATATCATGTAAATTTTTATTTTTATTTTTGTCTCTTTAATTGTGCAAATGATTAAAGGAGGGAAATATTAATTTATGGTACTCTAACCACATAAGCTTATTGTGCCCTTAAGGTACAGATTGTTTATTTCAAATAAAGAAAAAAAAAAAAAATATATATATATACAGTGTGTTCCAAAATGATTCATCCGATTACGAACTGATATAGTTCGGCAACGGTTAATCGCAGGTTAATGACCAATGTATTAATGGAAAGATTAGATAACTAAGTTTATTTTAAGTTATCTAGTTGTTAAATTTGGCACCGTAATCGTTAGTGACGTAACTTAATTAGTTGTTATCGAAATGTCGACCGAGCAACAAAAGGCGTTTTGTGTGCTCCGCTTTGAGAAGTGCGAGTCTGTTATTACCGTGCAGCGTGATTTTCGTCGAAAGTTTAACATTGAACCTCCAACAGCCCAGAGTATTCGAAGATGGCATAAAACCTTCCAAGAAACTGGTTGCTTATGTAAAGGGAAGTCATCAGGTAGACCAAGAACTTCGGATGAAAATGTTGAACAAATTCGAGAAAGTTTTGTAAGAAGTCCACAGAAATCAGTTCGTCAAGCATCCAGAGAACGATGGAGATGATTTCATTTTACAACAAGATGGAGCACCACCACATTGGTCCTTAGAAGTACGCAAATTTCTTAACGATCAGCTACCACAGAAATGGATCGGTCGCTGTAGTGCTAATGACGCTACATTTTGTCCATGGCCGCCCCGTTCGCCGGATCTTACAATATGTGATTTTTTTCTCTGGGGTTACATAAAAAGCATTGTTTATGTACCTCCCCTTCCAAAAGATCTTGACGAATTGAAAAGTCGCATTACAGACGCCATCGACTTGGTTACAGTCGACATGCTTCAACAGGTTTATGAGGAATTTGAATATCGCTTAGATGTGTGTCGTGCAAGTAAGGGGGGTCACATTGAACATTTATAAGCATTGTACCTAAAACTTAAAATAATCCATTAAAATGTAAAATTAATTCTAACATGATCAATCAAATTTTACAATAAATATGATTATTTGAAATCGGATGAATCATTTTGAAACACCCTGTATATTGAAAACGACTATTGTTCGACAATTATTTCGCTCGATTCCACCGATATGCGAATACCGGCGTCGCCGAACAGATCGTCGGGCGAACAATTGTTTTGAATGGAAAACTACCGGACGAATTATATCCGCGCGGGAAACGATCGTTTCGGCCGTCGCGTTTCGATTACGGTCCGGATTGTGGACCCGAGAAGTGCACAACGCGACCGGCGCGATTAATGTAATTGCGTGTTGCATTGTAGACGATTCGATATAATTGCATTTGATTTGCGGGACGATTTGCCCGATTCCGAACGTACGCGCCGATTCCGATTCGGTCGGATTATTTACACGGCGGGTACGCGGACGACGGATCGTTTTCCAGTCGATTTGGCCCGCGCGCGCGCGCGTCCGTCTCGCACGCGAAATTTCCGCGACGGATTACATTATTAATAGGCGACGGCGGCCGCAATCGTTCCGCGTGAAAACACGCTGTAATCGTACCACGTGTACCGTACACTAATCGTAATTATATCGAAATATTCCGAGACGGCGGATTCGAGGGTGGCCGCGGCATTGCCATTCGCCCGCGGCCGGGATGCGTCGCCCGGACGACATTCGCTCGGCGGTTCGGTACATCGACGTTTCGGCAAATAGTCTGCAATCCGCCCGGAATATATTATTATTACTGTTATTATTATTATTATTATTATTATTATTATAGGCGGACATTATAATGGAGATTGCCGGCAGGGAAGTGGGAAACACGCGAAGGGGCGGGCAGCGGCGAGCTGGCCCCGACCGTCTCGTCTCAAGCCGTCCTATAATTTCCTCGCGCACCGTAAAATAGTGATTTTATATTATTATTATTATTTATTAGTTTATTGTTATCGTCACGGCCAAATACAGGGTGGGACGTGGTCACTTCCTCATCTGAAACTCTGGCAACTGACCGGCAATTAATAGTAAAGCTTATAACTTTAGATAGAGAGATTAATTTTAGACCTAACCTGACCTCTAGAGAAATAACAAGGTTTTTGTTATAACTAGTTCAGTGTCGAGAATGCTACTTTTCTTTCAGCCGTTCGATCATCGCAACTCGGCGTGCTTTCAGAAACCATTTAAATATCGCACCTGCAGGCCGTGTGCCTGATCGGAAATCGATTTGTATGAGGGTGGATACCGGTAGTATGCAGAACAAACATAATGGACCTTCCAGAACCGTCAGGATGATAGAAAACATCGAAGTTGGGTAAGGGCGGCGGTATTGCCGAATCCCCTAGGCGATCTCCACACAAACATTCGGCTGCTTTAGGGATGTCTGGTCGCACAGTGAGACCAATTCTTCATGAGGAACTCAATTTTCACCCATACAAATTGGCAATAGTGCAACAACTTAATCCAGGCGATTATGTTGCGCGAAAAAATCCATGTGAAGCCTTCCTCGAAAACCTGCCTCGGCACGCCCTTGTTTTCTTTAGTGACGAGGCACATTTCCATATTTCAGGATGTGTGAACGAATAAAACATGCGATATTGGAGCCCCACTAACCCGAGAGAATTTATGAGCAGCCTCTGCATACAAAACGTGTGACTGTTTGGTGTGCAATACCCAGAATCGGCATTATTGGCCCATGGTTCTTTGAAGAAAACGAATGAGCAGTTACGGTCAATTCTGAACGTTATGTCAGCATGATTGTGGGTTTTTTCTGCCCAAACTTAAAGAAATCAATGTAGGGAAAGTGTGGTTTCAACAGGATGGCGCCAAAGCTCACACGGCAAGAAGGTCAATAAAAAAATTTAAAAAAAAAAATCATAATTAATTTGTAATAGAAATCGAAGAAAAAATCTATGGTACCGCGGACCACCGGTTGGGAAACACTGCTCTAGACTGTAGATTGTAGATAATATTGGTATATAATGAAAATATGTGATAACATTATTTTAAATATACATATATATATATACAGGGTGGGTCGTGGTTACTTCCTTAGCTGAAACTCTCGCAACTAAGCGGCTATTAATAGTGGTTTATGGCTTTTTCGAAAGCACGTTATCCAAGAGATTTTGTTATAACTATTTCAGTGTCAACTACGCAGTGGACAAAGCAAGTGCGCTCATCTCTCTTAGAGGCGATCTTCAGTGGCCAGCACGATCACCAGATTTAGCCCCGTGTGATTTTTTCCTGTGGGGTTACCTTAAATCGTTGGTATACACGGATCGTCCAAAGATCCTTCGTCATCTCAAAAAACAATATTTGTGCTGCTATTGGCGACACAAGCACACATATGCTGGAAACGTGGACAGTAATTTTAAATTCCGACTATCTCAGTGCATTTACGAGAACGGTGGTCACCTTCGAGACGTAGTATTTGAAACCAAATAAAATAAAACTTTAAATGTACCCCTATATACAGAAAAAATAATTAAATCCATATTGTCAATACTTTTTGTGTTATGATTTTTTAAAATAAGAAAGTAACTACCTTGTAGATTGTATTACGCTCTATAACACTGTAGCTAGTGTAGTACAAAAAAAAAAAAAAAAAACCCATTAATTTATCGGTAGGACAAATCGGAATTCTCCAATTCTTACGATTAATGAATTCTCCCCTTAGCCCACAACAAATACGAATTGCCGTTAAGTCCTGAACTCTAACATCGAAATTTTTATTTATTCTTTTTTTTTTTCAATCATTAATAAGAAAATTATACAATGTGTACGCGTATGGTACAACGATCATAAGCGAATAGCAGTAGAAATACAACAGTAGAATAAATGATTAGTATTAAAAATATTTGTCCCTACTTATATAATAACATTAATATTGTTTTTGCACGAATTGAGTAGGCTTTCCAGCGACAGTATTTCGGCGGGGATTTTTATAAAATTTTTATTTTTATTGTTATTATTATTTATTTATTTGTTTTATTCGCTTGTGGACTATGCTAACCAGTTCGATCACCGACTAAGAAATCTCTGGGCCACATCCGCTTGTAGTATTACCGGGAAGGGAGACATCAACATTGTTTTTTGTTCTCTCTACTCCCAATCGAAAAGAGAATATTTTTCGTTTACCGTTTACGGATCATAACAATTATCTACGATTCAGATACGGAAGAGTGGCGTCCTGCTCCTGGCTCCTCCGCCTCTTTCTCCTATTATCTTGACACGCGGATACGACGATTATTTCCTTTTGGCGTAACCAGTGCAAACATCAGATATTAAAATTATTTATTTGTATAGTTCAAAAAACGCTTTTCCACGGGGCCTATGTTATACGATGGCCCAATAAGATACGTTTGGCGCGCGTTCAACATCTTCTTCCTGCCGGGGGTTAAACCGCTATCGCGCCGAATAAAAATATTATTTTAATACAATAAAAAACAAAAAAAAAAAAAAAAAAAACTAACGAAAGCCGAAACCCTGGGTATACCACTTTGTCGGGTACAACGCGGGACTCGAGTCGGTATAATTTATTATTATTATTATTGTTGTTATGAAACCGAGAGCAACGATAAATCATTTTATTAAAAAAAAAAAAAGAAAAAAATTTAAAAATAACCCTCCCCCGATTTTTAATAGAACTCGTTTTGTTAATTATTGAATTTCCTACTGGTTTTTTATATGTCGCGGTACGGAAGAAAAATACAAATATTCGTCAATTACAATGAGCGGAATAGGCAATCGGACTAAAAAAATATTAATTATTAAGTAGAAAAAAATAAAAAATAAACGATTGAATAAAACTAAAACTTAAATTTCTATCGGGAATCTATTTTGAAATACGCAGACATAATATATTCAAACATTCAAACGCATATATTATTTCCTTTCTCATTTTTAAGCTTTTACACACAAGTTTGTTACCAAAAAAATGTATAATTATATAACTTTTTACAATCTGTTCATAATTGTAGGACAAACACATATTGTTCAATTATATTTTTAAAATCGGAAGATTTGTAGAGATAAATCCACTAATTATTTGTTGCAAATAACAAACATTTTTATGCCCGAATTTCGGAGGCTTTAAACGCTAAGGATACAATTTTGTTATTTTTTTTTTTTTTTGAAGTTTTTCAAAATCAAAATAATGAAATGATATTTGTTAGTATTTAATAAAATAAAAAATAAAATAAATAACAAACGTTCAAACATTTTTTGTATATTAAAATATTTAATCTTTAAGTACTGCCCGCCGTGGTTGGGAAGTTGAGATGGTCGGATAATTCGTTTCTATCTGTACGCAACGAATAAATCGTCGTAAACGAAAAACGATTCTGAGCGTAGATCGGTTAATCAAATATAGTTTTTTTTTATTTGATAAATCCGCAGATGTAATTATAAATTGTTAAAAAAAATAAAAATAAAAACCGTTTCGGGATGATTCGAGTAGCATTTTTCGCGATACGATACAAGTAAAGCAAAGCACTTGGCACGTCGTTGTGCTACGGTATCGGTGTACAATATTTAAAACAAAAAAAAATAACTAAAATCGATTTCCGTTTTTTTCGCGCTTTTCTTATAGGTAAATATAATAAATGATAATAATTAAAAAAAAAAAAAAAACCGCATCGTACGTACTGTAATTGCCGGGATCGGGTCAGAAGACCGGGAAAACGACACGTTAAAAAATGAAAAACGAAGAAAGAAGGAAATAATATTATATAATATGTATAGAATATTCTATCGATGATAATAATAATAATAATCGATCGGATTGGCGGGTTTTTTTTTTTTTTTTTTTTTTTTACGTTTTCCCGGTCGCGTATATTATTATTGTTATATACGGCCGGTCCGTGATTTATTGGACGCCGCAGAGCGTTATAACGGCGGAGCGAATAAATAAAAAAACAAAACGGAAAAAAAAAAAAAAAATGCATTCCGTTTCGGATATACGAAAATAATATTGTCGGAATAAAATATTGGATCGGCGTGTATACGTGTATGTGCGCTCGTATCGCGGACAAGGGGCGAGAAAAAAAAGACAAAAAAAAAAAAAACACTCCAACGGAAATCTCGTATAACCGCGAGCGCAGTGCACCGCCGTAGTGGATATTACGTTCGGCGATATAATAAAAATAATAATTTATTCTCGTCCCCGGACCGACGGCCGCGCTGTCAATGGACAGTAATTATTATTGTTGTAAATTCGATTTGTATAGGATAGAAAAAAAATAAAAAAATAAAAAAATAGCCATATTTATAATACAATTTCGAAATGGTTTTCCGGACCATTCTATTCCGTAGACAAAAAAAAAAAAAAACAAACGAAAGTAAAGATTCACCCGATAGCGATGTGACATTAATCCGGATTAGCCGATAAATCCGATTATTCATGTTTGGAATTCGGAAAATGCGAAATTTCGTCGCAATCCAAAACCCGGGTTTGACCTGTACACATTTCTGGAATCTCAAAATCAAAAATAACAGAAGTAATTTTTTTTTTTTTCCACATTACAAAACGAGTTAAATAATTTTCACATATTTATTCTGAACTATTCTATTGTGGGTTGAACGTGGAATCGTATTTGTATGAGCTGCCCTGTTAGTAAACAGTACACATCATTTTTTTTTATTATTTAATCGAAAAATCGTTCGGGTATAGAAACAAAATCAATTTTTACGCAATACGTATTTTTCCTAGGAAATCTCCGTATGGGCCTAATTCCGGTTCAAGCAATTTAAAACGCCCTGCGATGTTAGTTTTACGACGAGAAATGATTAAAAAAAATATATTATCGCAATTTTAAAAATCGAAATATGGATTTTCCGCATCACTCTGATACCCGTACGTCGTGCGAGGGAGAATTTTTTTAGATTTTAGAATCAGAACGAGGTGATGTAACGAAACGCCGTACGGTGTATCCGGACACGATTGTGTATGTCTAGACAAAATGGTTAATATTTTCTAATCTAGTCTAGATAAATAATTATCCGATCGGATAATACAGATTCTACGAGTGCTGACATTTTTTATTCAAATCTATTCAATTGAATCTACACGCCGTGCGTATATTTTAATTGAAATGATAATCTAGATACTGTACACGTTCGTGTTTATCAATAATTTTCGACGGTCGACAGCGAAATAAATTACGATGGCCACGCGAGACATAATCAATGTACCCGGAATCCGCAATCGAATAGAAGAATTAAATTATATTTCGCGTGGTCTACGATCGAGAACTAAACGAGTGTCCGATTTGCCGGTAAATCTATCGGATTGGTGTGATTTTTATGGAGGATTTTTTAACCACGGCCGAAACTTCGGTTGTCGTGTAACGCACTCGGACGGGATCTCCATTATAGTATATAAAAAATAGCCAGTGTTTACGGGCACTACATATTAAAAAATAATTCCGCCTTCCGGTACGCGGTGATTTAAACGCCGATAAAATTAAGCTCGGAACCCCGGCGGCACGAGTGCCTCCCACACGGTCGGCCGCCGTAATAAAACCCCTTGCCGTTCTTGTACGACAACGATCCGATCCGATTATTACGGATAAAGTCCACTGGACTCCGGGTTCGCCTTAACCCGCACCCGTACACTTTGGGAAATCGCCGGCCAAACCGATTTAAGTGATTTGAACGGGTTTTTTTTTTTTTTTTTTTTACTCTAGCACGGAGGCGCGGGCGTTATTAATTATTACCGAAAATCGTTACCGTACCGCGCCAAAGGGATTATCCCGTTCGACCGTATTCGAAATGTAAACCTTTTTTTCTTTCTTTCTTTCTTCTTCTTCTTCTTCTTCTTTTTTCATTATGTAAATACTTTTTATTTATTTTTATTTTTATTTTTTCGGGTCCGCCTCCCCGTCAACCGCTACGGTTTAACTCTGGCCACCCGGCTATAGGTCCCCGGTCGCCGATAGATTCGGACCGCGTTTCGTCTGCTTACGCCGCCCGTGTGTAATGCCCCGGGGCGCGGGCAAACAAATTAAATTCGAGTGATCTCTCGCCCGTAAACCGACCGAAACGTCGTCGCCGGTTCGCATGCGTGCCCCGCGTTACACAAAAAAGTCAGTTTTATTATCAAAGCGCGGTAAATAGAAGAAGAAGAAGAAAAAAATATATATATAGAGATAAAAACGGCCTTTTATTCTTTTATTCCGCACTCCGCACTCGTGTGTTGTACTTACACGAGTGTCCTTTCCCCCGCTCTTAACTTATTTGCACTCGACCGTCCGACGACGACGACAAACGACAAAACCGCTTTTCCGGCCGGCGAAAAGACTGGATTTTGTTTATTTATTATTATTATTATTTTTTATTTTTTTTTTTTTTTTTTTGGTATTGTACCCGAAAATATATTATTATCGTACACAATATGCGTGTAATGTATTTTATTAGTTATTGTTGTACGGGAAAATGAATCTACGAAAATTTCCACCCTCCCCCCCCCGCACCCACAGAGGACAAAAGTGGATCCGACGATAAAAAAATAAATGCCCTACGAAAAAAAAGTCCGACGATAAACAAACAAAAAAAAAAAAAAAAACCCGCGTATACATATATGTGTATAAACATTTGACAAAAAAAAAAAAAAAAACAACAAATACAAATATTATTATAATTTATTAGTACCTAACGAACGTAGCGTTTTGTAAAACGATAAAAAGTCGTACGCATTATATCCGGTCGAGTGATACAAATTTGCCGATAATTCAAATTTGATTGGTAATAAAGTTCAAGAATATAAATTCGAAAAAAAAAACCGTTTGAATTCCGTTCGTATCGAAACTGATATCGAATAAAACGAAATAATAATAGTTATTTTCGTAAAACAATAATAATAGCTTTTACGCTACACTCGGAATCTAAAAAGCTCATTGAGTTTTATAATATTTTTAAGAAAAATCTGTGAAAATATTTAATTTGATTAATTCAAGTTAAGTACAATTAAACGTAAAACTCGATAAGTTAAAATGATAAAAAAAAAAAAAAAAACTCAAGTAGAAAATATTCCATATTTCCAATAATAATATTATATCAAATCCGAACGGGGTAATTGGATTTCAATTGAAAAATATAAATACCAAACTCAATAATCTCCGTCTTCGACCTGTTTAGATAATAACGTAATTTCACTGGACGTTAATAAAACTTAAATCTGTAAATCCGTTTAGTTTTTAATACACAACGGAATCTAAACTAACGGTGAACATATAACAACTAATTGACGAATCAATGTGTTTCAAAAAGCGAATTGATTTTTTTTTTACTAGGTACTAATTATTGGCTATACAGAATCGAAAATCGGAAACAAATTGAGTGTATTGTGTTGGCGTCCACAGTTTCGTATATTACGTAAAATTATTGCTGCGGTCGTACGATTAAAATTATTTGATCGCTCCTCGATATACGCGCCTGTCAATACACGTGCGCGGTGTGCTTTTTAACGATCGAGAAAAATACGTTCGCCTTGTGATATTATATATAAAACAAAATGCATATACATTATTATTATTATTTTTTTTTTTTTTATTTTTTTTTATTGCGGAAAATAAAAAATATGTCAAAACGATATATGCGCTCCGCGTATATAATAATACACGTTCGTGTATATACATATATATATATATATATTATATTCTCAAATATGATTTTCCGCGATGGCGTGTGACACTCGTTGTATATTATTATATTATATTGTTGGTGGAATATTCTAGAAAAAATAAAAAATCTATACAGAACAATATGTAATTTTATAGGGGGAAATAATAAAATAAAAATAGGCAGTCGTATTTCGCACCGTGGTCGGGCCACTGTCGTAGATGGAAAGTTGGGAACGTTTATATATAAGTTTACATATAAGGTAACGATCGACGAGTACAAAAAACGATTCAGAAGTTCGGTTAAAAATTTTTCGGTAAATTAAAATTGGAGATTGTGTTACTGTGTCAGGCGTCCTTAAAATAAATAAACATAAAACTATACGAAAACAGAAAGCAATACAACAATATCACCTAAATGAAAGACGAATAAATTCCAATTGTCTACGGTTTTTAGCTTAGTTTTTTTATATGGTCATAAGAAAAACGTATGACGCCTAATGCCTTGTGTCGGATTTTCGAGCATTTTCGAGATACCGGAAAAATGTTATCTACATAAAACCGAAATTACCGAGAAAAAATATTCGCCAATTTAAAATAAGCAAGACACAATTTTCCACCAAAAACCGTAAACGAAGTGGACGGTCGGAGCAATTTTTCTGGTAGACACAGTTAGAAGAATGAAAAAAAAAAAAAAAACAAATTGGAATCTAAAAATTACAGGCACGTCACTGAGACGAGACAGGGAGCGAGAAATCGACTCACTTATGTATACCTGTATAAATAATAGAGTCATATGATACTTACAAAGTATTTACAGAATACGAAAAGCAAAGCTTGTGATCGGAGTGAGTGAGTGATAAAAAGTTGAAACAATCAGTAAATAATTTATGGGGCGTAAGGCATACAAACAATAAATAAACATAAAGTTATACGAAAACAGAAAGCGATGAAACAAAGAGACTTAAGACTAACGTTAATCCTAAATATTAACAAAGACTATTATTATTTATTTAATGGACAGTAACAAAGTAATTGACAACATGTATTTTTTTTTAATGTCTTAACAAAAAAAAAATCGAAAAAATACATAATATAGCCCAGAAAAACATTTAGTTTTATACTTAAAATCAACGGCACTTGTATGTTTATAATAAAATAATATTAAAAAATTTAAAATATTTATTCATACGCCGGTATTCGGCTTGCAAATGCACCAATGGGCGAACGTCACCCCCAAAAGGCAATACCATCAGAAATATTAACGACCGAACCAGCGATTTATGTTTTTTCCTTCAGATTATTATTTTAGATTTTTAAATACAAAGATAAATGCACACACCGTTATCGCCGAGATACACGTATGTACTCGGTCTTTAAGTCCGTGCACGCGGTACGCCTAAATATTTAACTGGAAACGTGCATTATCTGTCGAACGGCAAACGCAATTGCAAACGTATTTGCTGTTAGATAAATTCAACATCAAAATAATAATAATAATAATAATAATAATGTACACAATTTCACGCGAAGTAATCAGTTTTCCGTCCCCCGAGGATTACTGCGAGTGCCGTCGTCTATACCGCCCCCACAGTCATCCGCACTCCCTAGGAATATTATAATAATATAGCGCGGCGTACACACAAGGCAATAATAATATTATGATGCGCTTTCTATTTTTAACGTGTCTAGTATCCGCGTAATGTTATCGTAACGACGGAAATATTGAATTGTTATACGAACGGCCGTGGCCGGCTGTTGTCGGAGGCCCACTCGCGTCGAAGAAAAAAGACAAATCCGTCTCGTCCGAACCGGACACATACCGCCCCGGGACAGTTTGCGCCCTATGCGCAATTCGAATACCTTTAGTCGTCGGAAAACCACGTCGGATAGGTCGTATTTTGTAGTAAAAGAAATGCGCGTGGCTGGCCGGTAGTAATGCCACCGCCAAGAACCGTAATTACGTAATTGTACGGTTTAATGGCATTTCCAGATGGCAACGGTAGTCAACGGTGAAATATTCCGCCTGGTCACTTAGTGTTTTGCCGACACAATTGTAACTCTCTGTGTACGAGATGTCGCAATGATATTTTCGCCGCACAAATTTTTTTGCCGCAATACTAACGAGTGCGTGGACCCTGCCAAAGCACTAAAATACGATAACCCTATATAGGGAACAGGCCTTCAGGGAGACCGGCGAGGTTAACACGGGAAAATCGTGTTAGGAAGGATAATATTACGCAGTGGGCCCGGAACCCCGACGAAGAGAAGCTACACAGAGAACTGCAAAGATAGACGGTATGTGTTGTATTTAGCGATGCACGGTCTAAAAGGGCTGAGCCAAGCAGAAGAAAGTGAGAATACTATAGCACCAAGAAGATATGTTATGTACTGCAGAATTTCACGTCATTTTTAGAGAACTGTTAAAACGCCGGATTGTATTTTTGTCTAGAAATATTGTATACCGTTGGCCCTAAAGGAAGAAACGCACTAGAGCCCTTAGCGTTAACCGCAATCGGCGTGCGAGAACACTGATCGAATATCTTATAATTATAATACTTGGTGGGTATAATTACTATTTTACTAGGTTAAGCGACATGACCAAATATGTAACATCGACAATGGCGTTGTACATAGGGTTTATGGGGTATACTGTGTAACACACCAATATAAATCCACCTAGAGTTTTCAGACTCTACACGTACAGTAGGAACTGGGACTTGTCATTGTCGAAACCTTCATTATTACAGGGTATAAAATAACTCCTTAGTTTGACATGACTGTGATCTGGGTTCGGATTGAGATAAAATAATGGAATTTACTTCGATAGAAAGCTTATCGCGGCCTGGTCGGGAGAACATCGTTGCGTTTGTTGTCGAGGAATTTTTTTTAAAAACGGCGGTTATATTCACTGATATCGACCCGGCGTGCGTTTCGTGTTCGGTTCCCGACATAATCCCCCATCCCCGACCGCAAAAAACTAATTCGAAATTGGATTTCAAATTTTAGACAAACGGGTTCAGCACTAAAAAAACAAAGCCCACCTTAGGTCGACCTAAGACCGTAACAGCACTGGAAAATGTGTACTTTGCGGAAGACGGCGTTACCTAACTTAACGGTTTTTTTTTTTTTTTTTTAATGTGTATGGACAAAATAATGTGTGGTTTCAACAAGATGGAAACGCCAAACACACAGCTCCATCGGTCACTCGGCATATTTTCTCTTTACGTGGTGACACCCAATGGCCACCGCGTTCACCAGATTTGAGCCCATGCAATTTTTTCCTTTGGGGCTATCTCAAAAGCCAAGTTTACCAACATCGTCCCCAAACTGTGGAAGCCCCGAAGGAGATAATGCGTCAGGAAGTCGCTGCCATCCCGCCCGAAATCAGCCGTAGAGTCATAGATAACTACTGGAAAAAGCTCAATCAGTGTATTGAAAACGAGGGACGTCACTTAAGTGATATAATTTTTAAAAATAGTTCAAAATAAAAAAAATGGCATTGTATGTACAATTTATGAATAAAAAAAACATACTTTATGATATTTAACTTGGTTTGGTATTTATAAGTTTCACAAATCAGAGTTTTTCTGACGCACCGTGTACATATAATCTTACGGAAATGAAATAGTGCTACTGGCCAGTAGAACAAGTTTAAAAAAACGGAGTCATAGGAATCACAGTGACATGTAACTGTACGGTAGGGTCGACGGATGTAACTTGTAAAGAGTCACGATAAATTACGAACGTTTTAACACGGTGTTCTTATTTCTAATCGCACAACGTCGCGGTTTCGCCTAAATTTTTTAAAATTTAATTCTTAAACATTAATCTCGATTCAGAACTTTTGCGGATGGACGAATGCGCATCGAAATCGTCGACGGGTGCCGATCAGCTCCGGATGGCCGCAGTCCATATATTGTTTTCGCCCGCTTAAAATATTTAAAATAGTGCGGTGAAATTTATACGCGGGCTGTGAAATATTATAAATATATATTTTTTTTTTATCTGTCTCTCGCTACACCGATAACGCTCGTCGTAAAGTCATAAATAATAAAACCTACTGCGCGTCCTCCAATCCACTAGGAAAGATATCAGAAATATATTCCGAATTCTAAAATAGGGATATCCGTGTAGAAAATATGTATATAAATATTGTAAAAATCGCATAGATAAAAAAAAAAAAAAAAAAAACCGTATACCTACCGCCGACCGACCTGTACAATAAATATTATAAAATATAATAAATATATATTACACGAACAATATTTTATTTATACCGACGACAGAAAAAAAACGCTCTGCCGTAGTCCGGTAAAAAAAAAAAAAAAAAAAATACAGCGGCACCACGAGTGCGTTTAAGTGTGCGAGCACGGGTTTTGGCCGACACAAAAACGACAGCAGTTTATTAACTTTTTAGCTTTTCTCTATAAATATACTACGGTTCCCTCGACTTGTCCCCTTCTGCGCTCGCGATGTCACCGGCAAGAAAAGGAACAACCGTTTTCCGCGACGACGTCCGTAATAAAAAATAATAATAAAAAAAAAACACTATAGACCTGTCGAATCTCAAAATTCCAATAATTTGTTGCACGGTTACCCGGCGAGACCTCCGGGTGTGGGCGTCGGGCGACCCCGCCAAATATTCTAAAGCCCGCGTCTCGCTATACCCGGCAACACGCGATATTGACGCGGGTTTTTTTTTTCTTTTTTTTTAAGAGAAAAGTAAAATGTCACAATAAAAATAAGTAAATAAATAACCGCAACTTATGGCACGCCGAAAATCCACGCGTTCCCGGACGAGAGCCGGTCGGCCGGGCCAAATTGACCGCGAAAAATAAACCAAGACCGCTCGTTACGGAGCGGTTTTTCTCCTAAAGATTATTTCACTATGTATATTTCGTTTATTACGAAAATCGTATGCCGATCGACGTATTTGCACCAGAGTTTCTGAAATAAACACCGCGCGTGTTCTCTAAAACGATTATTTGCAATTCGTATAAAATAAAAAATAAATAATTCGTAATAGGTTTTACGTTAATAATATTATTCGCCGGATAAAATATTATACAAACGTTCAAATAAATGTAAGTTTTTTCTCCGTTATTGAAACGAATTGACAAATATAAACTATTTAAATTAATTTAAACCGAATGTTCAAAAAAAAAAAAAAACGCACAAACAGGCGAACATTGTTCGTATTGTATCCACGAATGCGACCAACACAACCAATATAAAGTTGACTTCGGCTACTCGTTCGCCCGACGGGATAATAACGTTAATGAAGGGTACACGGGAAAAACAGTAGTAGTCCTCATTTTTTTTTTTTTTTTATGATTCGATTCGATAGCAGTATATTCGAGAGTAGTATTGAATGTTGGATATAGAGATGAAGAACGATTAAGTATACCGGCGAAGAAAGATTGTAGTCCACGCGGTTTTGGGCGATAACTGGTTAAAGTCCGATTCCGAAATATCTATTTTTATTTCGCTATCTGATGTACCTACTACAATAGCGATACAGAATATTTTGTTATTATGGCGCATTATCGTTTATTGTCTTTTCATAATCACGATTGTACAACGATACGAGTGTTTTCCGATCATAACCAGCGTTTTCGTCATTTATTCCGCAGTCGTTGTTACTTGTGTTTATTTTTCATCGTGGACGGTGAGTTTAGTAGCGACAGTGACAGTGTTAAAAGTGAGCAGCGATCGTCTAAGAAAAGACATGAAATGTGTAGAAAACATAAAATGTTTGGAATAATTGCGTGCCACTGCACATGAGTTAGGGCCCGACTGCAAGTGTAAACGCTATCGTTTTTTTTTCGAAAATACTCCTGATGAAGAGAAGTAGCGTATCGTAAGGGAGTTCAACAATCTAGGGAATTCCAATGCCCAGAATTTGTACCTTTTTGTGGACTTACTACAGTATTATCTGCTCTGAGGTGGCGCAGTCGACTTAGTGACGACGATGCTCAGTACAATTTGCCTAGTTATGCTTATCACGTACGTGTGTTTTGTGATGGCAAATTAGAAGACACTTGTGTTTGCGTAAAAGCATTTGTGTCCTTACACGGTATTCCCGCGAAACGTATACAAACTCTCGGGAAATCGATATCAACAACGGGAATAATTTCTATAGACAAAAAGGGAAAACATTAAAATCGTCCCAGCAAGCTTTCAGATGAAATTCATAACAAAGTGGACGATTTCCTAAAATCGTTGAAAGGTGCAAGTTTCACTATTCATTAAAAGATTCGATGAAAACCTATTCACCTGAGACATTAGACATAAACAAATTGCAACCCAATATTTAAAAACAAAACCCCTGAACACAAAATTTCATATGAATTATTTCGTGACATTTTTTTAAAATAAAATGTAATATTAATTCCGGTTATCCTTGTAAGGGTACATGCAGTTTATGTGATTCACCTTATGGCTGAGATTGCCACTCTTACAGAAAAACTGAAAAACGTAAGCATGGTTCATCAGCACCACTCGTACATAGTGAAATCGAAAAATAATTGAATAAAAACAATTTGAAAACAAATTTACATTTGCGAAAAGCTGAGCAATTTTACAAAGTGATAAGAAACTACAGAAAAAAATCAATGAAAACTAACACATTTGAAGCTGTATCTACCGATTATCAAAAAAAATCTACCTACTCGTAATATTATTACGAACGATGCATACTACAGACGGTAATTAAACTTCATTAGATTTAACATACACATTCTATCGAGCGGCAAGTCAATATTTTACACATACGTCGAATCTGTCGCGATGAAAAGGGCTGATGACGTTTGCTCCTTGAGGAATAATTTCATATAATAAAATCCTTACATCACAAGTTCGTCAGTTAGTTATATTCTGCGACAAATACTTAACAGTTTTCAGATTTATCTCGTCACTCAAAAGGATCGTTTTGATATAGCAAAAATGGTTTTTCCTATTCGAGGCCACTCTTGTTTAGAGTGTGATAGAACTATGAGCTTGGTCAACTGTAACTCCTACACCGAAACACCAGAGTGTTTCTTCATCAGACTGGCGAGAGGTTTTGTTAACCAGTCGAATAAAAACCGTCGCCCTTCACTGTAGTTGTTGTGAAAAAGACGTCATATTCCAAAAACTGGACATAGTATTTGGAAGTACACGAATTTCGTAAAGAATCCAATGCACTAATTTTTCACAAAGATACGTATTCTGGAATGTATGCTAACAGTGTGATAGTTCCAAAACCAAATATACGAGAGAGAAAGCCACGTAAAAATCCAACAGGAGATGGGAACATTACACCTAACGCCTTGAAGCCACATTATGAGGGTAAACTTACCATAAAAGATGCGAAGTATAAAGATTTACTTCATTTAAATCAGTTTTTAATGAAGGCAGAGTTTCACAAGTTCTACGAAAATCTAAAAACAACAAAAATTATTCATAACAGTGAAGACGAGTATAGCGACAACATTTCTTTGGATGAAGCTGAAAATGAAAAAAAAAAAAAAAAAAGGTGTTTTTATGCAATCTTAAATTTATAGCGAAGTAACTTTATTAAAAATAATCTGTAAACATTAGTTGAGATTTATTATTTTATCATAAGAAATAAATAGCTTTATGTTTTTGTATTTCCTGACAATGTGTTTTTTTTAATAATAATAATCAAGATTTACCGGGAAAAAAAGATTGAAGTCCATACTTTTTTATTTTTATAAAGTTTTTATTTCATAATAATAAATTTTCAATATTTTATTTCAATTAATACTTTTACTATAATAATATTTCATAAATCGTCTTTTTTGTAATATTATCAGATTTGTGGAAGTTTACAAACTTCGTGTTTGCTCTCCTGAAAAATTCACAGAAATGGACTCCTTCCGTTTTTCCCCTGTACGCTTCATATACATGTATAACGTCGTCAGCTTTTAAAAATAAAATTTCACAAGAACCACTGTACTCCATCCAAAAATAAATACCCTACTTTACTCGCGTTACAATAACGCCAACTGTCTACGTACAAATTCTATAATATAATAATTATATTCATATTTTATTATTTATTATATCACTCGTATATATATATATATATTTTTTTAATATAACATCGCGACATTGTTTTAATAATGTAATTAATCGCGATATTTCATTTTTAGTTTTTATCGCGTGTACCTATACAGGTATTCGCCGTCGACAACTCCGCGGGTGGTACCTAAACCGTAATAATTGCAACTTGAGAGTATAAAATTAGCGGCGTTTTGTTCGAGAGCCGCATACCACGTGCCTTATTACGTCTTAACGATATTTAATCTCATTGAGTCGCCGCACGGATTTCGTTGAAGAACGATTTAAATTGTATATATATATATATATATATATATATATATATATATATATAGGCAGAGTATCGGAAGTAACTGGAAAACGTTCAAATTATACCTATATCATTTAACTATTGTTAAATAGAGACTATTGGGAGACTTTACTACTTGTTTTGAGACTTTTGTGTGCAAAGCAGTTTTACGCGAGAATCGATGTATTACGACAATCACGCCGAAATTCCGCATTCCAATATAATAAGCCACACGGAGGTTACATCGCAATATGTAAGTACATAAACTATTCAAGGCGTGAGAAAATTATTCGTAGTCGTGCGATGTAGTTTTTTATCTATCTATATAATAATTATATTTCTATAATTGTCGAATATCATTGATTCATCGCCGTATCTCAAATACGGTACCTAGTCTAGAAATTTTAAATTTTGCACAAAGGTTTCATATGTAATGTGCTATAAAAGTCATTTTTGGATATTCGTTCTCCAAAGGGGGAGAGGGGCCTGTGCGGGAAATTTGTCCTTAAAATACAAAAACTGTACCATTTTTTTTTTTTTAACTTATTTCTAGATTATTTCGGCGAAACGGACGAAAAAAATAATACTAGTTTTTTTAATTATTTACGGGTATTTACGGGCAAGCGGTGATCGCGCGAACTAACGATGGGACTGGGAGCCACTAGCGCTGTTAGTTCGCGCGTCCGCCGTATGCGACCCGTGCTGGACAATTTGTTCAAATTTATTTTATAACATTGTACTGAACATTTCAAACGAAACTTAAAGACTTGCGATCGGGCAATACATTTATATTTTTTCAAATTTTAATTTTGAATACTTTACGAACGGACTGTGAAATTAGTCGCCCGATAAAATTGCGGAAAGTCTGAAAATACAACCGTTGATCGAGTTCATCGAATCGGCTCTAAATCTTTAATTACGCGCGGCCTTCGCGCAAATATATATCAGCATTTTTAATTAATAGCATTAAATTAATTTAGTCTGATTTTTATTTATCGGTAGATATAGAAAAACATTGGTTAACACGGACGGCGTTCTCGTATTTTTTTCCGAAGTATAATAATCGAGTATATCACTTCGGTAAATTGTCATCAATGTAAAAACTTAACAAACATTTAACAAGAGTACATATATAATACTCGTATTCGATTCAGTGTTGAAGCGAAAGAGACGTTTTTAATCCATAGGATGGCAATTTAAATTTCATTGGCAGCTAGTGTAACATAAAATAAATTATAACAACCTACTAAAACAAAAAAAAAAAAAAACAAAAAATAGACATAAACCATGGGAACCATGTAGAAGGTGAATAGTTAGGAAGGTAGGATATGTAAGCTGATTTCGTTTATATTTGTACGATGTTCAAATGATTTTTACGTATATTGAGTTATTTATAATCGTTTGAAATTCCCGAAGGTTTTTTTATTTGTTGGTTTATCGTTGCACACGGAATATAAATAAAATAACCTAAATGTCCTACATTTCCAACTACCACCCACCTGTTACAACGGTAAATTTCGTTTAAATTAGATTTAGGATATTTCCGTTTTAACAGATTATTTTATACCTATCTTATTATAGTTAAATAATTTCTTAATTCGTGAGAAAATTTCCTATAGTATACTTACGTGAGTTTTTGCACATCGTCGGTATCGATTAGTTCTTCCTATGGACTTCCGTCGCTCGCGAGCTCAAGTAGATATTTCACAACCGCGTGTACACAGTTGGATTAGGTTAGGTTGCAATAGATTTGTTAAACAGTTTTAACATCGATTAAATGTATGATAACCATTTATTTTACTAAGTAATTTTTAAACTACGTATTCGTTTGATTCTAGTTCAAGACAAGTTGATAAATCTAAAAAAAAAAAAACAAAAAATACGAATCAACGATTCAGCATACGAGGTGCGACAATAAAATAACGAGACTTTTTGAATAAAAGTTGTTTATTTTAAAAATGTTATAATTTAATGATTATCACCTTCAAAGTACCTTCCCTCAGCATCAATACACTGTTGCATACGTCGCTGCCATTCTTGAAAACAGTGTTCCAATTGCTTTCATTCAGCCCTTTTAGAAGTTCTGCCGTTTTCATTTTTACGTCATCAACTGTTTGAAAATGGGAAAAGAAATAAGAAGGAAATAAGAAGAATTCACAAGGAGCAAGGTCTGGCGAGTACGGGGGATGTTGAAGTACAGAAATTTTTTTTTCAGTTAAAAAACGTTGAATTGAAAATGCACTGTGAGCTGGTGCATTGTCTTGGTGAAGAACCCAGCCATTTTTCCATAGATCTGGTCGCTTCCTTCTGACACGTTCTCTTAATTTAATTAATACCTCTTTATAATAATATTGATTAATTAATTTTGTCGATTTTTTCAACGTTTTCGTTTGTTGAAGACGTCCTACCACGGTCCAGAACGATCATCGTCTTCGACGTCCTCCCTTCCACTACAAAACCATTTGTGCCATTCAAAAACACGAGCTCTTGATAAACATTCTTCACCATAAACTTCACATAACATACGAAACGATTCCGCGGCAGTTTTTTTTAATTTAACAAGAAATTTAATGTTAACACATGTTGTTCGATTTTTATATCTAACATTTTTCGGTAGTATAGTCGAACTCGCACTAATAACAAGGCTACTAACGTATAAGAAAATGAATTGATGCCATCAGTGTTCATAGTACTTTTAGATAAGTGTTTTCTAATCATATTTCAATAATCGTTTTATAGATAACGTTAATAGTTTAGGTTATATTTAGAAAGTCTCGTTATTTTATTGTCGCACCTCGTATATACACGAGTAGAAAAAAGGTTTTTTTTTTTCATATTTTCTTCATCTACGGCGTACGTTATATAGGTTTTGATAAAATAATACGAAACAATAGCGTATATTTAAATTTCGAATTGTTATTTCGAGAAATTAAAATATTATATTGTCCCGACATCTCATTACTGTTACACGGGTAATAATACATAGTGAAAAATAACGTACTTTTAATAATTCCATTGTCGAACGAAAATCGTATTTTAATATGGGTTCCTGCAGAAATATGAAAATAACTTCAATTTCAAACCGCACGGTCGAACTGCAAACATAGTAATAATAATGTCCTTTCAAAATGAAATATCGTATTTGAAACATAATAAACCGTTATTCTGCAGTGTGTTCTATAATTGGATTATAACTTGTCGAGAAAGAAATGGCTTCATACGTTCAAATGTATATTATTATAATAATATTATACTATAGCGAAAAGCCACATCGTACTTTTTGTTCGTTTGACAGGCCAAAAAAATAACCGCGCAGTACCGGTGGTAGGTTTATTTATTATTATTCTTTTCAATCGAAAATATGAGTATACATTATTGCTTTGATTAAAATGTTCACCACAATGATCAATCGATACGTTTGCGCGAAATCGAAAATTATTGAACGACAATGAAACAGCAATTATATTCGTACAAATTTGTGTACCTATTCCATGAATATTTTATTTTATAATTAAAAATAATATACGCGTGTATGTTTTTAGTCGTTAAATTTAATTTACTATTTATTTACTATGTAATTTAAGATTATAAATTAGAAAATTAACTTTTTTTTTTATCACAGCGGTTGTACAACCTAAAAAAAAAAAAAAAAATATCCCGTGTCGAACTATCGTAAAAATTACAAATTAAATGAACTTAATTAGTCCGGTCCCTAAGAAAATTATTTATTCAAATTGATTTTCTCGAAACTACCGAAATGCGAATGTTAGTGTGTATAACGTACCGTCAGATTCATAAAAATCAATTGTACACCGTAATATAATCATCCTGTATACGGGAAACGGATAATAATTATTATCGTTTCCGCCAAAAAAAATCTTAAAAACGAACAGAGTTTTTGTGGGTTCCGGGGGTCGAAAAAATACAAATATTTATCCGATTTCCGTAATTTTTGTATAACGCGAAAATTGTTTGTAACCTATAAGAATATTCATGAAAAAAAAAAAAAATGAAGATTGCTTGTAATCTATATCAATAATTAAAAAAAAAAAAAAAGGAAAATAATTGCGTATAACCTTAACGGTAACCGTGGAAAAATTTTCACCGTTCGTTATTATTATTCGATGATAACTTATGGTTTTTTCGGTTTCTGAGCGTATCGAGGGATTTATTGGTTTTACTATGACCCGTGTTTTTTATTGTTTTTTTTTTTTTGTAATATGTTTACAGTAGTCTAATTCCGTTTCGTCGGTATATCGAGAAAGTCATTTTTTTTTTTTTTTTTTTATATTCCTTGTAGTTTTCGTATGGTACAAAATCACAAAAAATCCACCTACTATTTTCCTACTTGTAAAATTGAATTGGACGCAAATTTGCATTTATAGTTGTGCATAGTAACAAGAAAGAAAAAAAAAAAGTTGTGACTATATACACTACTTATACAACAATCGACTTTTATTTGTTTGTTTGTTTTTTTAATCGATTGTGCAAATTTCTTCGGGTTTTTTTTTTTTTTTAACCTAACTGCGGATATCAACAATTGTACGATACGACACGCGTTTATTTGCACGGGACAATTCGTAGGTAAACCGTCGCCCAAATATTATTTCCTTTTTTTTTTTTTTTTTTTTTTTGTTACCGACGGGGGCAACACCGCCGGAATATAAATTCGTAATTATTCCGCCGTTCCTCGTTCACATTATATGGCCGTAATAATCCACTGCCGGAAAGAACGTCCGGATTAAGCTTTTTATACAATTGTTATATTTGCGCACTGCGCACGCCACTAGTCCAAATTGAAATGCATTATAGTACTTATAGTCGACAAAAAAAAAAAAAAAAACGGAGATTATCACTGGTAATTCAATTGCGCCAGTCGGTTTGTTTTCAATTTTCCAACTCGATTAACGTTCGTATATATTATTCGGACGACTTATGGGGCTAACCAAATAAAATATCCGTCGACGACTCTGCGTGTTTATTGCCTTCAATAAAATGACGATTGTTTTATCGTAATGAGTCACAGCGACGTACCACCTGTACGGTACCATTAATTTAACACGAACAACAATTTTTTGTTTCTCCAATCCATAGATTTCTGCGTATAAATGCGACAAACAGAAATGTATTGTATTTGTACAATTTTTTTTTTTTTTTTTTTCTATACCCCCGTAATAGAGATGATACAAAATTATTAAAAAAAAAAAAATCACAGTAAATCCAATAATAAACCGACCAAATATTTCATAATTTAATAAAAAAAATAATGATACAACAGAAGAGCCCCTGGGTTATGAATTTTATAAAATCTAATTTCGAACATTGTAGCCTTGTGCGGGTACAATATACTCGCAATTGAAAATTGCTGTTTTAACTTGCGATACTTAAAAAAAAAAAAAAAAAATTAAACGTCGAGTAAAAAATTGTGTACACGTTTGGGTATAATGTTTCGTTTATTGATATTATTATTTTTTTTTTTTAAATTTAACTCGCTTGCAACACAACCGATTCCGACGTTTATAATTTAATTTCTAAATATATACAACGCAAGTTTCGATTGATTATTTTACAACGGTTCAAGTTGTACTCATACGTATCCGTTGCGTTCATTAATAATCATTTTCATCAATAGTAATTGACGTACCGCGCTGTACGTCATAATTACATTAAAATGTGATTGATTTATCGAACGGACGACGGCGAGACGCGACGGCAACGAGTGTAATACGTTTTTCTTCATTTATCCTTCAAAAAAAAGAAAAAAAAAACTGAAAAAAAAAATCGACTAAGTTCGATTAAAAAAAAAAATAATAATTATTACAGGCGATTCATTTTAGCCGTTAGCAATGTAGGTGCTTGTATTGTGCTTGGCGTAACGTTTGGAAACTATATATTACTCCGGAATCGAGAATTGTATTATTGTGTGTAACATAATCATCTACGGGTTAGATTATTATAAAAATTACGCGCACAATTCGAATATAACAATCACGTTGTGCGAATGCTAATGATAATTTATAATTTCATCGGCCGATAATCGAACCATTCGGCGTTATCGCAAACGAACACGCCATATCGTCTCATCGGATTGCTGGCTTTCGACCGGGTCCCCATAAAAAGACGTTCGCACGTCTGTATGCCCGGCATAACACATTTTCGTGCGATTATATTCCCCGGTGAGTACCTATACCTACGGAAAAAAAAAAAATCAACCAACAATTATTATTATTATTATTATTTTATATATATTTTCAGTCATTTTTTAAACTCGTCGCTCAACGAAAACCAACCGAAATAAAAAAAAATGGGCGCTGAAAAGGTATCCATGAACATCGTCGTCGTAGGACAAGTCCAATCTGCCAAGGCACCGAAAATCGTCGCCAAGGTCGCATTTGCCGCCGGCAAATTGATGGTGAGTGACCCGCAAACGTATTTCGAATGACATTTTTTTTATTCTACAGCTGAAAATTGCATAGCTCTACTACGCGTTGGTATACAGACTTATTTTGCGTTTTATTTACCATTTTTGATATCGATTATTGAAATCAAAAACAATAAATACATTTTAAAATTATAAATTCATCAATATCTATTACGATTAAAAATGTATATTAATGTGAATATAACTAGTAAATACATTTATTCTTAAAAAAAAAAATAAAAAAAAAATGCGTTGAATGTATAATTTAATACTTATTGTACATTAAATCGACCGTTGCAAAGTTATCAATATTTTAAACTCTAATTTTTGCATTTGAATTTAAAAAAATGTACGTTTTTTTGTAGAACCGGGCAAATACAAGTTTCAAGTATACTTTAATATCTATTGGTTTATTGCACTCTTATTAAAACATAATTCAAACTGTTATTAATTATCGAATTTATACATCGACCTTTTTTTTTTTTCCAATTCGGTACCTATACTAAATATTCAGTATACAAGACTTGAACAATAAATTAATATCGAATTTAATTATTAAAATATTTTCAAAATTTAAGTATTTTTTTTTTTTTTTTGTTTTGTACCAGCAAAACGATACCCGTAAAAAAAAATCCACGGGGTAGCAAAAGTACCACTCGATATGCCGTTAGAGTCGCTTGAACTTCTACGCCATTGCCTATTTTTATTAAATATTTGCCTCGTGTCGTATTTGCCGATCATAATATTTTATTTCTTTGTTTCAGAATTGTTAATAACCATGTAGTCCACACCAATCACAAACTCAAAAATGCCATAGCCCATACAATTGTACGTAATATTATGTATATTGACATCACAAAATAAAACAGTCTTTTCGGTTATTTACTATGTTTTTTTTTTTTTTTTATATTTATGTATACATCTTGAAATTGTTTTACATATAATATCGAGTTAAAAAAAAAACAAAAAATTTTTCAAGTGACTAATGAGTACTTAAAAAAGTATTAACCTGGACATAATTTTGCATCGTGACCACTGTTGTAGACGGAAAGATTGAAAGTATAGGATAATATAGAATTATAAATAAATATTTAATTAACAAACAAAACTCGAAAAACGACAAATGGTCGTCAAATAGAAAAACCTATTCTGACTCGGTAAATTGTTGAGGTTTTAAAGTATTAAAATTGTGTTTCTCCGTTTCTTGAATCTAATGATACAATCAACTATTTATACCAATGTATCGTCTGTTGATGTTTGTTTTTTTTTCGAAATAACGTATGGAATATCGACAATTATTAAAAATAAATTACCATCGGGCAAAAAATCAGCATCACTGTACGATATTTCAATGATTTAAAGCATTTTTAGTAATCAGAAAAGTACTTTTAGAGAATAAAAAAATACACAGCCATCTTCGGTTAACCAACACTCGGAATCGAAAATCATCGTAACGATAAATATTTGCATAAAAAACCCATATGCTCGAATACGAAAATTTGTTGGATAAAGTAACGAAAATCGTGCGGTTTTCACCTATATCGTTAAAAACGCCGGTTAAATTATCGAAACGGTTGTAAATGTCGAAAAAAGCAAAACGCACCTACACGGAAAACTCGTCCATATCCGTAGTAACGCATTTTTTTTTTTTTTTTTTTTTAAAGAAAGAAACTATAAAGATGTCGATAGTTTGCACGGTAATTAAAACGGAGACGGAGCCTACGCACGAACCACGTACCACTTCCGAAGTACGTTTTCGATTTTCGTTTTTGGTGTGGTGGGAAAACGGCAATATTCGCGGGCGACGGCAAATCGTCGGAAAGCCATTTCGACACGTCGTCGTCGTCCGGACGCGACCGGAATACAAAATCTATAAATATTACGATAATAATATCGTTGCAATAATACTTTCCACGCCGAAGAAAGAAATTTGCTGAGTTGCAAACAAAGAGCCGCTTTCTGTCGACGACCCGCGCCGGGTCGGCCCCGGCAAAAGGTTTTACATTTTACGGGTTCGGTATTGTTGTGCGCGATTGGACGACGGGACGGCGGAGTGAACTCCAGTCTTCTTATCGTCACACCACCCGGGGTCTGGACGCTCGTTTCGAACACGTTTAAATTTTTCGGCGGTAAAAATAATATTCCGTATTTATTTGATTTTTTTTTTTATTTTATTTTTCCGTGTTTTCAGCGGTCCCGTCGATGTAATATTATAAACGTTATTCGGCTGCGGTCCGCCGCCTCCCCACGCCAACATACGGGCACCTGCGTGAATAATATTCGCATGGAGACCTGAACTTTTCGCCAAATACGGTATTGCATATGTTAGTATCGTTTTTTAAACGTGGTATAATTTCCATAAATAGTTTGACTTTTTTTATATATATATATATTATTGAGTTATTCACAGCTATTTGAAATTGTCGAGTTTTTTCTTATTTGACTTTTGTGAATACCGTTTATTTTTTTTTTTTTCATCTTTGGTCACGTAAACATGTTCGACAATTTCCTACAAGCTGGCACGTAAGTTGGAAATGAAAAAAAAAAAAAACCACTAGTGTAATGCCGCGTGTTTTTTTTTTTATATATTTTTATTTTGTTATTACAAGCGTTTGGAGTACAAATTTTAACGAAACGCGTGAAAATCATTAAAAATCGTAAATTATTATTATTATTTTATTTTTTTTTTTTTTTGAAATCAAAAAATTAATAAGATTTTTAATATAAATATTTCAGCGAAAATGATTAAATCGAACCGGAAATTCAGAATCGTGTTTTTTAAAATTATTATTATTTTTATTTTTTTTTTTTTTAAATTTATTTTAATCAGAAATTAATCACGAAGCAAAACGTGTATGTATATATTAACAATATTCAAATGCAATACGTTTTTTTCTTTTGAAAATGTTTCAACACTTTCCATAGCGATTTATATCAGAAATCGTTCTAAATATTAATGTTAATAAATTCCCCCGCATTCGTATACGTTCCAATTTTAAGGAACTGTTAGCTGTTTATCATAACATGTTAATAATATCAGAGAATTATATGTATTACCGATTTTCAATTTATAGATGTGTATATGAGGAGTTGGAAAAAAAAAAAAAACCACGATACTGGACAATTTTAACGAGCATCCCCGACCGAACATACTAGACTCTAGTGTGCCTATTGGTAGCCTCTAGTATGGCTACCGTTTTTTTTTTTTTTTTTGACGTTTATTTAAAAATCACGCGTACGCGATGCTCGTGTAATAAAAATTACACGTGTATTGTGAATACGCGTATAGAATAATATATAATATATGAAGAGTGTTTACAAAAAGGACGCTCTTTTTAAAAATGCCAAAATAAGACTTAAATTTAATCAAAAAACAGGATTACCTACTGGTAACTGCCTAGACTGGCCGGTATGGAAGACACTACAACAGACTGCGTGTTGGTTAGGTAGGACGGACAATAGAAAATATGAGCAATGGGGATACGGAGATCAAGACATCACTTGCATATGTGGACAAGAGCAGACAACGTCACACCTACTTGTCTGCCCACGAGGGCCAAGCCCGTGTACACAAGAGGATCTTATGATATGCAAAATACTTGTTACCATTACATTAGAGTGTTGTCATTTGTATTCATATTTTACTTATTTGATATTATTTATTTAGTTTTGTTTTATGAATTACACGTTTGTTTTAATTTTAAATATATGATGCCTGACACGAAAAAAAAAAAAAAATGACATCATTGTAATCAGGAGAACCTCCGGTTAAGGTATGAAATATTATATATATTCGGATCTTTCACAAGGATGTTCCGAACAGTACCGCCTCGTAACCCCAGCTCCGGCGAAGTGATTTTGCCGGGCTCGTAATGACGCGGTCTCGCACTGTTGCTACGTTTTGAGCTGAACGTTGTGACTTTTAATGTTACCCGTTGAACCTGTTCTTTCAAACGTCGGCATAAGCCGACGACGGATCGTCGAGGTGGTTAAACTGCAGGAGCCGCGTTCCGCCCGAGGTGCGTACGGAGACGACGGGCTGTCTCCGCATAACTTTCGCCGCTTCCCTAAAATGTTTTCGCAACTAAAACGCGGATCTCCACGGTTAGCTGTTCCGTGGCGATCGATCACAAAAAAAAAAACTAAGCGGGGAAGAATAAACCGGAGTGATACTAGATAACGGATATCATAACAACGGTGTTACCAACTGAACCGCAAAAAAAAAAAATGACGGCCAATTCAATAAGAACGTCCTTTTGCGAACAATTATATTTTTAAATAAATTGTAAACTATTTTTTAAACAATGTACATTTGTTTTCGAAAATCTCGTGCTACATACCACGTGCACTACGTGGCAGTACCTAAACAATATAATAAAACGACAACGTTGATTCCGTGGAGCGTAAAAGGCAATTACGTTTACCCTTTCGACTAAGTTACCCAGTACTCATAAGTGACGGTCCAGCACCCGTGTGCAACACATTTGCCTGGTGGTCTCTTACTACTAAACGCACGACCGTTCGAGAATGTCCGGAACTCCGAAACATACGAAACGCCTTGTGCCATACCAGAAGTAGCTCTAAATGAAGAGAAACACATCGAAAATCCTAGATTTTCTAACCGAAATGAATATTGTAAACAACTATATCGGTAACCGCTATTATTAACCAATGTGTAAATTAAAAAAAAACAACAACACTTTCATATATTATTTTAAATTCTGTGTAATATTTTATATATGTAACATTGAAGCCTGTTATATATATATATATATATATAAAACAAAAAAATTAAAAAAAAAAGCGTCTAGTTATTAGTCAGTAAGTAATTATATTATTTTGTCGGTAAATTCAAAGTTTTTAGAGCGTCACTTTGTACATTGAATACGTCTTAAGGTCTATCTATCGAAACAAATATACTTTTTTGTTGTTAATACACAGCGTATTTAAAACACACGTGTGTTACATCAACGACACGAAATATTACACGTGTGTACGATACAACAATTGAGGTATTAGTGTCGTTGGATTTTCGAGAGACGGCTTGGAAAACAAAATTGACGTGTATAAATATCGGCTGGCGGTCGGGGGTTGTCCATTTGGAAAACATGTTTCGTTTTTTTTTTCTTTCTTGTTTTTTTTTTTTTTATTTCACCTACGGCCCGTTAGGTTAGGTATATATATATATATATATATATTTATTATTGACGACTGGAATTAATATTATTGGCATTATATTTATAATTATTGAATACGAACTCGAGAAGGCGTATAGGCGATGAAATATTAATAATACATTATTATTAATCGCTGTTAAACACCGTCGTCGCCGCCAACGTTTGGTTTATAAATAATACATTTTTTAACCCAATAAATATGCTTAAAACGATTTTCATATATATATATAAAAAAAAAAAAACCTTCCGTCGCGACCACGGTGTGTGGGAAGAACTAGGGACCGCGCGATAGTGAAATCCCACGCAACTCCGCGTTTAATATTAAATTCTTCGGTTTTTTTTTTATATATATATATATATATATATTTTTTTTTTTAATGGAAAATCCTAAAAAATACCGTAAGCCGTAAACAATCGTTAGCGTTACGTCGGACCGGAAACAACGTTAAATTGATATTGCATTACTATTAAGGGGGGCGATCTCAAGTAGTGATAAATGATAATATACGTCGGAGTGGAGTGAATTAAGGGTGCGATTCAATGCGGTATATATGTTATAAAAAAACAATACTTCTTTCCCATATCGTTTGCAGAGCAATACACATACATAATATTATTGTACAACACACGGCTGTGAAACAGAAAAAAAAAAAAAAAAAAAAACAATCGCAATTTTCAATAACTCGACACGGGTGTTCAACACGTCCGAATAAAAAATAATAAAATAAAAACGATACGTCCGGGGGGGGGGAGGTCATCACGTAAATAAACATCGTCGTCGTTTTTTTTTTTTTTTTTTTTTTTCAAAATAATTTGTTCGCCGGGAGCGCCCGATTTTTAAACGCAGGTGCCGGGGTATAATTTATACTCGGCAATTTTTTTTTTTTTTTAGTTCAACCGCCGTTAAACGCACACGATGCGCTCGTTTGGTGTACGCGGATTTGACGAAAATCGTAAAAAAAAAACAAAAAAATCACACTCAATACTCGCGCGTGTGTTGTTGCATTTATACACGTGAATAAAATATGAACGCGTTCCGTCGCCGTAGTCACCGGGTAGGTACCTATTATAATATATTATCGTGTTTTTTTAGTAGTAATTGTTGATAGCTACGCGTTTTTATATATATATATATATATATATATATATATGCGTGTAGGACATAGGTATTCGAAAAGTATTGCAATGGTTTTTCGGCGGCTATAATCTGCCCGTCGCGGGACAAAACCAACGGCAATTCATTTCGATAATAGCGAATTTAATATTAAAAAACGAGATTGACGACGGCAAACCGTACACCCAGTGGCTTTCGACCTTTTTGGGTCCGCGGCTCTTCGGATTTTAAATAAGAAAAAAGAAAAAGAAAACCAAAATATAACGGATCCCGTATGATAATAATAATATAATAAACAATTATTTAAAGCCGATAACGACGAAATAATTATGCAATAATTCGGTGCAGTGAAAAACTTAAAAAAATGCAATAAACATGCATTTTTAAGTCTCGAAAAATGCAATACAAAATGCACTTAAATTGATTTATAATTTAATTTGTATATTTATTGTGATATTACGGAGTATACAATATACATAAAAATGTAATTATTTAAAAAAAAAAAAAAAAAATTTATCAAAATTTCGATCGAGTTTGAATGTCGAATAAGTTGTTTACTGTCATAATTCTATTGGTCCGGATTACTGTGGACGTACTTTCGCAATGTTGACGAGAAAAGCGGTTTAGATATCGGCATTTTACTGTAAATGCACTTCACTGTACATTCGCGAAACAAACTAAACGAAACTAAACGACAATGCCGGATAGTTTACAGACGTCTATGATGCCCACGAAAATTATTAATCGACCGACCTCAACTGGAAATTCGTGAATGATATATCACAAGCTCACGAATAACTAACCTAAGCGATATAGCTTTATTTTATCGAATCCCTAATCTCTACCTATCCCGCATACAGCTTGTGGAAAATATAAATTTGACGTGTATATATAGCCTATGTAAAACAAAAAAATATATGTGTGTGAACATGTTAATTGACGGAATTTGATTAAAAACACCGGAAAATTAACTAAAAAGAAAAATGCGATTAAAAAAGTCTAACAAATGCAAAATAAAAGTTTCATATATGAATTTGTCGGTGCATAATTCGAATTATGTACTTAGAAAGTACACGTTTCACAATCAGCTTAAAAAAAAAAAAAAAAATAATGCAATTTCCTACAAATTCACAGCTCTAGTAATAATATTAATAATAGGTTTCATTTTTATTCCGCTTTCGAGATTTTGTCAGTGGCGGATAATGGAGGGACTTCAACGGGCTTTAGCCCCACTCCGGATCGTTATCAAACTCTCCCGGAAGACTTTAATCTCTCTACTAAACCTATGACATACAATTGTAGAAATAATCAAAACTTTTTAAACAAATTTTTCAATCATGTCAAGCCCCCCCCCCCTAACAGTTGTGACCAAATGTCCGTCTATGGGATTTGTTTTAATACAATTGAATAATTAATGGTTGGGCTGGGCTTGGTTTTAGTGTATATACGAATGAATTTTGTAAACCGCAATATTTTCAGTTCGGTTTCGGCATTCAGTATTGATCTGTATTTAGTTTTAATAACTGCCGAGGCAGAAAAACCCCTTTTCACGCAAGTAGAAAAATAAGTAACAGGAATCAACGTCCCCAGTAGCCCTGTTGGCTACGATCGGATACTGATTTTTTTATGGTTGTCTAAAATCCCGGTGACTATGTAGGTGCAAAAAAAAAAAAAAATTATTATAGCAATACATTAAAAACGTATAATTATTATTTACAGCAGACGCGGCTCCGTTGATAATAACCGACGACGCCCCTGAGAGCCGAGACACACAAGTTGATATAACCTCTGCGCTATACGATTTACAAGATTTACAAGCGAGTACGTACAGGAAGAGGACGGGCGTACATTTTTAATATAATTTATCCGGTTTTAAAATTACCGGTCGGATATTAATAGAATCGGGCCGGTATACGACGACGACCTGAAAATGTTTCAGACCTCTGCGATTTTATTTACCGCTGGAATGCCATGGGAAAAAAAATAAAAAAAAAAAAATTCAAAATCGAAATCGACAGACGACCACGCCGTAATTGCGCGTAGCATTTACCGTACCCTCGCCGGTTTCGTGCCAGTTATCATTAAAAAATTATAACGAAACACTGAAAACGACCTGACCGGCACATACGCACAATTTCCCATCGGAAACCACCCGAGCACGTCGAAAACCGATTGGAAATGACAAAAAAAAAAAAAAAAAACACATCGTACGATCGTTCGTGATCCAACCCATTGTCGACGAGTAAATTGTTTTATCGATTTATTTTTTCACGAAAACAATATATTGCATAGCAATCGGGTACGTTTTTAAACACGCGTACACACGTCAGTGTATACCTTGATGTTATCGACGAAAACGCAATAAAAATAAAAAAATAAATTTTTTTAATCGCCGTGTCAATAATAATAATAATAATAATAATAATTAATCTCCCGGTAACAAAATAAATTCTATTGCGTTTACGCGAAACCGAAATGGATCTGTACGATAAATCAAAAACGTTGAACACCGACCGATACTCGTAGTATTATTACAGCGGTTGACTAACAATATACGAATATTAATTTATTATATCGTGTTTATGCGTTACGCACGAGTATATGTTTGAAGTGTGTT
Source organism: Tuberolachnus salignus (assembly GCA_956483605.1). Lineage (NCBI taxonomy): Eukaryota > Metazoa > Arthropoda > Insecta > Hemiptera > Aphididae > Tuberolachnus > Tuberolachnus salignus. Next base: position 24,744,058 of record OY101434.1, on the reverse strand, counting down.
GTACAATAATAATACGTTTTGATTACAACAAAACGGGGACTGAACAAAATGCGAAACAACGCAAAAACCTATAAATCCGCGTATCGCGCAAATGTATTGTTATAATGCAAATAAATAAATGTCGAAAAATCGTGTTTATCGCGATAAAACTCCATTACGAAATAAACGACAAATACATACAAATGTATACAAAAAAAAAAAAAAAAAAATGATCGTATCGATTATACGGCGTGTGATTTCGGGATATTTATATATTTCCTTGTGCGTAGAAATAAAACAGTTAATTTACGAGCCAACACTTTTGTAATATTTTTCAATTGGCGTGAGTGGGCATACGGTAAAAAACGGTCGCGAACATATCGTAGAATTGTCTATAACACCTATCCCGACAACGGGAATTTCAAAAGCCTGTACCGAAATGCCAATTTTTATATTTCGTTTTCACGTTTTGCGACTTAGAAAAACGAAATTTACGTTTCTAGGTGAACTATTAACGTTTGATAGACTCGTTGATTTCGCGCCAAAAAATAACCGCGCAGTACCGATGGTATTTTATTTATGATTAAAATGTTCACCACAATGTTCAATCGATACGTCTGAGCGAAATCGAAAATTATTGAACGATAAAGAAAAAAATATATATATATATATTCATACAAATTTGTGTACCTACTTCATGAATATTTTATTTTATAATTAAAAATAATATACACGTGTATGTTTTTAGTCGTTAAATTTAATTTACTATTTATTTACTATGTAATTTAAGATTATAAATTAGAAAATTAACTTTTTTTTTTTTATCACAGCGGTTGTACAACCTAAAAAAAAAAAAAAAAAATATCCTGTGTCGAACTATCGTAAAAATTACAAATTAAATGACCTTATTTATTCAAATTGATTTTCTCGAAACTACCGAAATGCGAGTGTTAGTGTGTATAACGTACCGACAGATTAATAAAAATCAATTGTACACCGTAATGTAAACACCCTGTATACGGGAAACTGATAATAATTATTATCGTTTCCGCCAAAAAAATCTTAAAAACGAACAGAGCTTTTGTGAGTTCCGGTGGTCGAAAAAAAACAAATATTTATTCGATTTCCGTAATTTTTGTATAACGCGAAAAATTGCTTGAAAGCTATAAGAATATTCATAAAAAAAAAAAAAAAAAAAAGCAAGACTTTTGTAATATTTTTAAACAGCGGTATTTTCAATTGGCGAGTGGGCATACGGTAAATAACAATCGTGAACAAATCGTAGAATTGTCTATAACACCTTACCCGACAACGGGAATTTCAAAAGCCTGTACCGAAATGCCAATTTTTATATTTCGTTTTCTCGTTTTGCGACTTTCGAAAAACGAAATTTACGTTTCTAGGTGAACTATTAACGTTTGATAGACTCATTGATTTCGCGCCAAAATCAAATTAACCGTAAATTCGTAGCTCCGTTGTTCGTTTACATTTTTAAACGTACATTATAATTGTGCTCAGACGTGTTTTATCGAATGAAATTATTATAATATAATTATTCGGAAAAAAAAGTATTGTATTGAGGGTGGTATTCAACATTGGTTGATGTGAGAATAGTGCATTTGGATTCTGGTAAAATAGAAAAAAAAAACCCCTCCCAGAAAACGATTGTCTACAAATACCAATAAAAATCAAATATTTACCATAGATTATATGAAACCAGATGCTGCACATCTGAATTTACTGATAACTCGAACCAAACTCAGTGCAGTAGGGCCGAATATGATGAATACATTATTGTATCAAATAATATTTAATACATTATTGTGTATTAAACGTATACGAGTGTCAATGCAAATTAACGGAATTCCAAAAAATTGTTCAAAATTTCAGTAGTTTTAATCTATTGGTTAGTCAGTTGTAATCTTTGGGTCTATATTTATATTTATCTACAAATATATATATATATCTGTTTAATTCATTTGTAGACTAGAATACGATTTACTCCAGAAGTAGTGAATCCTAACCTTTACACATTTTTTAGACATATTTTCTGTGGTTATATATTAAAGCAGTTTTCAATTGTTTTCTAGCGACAAAAAATATGATATGTTTAAGGTTTTGAGTGAAATAGGTTTAACAGTAATCCAGACAGTGTTAAGATTAAAAATCAAGTATAATTAAACCGTAAATAATATTTCTGATTGTACAGTATACCGCGCCACATTTTCGGTGTGTAATAATTTCGACAGTTTTCGTAATTCCAATAAAAACTGCACGGAAAAAGTTTGAAGAATTAACAAAAAAATCCGGTAGAAATATATATACGCGTAGCCGTACGTCGTGCAGCTGAAAAGTCACAGTGGCAACGAATTGGGCACGAGTATAACGGCGTCGTCAAGTACAATAGTTTTTCTTAAATATTTTTTTTCCTCCCCCTATTGGTGGTCAAACTGATTTCAGGCAGGTTTTTCGGTTTGTTTAGATTTTTTCGTGAATTCCCTATTATTAATTATAATCTCCGATTTATTATAATCTGCGCTCACCTAACAAACCGGCGAACAAAACCGATTATAATAAATAATTTTCATCGATATCGCGTAAATACAAGAAACCCCAAGGTTTATGATATCGTGCAGATATCGTCGAAACGGTTTTTATGTCCGGCGTTCCGCGTTTTCAGCGTAATTTAATTACTATTTCAATATACTACAGACGGTTAGGTTAGGTGTACACTCCGGTCTTGGTTTTCCATCTACTATCCGATTAAAATAACGGCTATTAAATGCGTAAATTCAAATTTATACCCAGCACCGTATAAATACGTAATGACAATTGGCAATAAATTAGCCGCGCGGAGGAGTTCGGATAATAATAAACTTTGAGTAGACATCTGCGGGTGAGAGGGTAGATATACAGAGAGCTTAAAATGCGACACGCGAATCGATATCGTCTTTAATCGTATATTTTTTACGCACTGAAGACAATAATTAATAACGCCGAGACGCGGAACGGAATACGTTCATCTTCGTTGATATAATCAATTTGCTGTACATAAAAAAAAAAAAAAAAATAAAAATTATAAATAAAAAATAATATCCTATTTAGGTCCTATAGTGAATCGTGAAATTGTTTTAATGGGGATTGGACATGATTGACCAATATTTAGCATAAAAAAAATAAAAAAAAAAAAAACAACTAATACAGGTAATCGCTTCGCTCAGAATCTAAAAAATAAATAGGATAACTATGCCATTAAGGTTGTTTTTTTTATTTTTTTTTTTATGTGTTTGTTTCGACAACACGCCGCCGAGTTTGTTCTGTCTACGAGCGAACGACTCTGTGTTCAATTTTTTTTACTAAGTACATATTTATTATTATTGTCTTAGCATTTTTCTTTTACACTATTGATTTATTAAAGAAAACATTCGAGTTTGAACATTTGGGGTCGCTTATAAATAATTCGTACACTAAAATAGTTTCGAAACGTTATTACAAAAAAAAAAAAAAAAACGATTTTATTATATATAATAAAAAGTTACGATGGACTATTAATATTCAAGACGTACGTAACAATTTAAATCGAACATTTTAACATCGGGCGCGTATAGAATTAATTTATGATAATAATGTCACGACGGTTGCCGGATGAATTTACAATTTTACATTTATTTGTATTTGTTCTTCCGATGTTATATTTAAAAGACTATTGGAGAAACGTTTATATTATCAACAGTCAAGTTAGTTTTCGAACAAAAAAAAAAAAAACCCAAACGGATTCTAACAAAATAAATTCGGCGATTCGGGCGGATATTTTTCTAAAATTATTTCCGTCGTTCACTCGGCGAATGGAAATATTTTCCCGTCTAACGTGAAGCGGAAACCTCCCATCTGATCGTAATGAACGCGTTTTCGATGTCCAAGCTCACAGTGTCGGCCTCCGACGGGACTTGCAGGCGCCCACCACATTGTGGCGGAGGGTCCTGGGCGCGTCGTCGGTCGGCCGTCCGCTAAGGAAGCCGAATTGCCGTTCGGACAACCCGTTCCCCGTCGCAGCCACGTGCTCTTCCATCTTGCGGACCAAGAGGAACTCGAGGATTTTACCGACGTCGCCGAGCAGACACGACGGTCGGTAAGACGACCGCAGTCCCGCCGGTTTGTTCGGCTTGTTTGTCCGGGGAACGTGCCGTTTCCGAGGCAGGAGTCGAACGTCGCGACCACCAGACGCGGCTTGGAATGCCGTCCGGGCCGCAAGACCGGTTCCTCCGTTAATGTCATCCGATAAAGTCACTTTTGACGAAAATTTGACCGTTGGTTTGAAATCGATAACAATATTTGTTTTTATTTTATGGCATTCTTACGAAAACATGTTTCAGTCATGCGGCGATTTTCGTAATGGAAGCAATAGGAGAACAACGTGTGCGCTTAAAATTTTATTCTAAATTAGGGAAAATAGGGTATTTCAACACTATACCCGTAAATCCGAGTTTCATCGCTTGTTATAATATTTTATTAAAAGTCTAGGTCAGTTTTTGCTCTTTCAAAAAGTTCTCGAGAGAGAGATGATCTTTCGGCTTTGGTTTTGTTCGTCGGTTAAGAGACGAGGAACAAATTTGGTTGCGATTCGGCTCGTGCCCAATTCGTTGGTTAATATTTCTCGGCAAGAACCATAAGATATTCCGACGTCTCCCGCAACTTGTCTGCTAGTCAATCGACGATTATTTTGAATAATTTCACGAACACGAGTAGCAGTTTCATTCGTTTTACTGGTCGAGGGTCTACCAGGTCGTTCGTTATCCTTAACGGATGTTGTACCTTCATCGAATCGTTTAAACCACGTTCATAACACGTTGTCCGAGACAGAACATCATCTCCAAAAGCTTGCTGCAAAAGTTCAAATGTTTCACTAGAACTTTTCCTTGATTTCAAATAAAATTTTACGCACACGCGTTGTTCTTCTATTGCTTCTAATACGAAACTTTCCGCATGACTGAAACACGGTTTCGTAAAAATGCCATAAAATAAAAATAAATATCGTTATCGATTTCAAACCAATACTCAAACTCTCGTTAAAAGTTAGTTTATCGAATGACATTACCGGGGTTTCGTTATCTTAATTTATATAAATATTATTATCAGATTCCGGGTATTTTTTGATCACAACTCATATACGGAAAACACCGATAATTCATTGCGATCAAAAAGCGTTTTTCATTTAGAGTTCGGTAATTTAGGAAGGGCAGAGTTGTAAATATAAGTCGTGTTTTTTTTTTTTCGTTTATAGTTAATATAATGTAAGCCGGAAGTCAATAAAAATAAAACCAATAGGGTTCTGTCGTTGGTTTTTCTAAGTTTTTAGGAAAACCGTTGAGAATATCCTCGAGCAGAGTACCGCCGCGGCCGGAAATTCCGCATATTATTGTTTACGGTACGGTATGAGTAAACCGGAGAATTTTTCCTAACCGAAAAAATCGTATTCCCTAGGAGCGAAATAAAACCACGTATTTGTAAAACGCAATAGCTTCTTCGCCAACAACACGGAATTGAATAAAATGAAAACGATCAATAAGTATTTTATTGGGCGTATAAATACTAGACGGTATAATAAGAGAATAAACAATTGGTGCAATTGGAAATAATTTCTTTTCTGTAATCGTTCAACCATGCGGGTCACGTAGCATTTACAATATTATTTTGTGTATTACATTTTTTCCCGCAGTCTTGTGCAAAAAAAAAAAAAAAAAACATTGCACGCGGTCTCGTATTTAACGTACGTTATTATTCCATACGTTTAGAGTTTTCAGATGCGTGGTATCGATTTGTGTAGAAAAAAAAAAAAAAATATATATATTTTTCGTGATAATCGAAAATAGAATATTTCCGTAATAGGACGTTTCCCGGTAAAGACAATACCGTGCCGTATTAAAATATTCTTTGTTTTTTTTTTTTTTTGCACATTTATTTTCTGTTTTATTCGTATGACACGGCACCTGAACAGACTATCTATATTGATGAACAATTTTCTCACGACGAGTTATTTAACGTTTTAAAACGGTTATTGGATCGAATGGACCGACGGTGGTTTTGATTCTGATCGAAATGACCGCTGAATGACGACTGTTTCGATTTAAAAAAAAAAAACTACGAGTATCTACACTACATACAGATACATCGGTACATGTATATGTCTTGTTTCTACTGAATACAGTTGACATAAGAATGTCGATGTCAATTTGGTATTAGATACGAGGAGACGAGGATTAAACTGTAGGTAACTTTTTTAACACGTGTAAAAAATAAACAAGTTTCAAAGACAGGAATTATTTATTTATTTTTCAAAGACAACAATTGTTTTTATTGAGTATACATTTTTCTAAATTTTTAAATGGAAGACGCGGTGACACTAATCGTTCAGAGATAGGATCGAGAGGCGGTAAATCAGACGGAAATGGAGGATAACGAAAACCGTTAATCGTAGCAAAACGGGGAACTTTGTTATTGAGCAGAGTTTTATAACAAGTATTGCACACGCTCATATTATGAGAATCTAAGTCTGGGTATTTTTCGAGCAAAAAATCTACGGCTTTCTGGGGAACGTGCTTCATATGTTTCTCGAACCAAAGGCGATCGCAAACAGCGCAGGAAACACCGAATTCGTTTTGGATAAAACGAAAATTGGATTCGTTGTCAGCGACGGGAAATTCGTCAATACAGGCATTTCGCGGCGGTTCGGTTATCGGAATGACGATTTTCAGCTTGTTCTTTAAACGAGCGTCCCGGTAACATTCTCGGTGTCGGACAAATTAACAGAATGACCCCCAGCCATAAGACATATATACATGTCAAAAAAACAGATGAATTATTTGTAACGGTTCCGCGCGGTAAAATAATTACGTAATCGCGTGATAATAAATAATACTAATATTGAGCTTTAGAAAAAAAGTACTGGCGTGACGACGATAAAGCGACGTCCGTTATCAGTGACGCGCAGACGGGTCACCTTACCAAGTGCCCTCGAGGGGTGTGACCGGTCCGGGTGTAGATTACTGGTGTAATGGCGCCACAAGAAAGTTTTACAAGGGCTCTCGAAAATTCCTCTGGTGCGCCGGTGTACCTATTGGTATCTGTACGTAAACGACGAGTATTTCGTAGTTGATCGGAATATCTGTGAAACACGGTAACGGCTGACTACCATGTAGTAATAATTGTCTTATTGTAATGACGAGAAAATTAGAAATTACCTATGAATACATTTGGAATTATCTCTTGATAGGCCGGGGAGTTAGAAATCTCTGGAATATTCATAACGACCGAGTCAATAAATGCGTTTCGTAATTGATTACAAATATGCACGCATACGAGTATTTTTTTTTTTTTTTTTTTGGTCTCTTCCACCTGACTTTTGTAGATTTTTATCGACATGGCGACCGACGACTGAAAACGTGGAGAATAAAAAAATCAACTCTACACCCCTCTAGTCTAATATAGATAATATAATTTTTTAAATACTATATGTAAAACAAACAAAACGCGTGATTGTCGTAAAACGATTTTCCAAGATGACCTGTTTCTAAACAGTGGTTTAGTGGTCGGATCTTAAAAAAAAATAACTAAACCCCAAGGGATTTTTAAACAAGCGATTAAGTTTGATTGGGTGGGGGTGGGGGTCGCGCAAAAATACGAAAATCCTACAAAAAATGTAAAAACTTAACCACTCGACGCGTGAATATTAGCTAATAAAACGAGACAACACGACATGTAATTCCATTTCAGTTTCCATCTAATATTTATTTTTTTTTTTTGTCTAACACATGCGCGGCATAGCGTTCTAGACAAAGTTTTATTTTTAAAATAGAAAAACTCGGTAAATATCAACGTCTAAAAGAGATTAAAATCCGCTGATCGATCTGAAAAAAACTACACAGACGATAACTTCTATTGTGCGGGAATAATTATTAAAACAGCGGTTCGTTCAACGATAATATATTTTATAATGGTAAACATAATAATAATTTTTTTTCGTTTTTCGTATTCCGACCGTTGTAGGCGTACAGTTTATGATGCCTATCGTTATTGTACAATAATTACAATACGCGTCGTTATAATCATTTATAAAAAGAATAAATAAATTTAAACGTCCTTCACCCCCTCCGGTGATTTAAATAAAATATTATAACGTCGGCGGGCCGTTTCCGCCGAAAACCGTTATAATCGTTATTGGAACAATCGGCGTTACGGTGACCATAATAAAATATGTCGCCGGGTCGTCGTATGATAATAAAATGGATTAAAAATTATTATCGTTATACAACGATGGATATACAACCGTGCTAATATTTCGCAAAAAATTGCGGAAAAAAAAATAATAATAATAATAATAAAAAAGTTTAAACTATTACGCTTTAATTCGGATAGATTTTTTTATTTTTTTTTTTTTACAGCGGTGGGGGACAGGTAATTTAAATGGCATGCAGCAATTTCATACCGTAAACTCAAATAACGATTCTCGCCGTGATTCCTATGGGTCAAATTTTTTCTTTTAAGATAAAATTCCCGAATTTCGGTCGTAACGAGTACACGTTTTGCAAACGTTTCGGATTCGATCGATCACTAAACGTGATCAGCGATTGTCTGGGATTATAAAATTTATTTGGACGGGTATAGACGGCCAAAATTATCAAAATCGAAATGTGGCCAAAAAATAAAAAATGTTTTGCTTTCTCGCCGAAGCAATTACTAACCAAGAAAAAAGTACACTATTACTCGATGAGGGCTTAAAAATGATTTTTGATGTGAACGTTACACTGTCTAAACGTAACGGGATAGTAGCGGTATTGGTAAAAAAAAAAAATAATAATAAAAACTAAATTGGACTAAAGAAGAATGCGGGATTGAAAAACACTTTTAAAAATTCGTAGCATTATAAATGGTCAATATGAAACGAACGAATAAAAAGACGTTGTTAACATTACGTCAATTCCGGGACAAATGGCGTCGTGTAAATATGCTCCAATGACATCGTGTGACGTGAAATGGAGTTTTAGTCAATACAAATCCGTTTTTCGTTCCGATCGCCGGCCGTTCGTATTTGAAAATTCGAAACAACGTACACGTTACAGCGGTGTAATATAAACTAATATTTTAATGCAACGATGACTAGCCGTGGTTTTAACGATTCGAGAAACAATATCAATTCGTCTATTGCACATTTCGGTGAATAAAATGCATTGTTTACATTTGTTAATTGCACATAGAGCCCAGCTTCTATTACTAAAAAAAACCATTCGGCGCAATACAACAAGTTAGGTGACCATAAAACGTTTGGTTTATTTACAATAATATCACGGTTGTGTTTTACGACCTGAAAAATATAACCGTGTACTATTATATATACGCGCGTCGTCTTTTTTTTTTTTTATTATTACTTTTTTTTTTTTTTTTTTTTTACGACGTTAGGTGACGACGCGACGGTTAATATGTTTTTTCGTATTTTTTTTTTTTTTTTTTTTATATGAGCTCTCTCGGACTGTTACAAAATATTATATCTTATATAATAAAATACGTTCCGCCGTCGCGTATTCATATTATTATAATATATAATAATATTATAAACTTTGTAGTAAAAAAAAAAAAAAAATACCCCTGAAAAACGCTATAATACACCTACGGCCGGTTTAATAATTTTCGAATAAACAATTTTTATTACGTATAATATTACGCGTTTGGAAAAAAAACGGTAGCGTGCGTTTTACGATGACCCGTATAACAACACGTTCAATCGTTTTTATGTCGCAAACACCGAGCTTTTTGCCCGTATCGGCGGCCAACGTGTATACAGGGCGACCGTTTGTCGCAAACAATTACAATAATGATAATAATATTTTCTATCGAAATGTAGATTTGATTTAAAACGACGAACACTGCCGTATGGTTTAGGTATAGCTATCCCTATACAACCGGTGCCCTCCGGGCGAGCGGATTTTCCAAATTTTTTCTCGATTATTCTAAAATTTAAAAAAAAAAAAAAAATCATTTTTTAACGGTTTTACGGAATTTTCAATATTTTCCACGAATCCTACTTACTACCGATACCCCCAGCGTGGGGGGGGGGCGCATTGGGTTTGGCCTTAATATCATATCGCGGGAATAAAGCACGGAATCATTCGTGTTGTCAATATAATATTTGTTTTTTTTTTCTGTTTTCATTGACAAACAGCAACATTCTACAGCCCGTATTAAATTCCGACTTTATCCTAGATTGGAAATGTTAGTCAGTAAACGAAAAAGAAGAAGCTAAAGTTGACTATTTTTGAGGACATGTTATAAGGTTTGAGGTTCACGTATTAATACACGGACTCGTGAGAAGTCTTCCTCTTTCCGAAATGAGAATAATCACCGAAATCGAGTCATTATTTTACGTGTCGTGCGAGTTTTACCGGTAAATCGCCTCTGAATAGTGAATCCAGATGAATAAATACCACCGGGATCAAAAAGCTAACGAACAATTTTAAAATAAACCGTTTTCTCGCGTGTAATGAAAACGGTCATAATAATATTAAAAACAGTGACTTTGTACCTATGTATTCTGTACTTGCGTACATGTTTTATTTCTCGTGTAAAAATATTTGTTATTTTAGTCATCTAACAATTGAAATGCACGTGTGGCGGTTTCCTATTGGCGGGAATTTCCTATTTCCTGTTTATTGTTCGACATTTTGATTTATCGTCAAACGCATTTCGATTGGTACTTCGAGTAGATCTCGTTCGGGCGCTGCGTAGCCATAACCAACGAAATAATATATTCAGTGTTATTCGACTTTTAATGAAAATTCGCGCTGAAAATAACTTCAAATATATTATCTCCGCTGAAGAATGTCCCTCGAGGAATCCTCGTCGAGGATTTCCTATAAATAAACGCGAAACGGAGTTTGAATTCAAATAATGTTTAGCGAAAATACAATGTCCGCCCGTATACGAATACAATTATTGTATTAATTAAATAATTATTATTCAAAAATAAATGAAAAACATTTTTTTTTTTTTTTTCGTTTAATACTGTAGTTACATAGTTGGCGGGATTTTTTTTATTAATTCTTAGCACAGCGAGAAACGCTGTGTAAATGATGTGCATCGTGCGTTTTTAATTTTTATTTTTTTTACTGTCTGTTAAGAAACTCTCCATTAAAAATCGTGCTCCGACAATCAATTTCGCAGGTGGATTATGGTAGCAAATTTTCTTTAGTCGGTGTAATGTGGAGGAAAAGTTTTTATTTGTCCACGTAGTTGTCTTAATAATGCGGAATAACAGGAATATTTAAGCAACAGCGGTTTCTGGTTTTTTTTTTTTTTTTTTTTTTAAATTATGTTATATTCTCGTGATTAAGTAACAAATAGTTTTAGAAACTGGACGTTTTCGCCAATTCCCTATATTGGAACTTTCTGGATGCGGTGCAAATTTCAAAATATTCCGGCGTGATTTTTGTTGTTTTCTAGATAAAATTAACTATTTGACATTTTACCGCGTTTCTTTGTTCCTTGTGTGATAACATTTTTGTAAATGTTTTTTTGTTGGCATTTCGATTTTCAATTTATGTTCGTATTCGTTAAAAACATGGATAATTGCAATTTTGTCTGTAGTCACAAATCAATACAATTTTCAATTTAAATTGCTCAAAACACGTTTAACCGAATTTCGCGCAGAATCGTTTGAAATTATTAAAAAAAAAAAAAAAAAAAATCAAAATTTAATACATGACCGGCAACACGATGAGTAACCAAAATCATTACGTTATTTTTGTATAAACATTAGGTTAGAAGTTTTAATCGTTTTTTTTTTTTTTTTTTGTAAAAGATAAAAGTATTATAAAATACTATTAAAAGAAACAAAAAAAAAATAATAACAAGTTTGCGGTGTTGTTCCGAATGCGCAAAAAAAAACAAACTCCGGGTACGTCGGACCTGCGTGTATATAAAAGTGTAAAACGAAATCCTGTACGGTGTACATAAACACCATATAATAATTCAGTAGCCTGTGCCGGAGTTTTTTTTTTTTTTTTATGTATTCTTTTAATATAATAGAAGACTATGTATACTTAAAAAATAAAATAAAAAAAATAATGCGAATTCGCGAACTCCCTCCCCTCTCTCCATCACACCACAGTTTTCTACAGACAAGGGCACTCGAAACACACTTTACACAATACGAGTTGGGTTTCTGTAGTTCGATTGAAAATATATATATATATATATATATGTTGCGGATAGAAAACACGCACGTTTATATACTGCGCCGCCGAAATGTGTTTTTTCGGACGAAAATGGATAAAAAAAAATGACTATAATAATAATAATAAAAAGTGCACGTCATCGTAAAACCCAATAGCCTCGCGGTGATGGTAGACCGTGGAAATCTACTCCGAACGATATATAAGGGGAAAAAGAGGAGAAAAACGGCGCACTAGACGGGCATAACCATTGTCGGAAAATAACAATAATAATAGTAATAAAATGTTGAGTCATCCCTTCTGACCGATTTTAATTCTACAAAAAAAAAAAAAAAAAAATAAAAATGTCTTGCGGACCTACTTTACTTTACTCTATCTATCTAGGCTTTTATTATTTTCTTTTCCCCGAGCCTCCCCGAGATCATCAACGTCAACGTCGGTCTTTGTCGTTGTCGACACAGCGTAGAAAACGAGAAAATACGAAAAAAATACCTATGTAATTTTTTTATTCTGAACGTAGCAAGGTATGTATTGGTCTTTGTGTCCGGAACTTTTCTACCGGATAGGTTAGGTATCCCGATGGTCAGCTTCAGAGGTAGTGTCTTGTGGCGAATTGTATCCAGTGCGTATATCGGAGGATGACATCGCTTTTCGATATTCCATTAGATTTCCGTAACGATCGGGAAAGAAAAAGTCGAAAAAAACTCTATTCGCGTAATAATTATCACGATAACAGTAATGCAATCTATTTTTTAGTTACAATACAATACACTAGACAAAACACGTTCGACCGAACCACGCTGATCGTCGTGTTTCGTTTGCGACGAGTACAGATATTAATTTGAATTGCCCTATAATATTTTTATACGATTCGCGAGTCGGCGATCATTGCTCAGTATATATATATAAATGTGTAATTTATTTATACCACCGCGGATGATGGCACGTCTCCTAATAGAAAAGACGATCGACGACGACGGCAAGCAGAGAGAGAGAGAAAAAAAAAAAAAAAATTTGAAAACTATACCGAAACAACAGAACGCACGCGTTTTATAATAGCCAGCTGCGGGGATATTATATCGATAAAAACAAACGACCGCCATCGTCTTCGGATAAGCGAAAAAAAAAACACAGTGTGCTGTTCGGCTGCAAGTTTGGCGATCGTTAGTAATAAAAATATATTACGTATGTACTCGTTTATACCTAAGCGTATACTCGATTGTTTTTCCGGCAAATATTCGAGAGAAAAAAAAAAAATAAATAAATAATATTAACAATATCCGAATAACGGTTTTCCGGACGATTTGGTGTCTTGGAACGAGAAAGAAATATAAAAAACAAAGTAAATACCGTTATCTTGCCCGTTCGGGTCAACGTAACCGAAGAAAACAAAATAAAAAAATGTACTAACAAAACAAAAAAAAAACGTTTTACGTTTCGCCTTGCGCACGATTATAATATATGACTCTCTCCCCTCGCGATCAAATCATCCCGAAAAAATATTGTTATAGTTTTAATATTGTATATTATTTACCAATCGATCGAAAAAGTTATAATATGACGGGGAATCGGTTCTATTCGAACGGATTCGCGCAAAATAATGTAGATATTATTATCTTACTTAAAAAGTAATGACAGAGCATAATGAAAATTTTTGGAAAATTATAGAAAATATGATATTCTCAAAAAATTGTACTAGAAATTCACACGAGGTCACGTTATACCATTCGTATTCGAGGAGTTCTAGGCAATTTCGACGGAATCGTTGGAGAAAAAAAAAAAAACGATAATTTATCAATTGAAAATTATTCGAATTCGCTACCGAACGAACGTACAAGTGGCCGCGTGTCGTTATAACAAGTTTATTTTTCTGTAAACATTATATAGAATAAAATGTATACGAATAACCGTTTTACGCGGGTCAACAATCCGTATTCATAGTGAAACCACTAAAATTGTACAGTATATTCAGAAGAACATTATCTGAGTCGTAGCCTGCCCATTTTTTTTTTTTTTTTGATAACATAAATACAAAGTTTGAAAACTTTCGGTTATTTCGGTGTTTTAAATTACATACTAGTGCTATGACGCGCATACACACACAAAAAAGGACAATTTTGTCTCGGTGTGCTGTGGAAATGTCAGTAACTGTTCTGTAAATAGTGGAAAGCGTACGGTCGTCCCGTGCAAAACGGGGGTTTAGGACGTCGTCACGGTGACGGCCGGCCGGCAGTCCCGTCGTAACGGCCGAAAATCCGATGTAATACTCGAGCGAAATGGAACCCAAGCAAAAGACGAGCGGTGCGGGTGATTCGTGCGGCGGGGGGGGGGGGTTTCGCGAAATCCGAGACCTCTGGTCGGCGTGGCAATAAGTGCGCGCGGACGGACGTCGGAAGGGCCGACGGTAGATTAATCGTGCCGGACACCGCGATCGGCGTCCGAGAGGCACGCGGGAAACCGGAAACGGCCGGACAATGGTGGCCGGCCCGGATCGTCGTATTTCATATCGGACCGACCGCACACGGGAAACCCGGCGTTGTAAGGGTCGCGCGGTATTCGGCTCCAAGACGGCGGGCCCCGGGAAATCCGACCTCGTCGGCGAGAAGTGACCAATAATATAATAAGATATACGCGCACGAGGGACCTATCCTTTTGATCGCGGCGGCGGACTTGAAACGTTCGATTTCGTCGTATCCGTCGGCCATAGCGGTGTATACGAAGAGTATACTACGTTTCACACCGATATTGTCGCGTTGCCGGGGGTCGCGCCGAAATGTCTTTTTGTGCGAAGACGGTCGGCGGTCGACGGTAACGACCGGGGCCGCGGCTAAGGGTGTGACGCTAACCGTGCCTGCGCCGGAACCGCGAAATTGTCCTCCCGAAACCGGTAGTTTTTTTACACTGCGTTCGAAACGAATTTTTTTTCATTATGCATTTTGAAATGTGACTTGCCGCGTGAACGGCGCCCGATTGATTTGTTATTATTACACCGTAATTCGTAAACGAAATGTACACGATATTTATCGTAATAAACGAATAATGTTAATTATGTATTGCTCGCCGTTCTCGAGTAACAACCGCTAGTTGCGAAAGAAGTTTTAGTTTTAACTAAAATCAATAGAAAATCCACTTAACGATCGCACAAGAGAGATTGACAAGTATGAAAAATTCATTGAAATCATGCATTAAAAAAAAAAAAAAAACAATTTTTTTAAATTTGAAATTTGCGTTGTATTAATAACTAATAAATATAAATTGTATTCTTAAAAAAAAAAAAATTAGTAAAATCAATGTCGATAAAAAAAATATCGTCACATAAATTTTTTTAATTGGAAAAAAAGGCGCTTTTTTTTTTAAAGTTCTCCAGAGGCGCTAGCCAGGCTCCCAACGCCACTGCGCCATCGACTTAAAAAGAACTAACGAAACGGTGTTGAAATTTCGTACAGTTATTTCGCCGGATCGACGAACACGGGAAAACGAGGACATTATAACATTTTTTATGGATCTAACCGGTCAAAAGTTCGGTCGGACGGACATACTACAAAAGAATTTTTAATTAAATCGCGCGAAATAATCCGAAAACAACGTTCCCAACAGTTTTGTCATCACGACATTCTGAAAACCTTTTGTGTGCCATCCGAATGTTTTATAACCATCAAGTTGCTCCATCTTTAAATGTTTTATTAATAAATTTAGAAATACGCTGATTTCCTGAGTTTAACACACAAATTAATGCGAACACGGTGCTCAGGTTTTTTTGGCATCAGTGGCGCCGAAATGGATTAATTATATTTGATTATTAAAATTGTTTACGATACCGTTTAAATTTTTTGATTTGTGTTACTATTAAACAAGAACACAGTTCAGCATATAAAATATATAATGGATGTTTGGGGGAGGATATTGCACTAGCATTAGATTAAGATTTAGATTTTTATAACAAATATTGATTTATATTATAAGGATAGAATATAATTTCATTATAATGAATATTGGCTATTCGCTGATCTCAAAAAAACAATGCTCGCCGGTAAGTAATTTCGCTCGAATGAAGTGGTTATTAGTGAAACCTAGGGCTATTTTGAAGCAAAAGATAAATCATTCTACAAGAATGGCATTGCAGTTTTAGAGCGGCGTTGGAGTGATCGTGTTGTGCTTGATGGAAATTAGGTTGATGAATACAGTAGATTTTAACAAATCGTAACATTATTTTTTCACGAAAATTCATAAAAAAAAATTATCTTGTAGGTATTTTATGTCTGGAGTCTTTCGACAATGTCAGACTTTTGTGCGTTTCCGGCGTAGACATTTTTTGTATTTTCTAACAAATATCGGTGTAGTAATTATTTAATTTTTAGTTAATGGTTTACCAAATGTCTGAAATATAAACACGCCGGATAAAATATGATTTCACTATATTGACTTCAGTGTAATCATGTTGTAAAGTATTTACACACCCGAAATTGTTGAATTCGAATTTTTAAAAATCAACTGCGTCGTGTGCATCGTACCGATATACTTATACGAAATATTTGGTTTACTCGGTTTACTATAAAAATAAACGTTACATATAATTAAACAAATTTGTCGGAAATCCACGAAATGTAATATACATACATTTTATGTTTCGTTAAATATAAAATCGTTTTTATTTTTATTTTTTTATTACCTCGATTGAAATTCGCTAGATTAAAATTAGGTTTTTTTTTGTATTTTCTAACAAATATCCGTGTAGTTATTATTTAATATTTAGTTGTTAGTAGTTTATCAAATGACTGACATATAAACACGAATGATAAGCGTCACTCTGTATAATATCGCGGAGACATTCGATACGTATGCATACGTACAGAGTTTTGATGTGCTACAAATAACGAACAGTAAAATTTATAGAAAAGATTTTTTATTTATATGAATCAGTATTCAATCCCATTTTTAAAAGTTATTTTTTGAACATTAAATCTCCAAGATAGCGGCCGTCAGCATTGATACACTGTTGTAGACGATCTCTGAAGCTCTCATATGATTTTCGGCACATTTCGACTGATATGGCCTCGACTTTCACGTGGAGTAGTCTTTCATGGAGCTGCCGTGGGTTATTTGTAGCCTAGTATCGAAAAGTTTGTTTATTTACAGTTCCAAAAAGATGAAAATGGGCCTCATCGCTACAGAAAAAAGTTGCATTTAACTCTCGGACAAGCATTAATTTATAGGGATGGAATGATAAATCATCGTGAAGAATTCTCCTCAAAGAACGGTCTGAGATTCCCAAAGTTACAGCGTGTTTCCGGGCTGAGGGTCTCGGTGACTGCTCAATTGACTCTCTAACCAACTGAAAATTTTCGGGGGTTTTTACCATTCTGGGTGCTGCGTGTCCAAGTCTACTTACATGGGTACTTGCAGTTTCATCCAAATGCCGTGTTCACAATTTGATAGTGTTAGCAGAAGGAACAGATTCGGCACGCGGAACGCCTAAGTGTATACGAAAAGCCATTTGTGTACCGATCACAGAATGATTATTTTCGTAATACGCACGCACGACGAAACCGCGATATACACCTGTCCAGATAATGATTACGAATAAAAACGGTATTGCCGTACAATTCAAAATATACCACTTATTAGGGCCTGCTCTTATCTTATCACAGGCTAATGACCTCGTTAAACCCGTCGGTCGGCTGTGCCGCACCCTGTATAATTAACACGGGCGCATTACTACGGCAATATTATTATAATTACGATTAGAATTAGAATTAGAATTATTATAATGTAATAAAATAGCCAGCAGATATACGGGCACCGTTACGGTAGCTCTTCGAACCGGGCCGGGTTGTTTATGGGTCCCCTCCGTGGGGCCGGCCGGGTTGTGGGGCCGGCGTTAGGGTCGCGCGCGCAGGGGAACGCCATAAAAACGTCGGACCGCAGACAGACTAATAGCCGGGCTCTCTCGCGTTCTCGCCGGTATTTTAGGCCGCGTTCTACGCCCTTTTATTTATATATATATATATATTTTTTTAAATTTTTATTATTATTATTTTTTTTGTTTTTTTTCCCCGGCGGTCGGGTTTGTTCGTCCGACGCCCCGCGCAGCCGTTTCGCGCCGGGACCGCATAAATACGCATTAGACACTCGCCCCTGCCCCGGTGCCGGCCGCCGCCGCACGCCGTCACCGACACACATTGCACGACACGACGAGTCCGGACGTAGTAAATTCGCCAGAGTTAAATTCACGTTATATATATATATACGGCGGCGAGCGTGTCGTACGCGAATACGTAATATTACGCGAATTACGGTGTACGTTTTCGGTATGCCTTACGTTGTGTACTGCGGGCGCGCAAAACCGTTTCGTTTAATACGAGACCGGCGCGCGACGTGATCCAGTCGAATAAGTTCCGGGGCGAAGGGGCCGTGCGCCCGTCACGGCGTCGTCGTCGCCCGGAATTCAAATTATAAAATTATTTCGCGTTCTTATCTGCGCCGCCGCCGAGGCGAACGGGAAACTTTTTCGTCCGGCGGCGCGTGCGAGTGCCGACGACCGTACGTGTAAAATTATTGCGCCGAGCGCCGTGACTCAGTCCCGGTTAAATACATATTATTCATTTTTTTTCTCCGATAAATAGTGAAAAACGTTTAAAAAACAATTGTTATATGCATACAAATTTCAAATGAAAAAAAAACGTGTTTTTCTGTGTTGTTTTCGCTATACAGAATTCATTTTTTTTTTCTTTCGTTATGAAATATATAACCGTCACGATCAATTTTCGATTCAACCGTTATTATAATATAAATAAATCCGTTGGCCTGGATACTGTAAAATTTCAATGATAATTTAATATCGATTTGTAATAATAGTTTAAAAAAAATCGTTAAACGATTATGATTTTGATATGAAAAGTCGATTTCATTATTTTTCAATATCGATATAAATGTCGAATATCGATAACAAACATTTTCGATTTCGATTTGTAACGATATTCGAAATCGTTTTTGATAGCTATTAACGATTGATTAAAATATAATATTAGCATTTCGCAGTTTTATACATATTATATATTTTTTTTCTCCGATAACTAGTTTATGAAAAAACATTAAAACAACATTTATTATATTCAAACAAATTAAAAAAAATAAAAAAAACCGTTTTTCTCTGTGTTGTTTTCGCTATACTTATATGTAATTATAACAAAAATAGAATTCATTTTTTTTCTTCTATCGTTATGAAATATATAACCGTCACGATAAATTTAAGATTCAACCGTAATTATAGGATAAATAAACCCGTTGGCTGGATACTGTTAAATTTTAAATTTCAATTATAATTTAAAATCGTTTTGTAATAATAGTATAACAATCGTTAAACGATTATGATTTTGATATCAAAAATCGATTTCATTATTTTTCAATATCGATAACAAACATTTTCGATTTCGATTTGTAACGATATTCGAAATCGTTTTTGATGTCTACAAAACTAAAATAGGTCCTATTTTGTGGAGGGTGAGTAGCTATTAACGATTGATTAAAATATAATATTTACATTTTGCGGTATAATAAATATTATATATTTTTTTCTCCGATAAGTAGTTTGTGAAAAAACGTTTAAACAACAATTATTATATACAAACAAAAAAAAAAAAAAAAACCGTTTTTTCTCTGTGTTGTTTTCGCTATACTTATATGTAATTTATTACCAAAAGAGAATTCATTTTTTTTTTCTTTCGTTATGAAATATATAACCGGCACGATAAATTTAAGATTCTACCGTAATTATAATATAAATAAACCAGTTTTTTAAAACTTTCCCCCCCCCCCACAAAATTTACTCCGCTCGTGCGCGGCAAAAGAAAATGTGTCGTTCTATTGTATTTCGTGAGTTCGCATTTGAATTGCATTCATTTGATTGACGGTTAAAATGTTACTAATTTGAAATCAAAAATTCGTAAAATCGCACGGGATTTTGTGTTGTAATTGTAGATTTATACAACCGGCAAATAAAACGTGCCGGTCGATCTTTAATGGTAGAAAAAAAAAACAATGCGGGGCTGTTAAAACAAAAATTAACGCAATTCAGATAGAAAAAAAAAAAAAAATCAACACCATTTTCGAATAATTTCATTCCTATCGCCAGCCCCCAAACCCTTCCGGCCTGTCGGTACGGTCCCGGTTGCGATCGATATTATTCGAAGTTAAATCGTTCCGGGTCTGTTCGCGGAGCTCTTAAAAGTTCATTCTTGTGCGGCCCCTGGGGCCCCGCGGAGCGCATTTCGAGAACGTCGACGACGGCTCGTACGCGCATAGTTTCGCAAATAACCGCGACCGTCGTCGGAATCACATTTGGAAAACTTTTTAAAAGTCCTAAACTCTATTCAGCGCATCACACGTATATATATATATATATATATATGATAAATATGTACACCTGTATACAAAAGGCACACATAATTTAAGTGCACTGGCGGTATCAAAGTTTTTTGGTGGAGTTACGCCGGTATAAAATAAAAATATTACGTGATGTACATGCCTGGATTAATAGAGCGGGTCGGTCTATACATACATAAATATATATATATAAATATGTATACAAATAAACATTGTCGTATAAAAATGTATTCAATACTATCAAGATCAATATACATAATCAGCGAATTTCAATCAAGGAGATAAAAAAAAAAAAAAAAAACAAAAAAATGATTTACTATTAAACGCCGTGATGTTATACGGAGTGTCCGCCTATCGTTTGTGTTTATATTTCATAAATTCGATAAACTATTAATACTAAATATTAAATAATTACTACACCGATATTTGTTAGAAAATACAAAAAAAAAAAAAAAATGATTTTCTATAAAAAACGAAACATTTAATGTATGTATATTTTATACAATTCGTGGATTTCCGACAAATTTCTGTAATTATATGTAACATATTTAATATAAAAAATAAATTTGATAGTAAACTGAGTAAACCAAATATTCCGTATAAGTATATCGGTACGATGCGTACGACGTAGTTGGTTTTTGAAAATTCGAATTGAACAATGTCGTGTGTGTAAATACTTTACAATAAGATTTTACTGAAGTGAATATAGTGAATTCATATTCTATCATTCGTGTTTATATTTCAGACATTTGATAAACTATTAACTAAATATTAAATAATAAAAGTAAAAGATGATTTTCTTGTAAACGAAACATTAAATGTATGTATATTTTACACATTTCGTGGATTTCCGACAAATTCGTGTAATTATAAGTAATCGTTGGGAGCCAAATCTGGAGAATACGACAGATGCGGAAGCAATTCGACCTTTAATTCATGTAGTTCTGCATAATCAGTGTCTCTACGACCACGTTTGAAGTCAGCATCCTAACGTTTTTTTTTTTTTTTTTTTTTGTTTCTGACGGAGCGGAGTACCCATTACACTTTTCAAGCCGTTTATTCACTTGAACGGTATTTGTTCGCATCAAGAAGCAATGTAAAATGTAAAACACGTAATTGTTTTTGATCCATTACATTGAAAATATCAAAAGTAGCGTCGCTCTTAGCACAATAACTCACGCACTAACCGTGCAGATTGTCCCGAAATTATAACAGCTGTCTTTTGCACGTTAGTACCAACTAAAAACGAGGCGAATTCCCGAAACACCATCTATGTGTTAGGCCCGGGACTTTTCAGCGCCCACGTGTTATACCGACAAGGGGTGAACTGTAATTGTAAATTAATTTGGACGCCAATCGAAATAATAATATTCCCCGTCGATGGGTTTTCATTTTTTTCCCTCCCACTATAATTCCCGTTAAACTTGTACACGGGTACCTTTCGGCGGTTGTGCCGTTTACGCGGGTACCAAACCCTTTAACCGACACTCGTGCCGACTTTACGCCGATTTGTCAAATCCATATTCAAATTAAGACATATATATATATATACAGTCGTCGTGTTTTATTAACAGTGTGGAATATCGTCTGGGTCCGCGCATCGATCAATGATTATATAATAATTACAACACGGCGTACCGTGACGTACGGTCCGGTCCGATAAACCGAATTTGCCTGTATTCAATGTAATATTCAATTGTGTATACGTATTGATGTCCCGTAGACTGTAATTTACGTCGACGGTGTCGGCCGCCCATAGTGCGTCGGTCGTAAATAACGACCATTACCGGCGGTATATACCAAAACGGTCGGATGGGGCCCGCCGTAATCAATGTTAAATTGATATTTGTTACTCTGGTCCTGTTATATTCGTATAGGTGTAATATGCGATCGTTATATAGGCGGCCGAATAATATTAAACCCGGACCGGGACGCGACGACAGTTACTGTCGTGAGACCGCTCTACGGCGGTATAGTCGCTGTCGGTGCGTGCGCGATCCAGGCGCGGATCCAGCCGGAGCGGTGCCCGTGAGGGTTTTTTTTCTCCGCGCGATCGTCGTAAAACGATCATTTTAACAACAAAAAAAAAAAAAAAAAATACTAAACGTCCCATAAAATCCTGCACCGCGCCCCTAAACCCTTCCTCCGCCGCCCGAAAAGTTCTTGCGGACCCGACGACATTTACAGGGAGTTCCCGTTTAAATCCCGGACCGGTCCGGGAGGGTCGACGACGGCGACCTGCACGATTTCGAATTGCCGTCTCCGGACCGCCCGCCGGGAACCAAATGGAAACTCTATTTAAATGGTCACGAAAACGTCCCTATTTTGGTCCTGGAAATATGACTAAAAAAAAACCTTGGCGGTAAGGCGGATTGATTTAAGGTCAAAAAAATGAAGTGCCCGGAAAGGTCGAAATGCATCCCAGCGGGAAGCTCCGGGCGCGCATTAATTTGGACCTCGACAGTCGGCTCCCGGGGGGGAACTTCTGTGCTGTTAGGGATGTTAAAAGTCGTTTCCGAAAAATTATAATATGCGCGTACGTCTAATTTTCAGCACGTTATTAGAGCGAAAAATAAAAAAATAAAAAAATACTATATACAACAAAAAGTAATCAGACGTTTTTCTATATGCGCGATGGGATTAATTTGAGCGTAGCTCTCGCAATGTTGTCTGTCCGTGAAGTGGTTAAAAATTAAAGGTCAACGGGACGTCAGCCCACTGTGATTCGATTGTAAAAATTGTTTTGCGCTAGACAACTATACTCTTTCCCGTATTTACAGTAGAGATATCGAAATTTCGCAGCACATTAAGAAAAAAGATATATTTCTTAGCGTGTCGTAGCGTGCCCTATTTTTTTTTTCTTTTGATTGCACTGCCCAATCATTTTTTTATAAATGAATAAAAATGACCGAAAGTTTACGAGCTGATAATGTTCTTTTGAATATGTTACGAATTGTAGGTAGAGCACGCTATGAATTCGGAGAGAGTAAGTATAGTAAGAAAGTAAGTTGTCCAAACGGTTTTTCGTATACATTTTATTTTATATCATGATTACACAAACGAATACTTATTGTGATACCGGCACGGGACAACTTGTAAGTTTACGCGATAGTGAAATTCAATATTTTTGAATTGATAAATCACCATTTTGTTCTTAAAAATGTCGTCGAAATTGCCTATAACGCAACCCTTTAAATGATGATGGTATAACGTGCTCGTCCCGACACCGCTCGGAAAATCACCAGCAACAAAACAGACGTATAAACTTATTTCCACAGTTTATGAAAAATTAGGAGGGGCATAAGTTCTCTTCGGCCCACCTTTGCCTATTTACGTCTATGACCCGAAAATACGAGTATTAAAACATGGGCTGAAAAGTATCGGGCCTGACACATAGATGGCGCTGGTGTTTTTCAATGCACCTCATTTTTAGTTGGTACTAACCTGCATAAGACAGCTGTTCAAATATCAGGACAATCTGTACGTTAGTGCGTAAGTTATTGTGCTAAGAGTGACGCTACTTTTGTTATTTTCAATGTAATGGATCAAAAACAATTTCGTGTATTAATTTAACATTGCTTCTTGATGGGAAGAAAAACCGTTCAAGCAATGAAATGGCTTGAAAAGTGTTATGGGGATTCGGCTCCAACAGAAACAAAAATAAAACGTTGGTATGCTGACTACAAACGTGGTTGTCGAGACACTGATGATTCAGAACGAAGTGGACATCCATATGAGACGGTAACACCAGAAATCAATGAAAAAATCCACATAATCGTTTTGAATGATCGCAAAGTGAAGTTGCATGAGTGACCTGACATCGTATAGTATCAAAAAAACGTATTGGCTTTATGTCGCGTGATAATTTGTCCATGAGAGAGCACTGTTCAAAGTGAGTGCCGCGTTTGCTCATTGTTGAGTAAAAACAACAACGTGTTGACGATTTTATGCAGTGTTTGGCCACGTTCAAACGTAATAAACAGGAATATTTGCGTCGATATATGACTATGGATGAAACACGGATCCATCACTTCGCTCCAGAATCAAAACGATCGTCATTTGAGTGGACAGCAACCGGTGAACCTCGTCCAAAGCGTCCGAAAGCACAACAATCAGCTGGAAAGATTATGGGCCTCAGTATTTTGGGATCAGCAAGGTATAATATTCATCGGCTACCTTGAGAATGGAAATACCATCAACAGTGAATAACGACCGCATATGGCAAAGAAAAAAATGTTGTTTTAGCAAAGACATCGCACCGTGTCACAAGTCAAAAAAAAAAAAAAAAAAACTACACGAATTAAAGATCGAATTGCTTCCGTGTCCACCGTATTCCCCAGATTTGGCTCCCGGCAACTATTGGACCATTCGCAGATCTCAAAAACAAAAAAAAAATGCTCGCCGGTAAGAAATTTCGCTCGAATGAAGAGGTCGTCAATGAAACTGCTGTGGCCCATTTCGAAGCAAAAGTTACAAGAACGGTATTGAAACGTTAGAGCGGCGTCGGAATGATTGTGTTGCCCTTGGCGGAGCGTATGTTAACGAATAAAGTCAATTATTAATGAAAGAACCGTTTTTTCTTCGCTGGGCCCGGGACTTTTCAGCCCGTGTGTTATTACACACCGTATACGCGTACGAGCCGACTACCGGCGTTATTATAGGCGTATGATATTATATGTACAATATTATTACTCGTAGATCGTTACTCACAGTATTTTTTTTTTTTTTTTTTTTTTTTTTCGTATATAATTTTATATTTTTTACGAGCGATTTGAAAAACGACGTAAACACCGCATTATAGTAAAACCGGAGAGAGTCGTGCGCCGCGATAAAAGTCGCGCGCCGTGTCAAATTCGATACGATAACTCACCCGCACAATATTGCCGTAATAATATTATTACCTGACGTACGACGCGATATTTTTATTATTATTATTATATTATGTTGTTCAGCCGTGTCTTATACAATACTTGTTTCACGAGCGATTTATTTCCGGCGAATATATATATACAAAAAAAAAAAAAAAATACAATATTATAATATCGTATCGATCGCTGAGGGATTATTGGAGACCGGCCAAAATATTGGCGTGCACAGTATTATAATGCGACGTGTTTTCGCATTACGACGACGAACGCGGGGAGGGCACGCTGCCACATCGTTTCGCAATAAGAATCGGGGGCTCGTAATTCGACGATGCGCCGGATGTTTCGGGATGACGTGGTATATCCTTGTGCCCCCCGTGGCCCCTGTGCTTCCGCCCGTCAAAACCGTAACAATTCAGACGCACTGCGGACAGTGTACGGACGGTAAGCGTTAAAAAGTGTCGCGTGTACGTTTTTTAATACAAATACAGGTGCGATTATATGTAAATATTGAACGAATTTTGAAGTCAAGACCGGACTCCGACTGGGGAGATGCTTTATCCCCGGTACTCTTTGATATAGCACTAGAAACGGTAGTTAAGAAAACCAAAGAGCAAGTGTGATGGGTTAAACTTGGAAGAAAACATAAGAAAATGCGGAATCTCAGCATATGCAGACGATATTATCATATTAGGATCAAATAAACAAGAAGTACCATTGGGCACTATGGCACTGATAAAAGCCTGTAAAGACATCGGATTACAAATCAACGAATCGAAGATTCTAAATATATGGTAATATCAAGACGAGAAAATCACGGAGAATCTATAGAAGTTGAGAATTTTAAGTTTGAAAGGGTACACAGTTTTATATATCTGGGTGTTACAATATATAGCAAAAATAATAATCACGAAGAAATTAATATAAGAACTACTGCAGCGAACAAATGCTATTATGGATTAACGAGCGTATTTAAATCCAAACAAGTATCAATTAAATCGAAAATTACACTATACAAAGTAATTATCATCTATATGCTTGTGAAACACGGCCAACGAGGAGACGAAGACAAAATAGCGATCTTTGAAAGACGAATATTAAAAAGAATATATGGGCCAAAACGAAATAATATCACACAACAATACTATAGTAGAAGCAACACAGAATTACAACAACTATATGAAGAACCGAACATAGTAGCAGTACTACAATATAGAAGAATCCACGTATGGAGGTCAAATAGCCTAATGAAAACGGTATTAAAGATGGAAACCCCTTGGGAAAAGGCCACTAGGCAGACCAAAACAAAGATGGATAGATAAAGTAAAAAAGACTTTGGAAGAATTTGGAATACAAGATACGGAAGTAGTAGCTCAGGATAGAGACAGGTGGAAGCAAATTTGTGTTGCGGTTATGGGTCTCAATGTCCTTTAAAAACCGGAGATGAAGAAGAAGATATGTAAATATTATTTTTTTTTTTCAGTCTACTTCGGAGTTCTCTTTCGCGAGAGCAACTCATTCTTCGGGCGGGGGACACTCGGGTGGATGTGGCACCCTGGGCACATCATATATGTGCCCCACTGCGGTTAAGTATATTTCGCGTGTCTGCGATCATTTATAACTGAAAAAAAACTGTACAAAATCGATAATACCCGTTGCGTAAATACTTTTAGCGTTTTCCTACGCCGTTATGAAAATTACAATGGGAAAATAAGACGTCACCAACCAGACTACCGAAACACTATCAGCGGGTTTTCTAAAAAGAAAAAGTTTTCGATTCGAGCTAAATTTCTGGCTGGAGTATTGTACACGGACAGAGAAAACAAACACAAAAAAGCCGCACGCATTATAATAAAACCAAATTCGTTAGTCGCTACGCTCGGTATATTTTCACTTGCATTAATATTCTCGAATTTCCGGCGCCAAAAACGAGTGCCTAATTCGCTCTCGTTTGTTAGACTTTTGAAACGATTCGCCCATCCGGTAGACAGCCATATTTTTTTTTCGTTTGGTCGTATTCGATTTTAATTATTTAACAATGGGAAAACAACAAAAAAACGCGGGAGAAAATTACAAAATGCTATTGCAAACGAGTGACGAGAACAATATATATATTTAGCACGTTTTATACGTTCCGGAATTGTTTGAAACAGAATATTATTCTCTGTACACTTCACGTTTCTGTTTAAAAACATATATTTGGAAAAACCACCCGGCGGGTATTTTCTTTATTCAATTGCGAGCGTACGAGCATAAAAATCGCAGAGAGATTATAAAATAATAATAATTTATTGTTCGTTAGAACGCGCGGAATACACCACACCATCGTCTCGTCGTATTATATCCACACCGATTGTAAATATTATACCTGCGTCAAATCGCTATAAATATAAGATAATTTTTATAGTATTAAAAAGAACAAAAAAAAAAAAAAAAAAACCGGTATACTATACTATTACTAAATCGTTATCAGCACAGTTTTGCGGTAAAGTTAGACTTTCAATATAGTAATCCGTTGGGAAGACAAATTAATTGATCTATCACTATAGTGTTATTGTGTTGTCGACGAGGTATATTTTTAAAGAGTAGTTGGATAGAAAAATAAATAAATAAACGACAGTTATAATAACAGTAGAAAATTAAATTTATCGTGGCAGTTATATATGTAATAACGAAAAAAAAAAAAATGAATTCTCTTTTGGTAATAAATTACATATAAGTATAGCGAAAACAACACAGAGAAAAAACGGTTTTTTTTTTTTTGTTTGTATATAATAATTGTTGTTTAAACGTTTTTTCACAAACTACTTATCGGAGAAAAAAATATATAATATTTATTATACCGCAAAATGTAAATATTATATTTTAATCAATCGTTAATAGCTACTCACCCTCCACAAAATAGGACCTATTTTAGTTTTGTAGACATCAAAAACGATTTCGAATATCGTTACAAATCGAAATCGAAAATGTTTGTTATCGATATTGAAAAATAATGAAATCGATTTTTGATATCAAAATTATAATCGTTTAACGATTGTTATACTATTATTACAAAACGATTTTAAATTATAATTGAAATTTAAAATTTAACAGTATCCAGCCAACGGGTTTATTTATCCTATAATTACGGTTGAATCTTAAATTTATCGTGACGGTTATATATTTCATAACGATAGAAGAAAAAAAATGAATTCTATTTTTGTTATAATTACATATAAGTATAGCGAAAACAACACAGAGAAAAACGGTTTTTTTTATTTTTTTTAATTTGTTTGAATATAATAAATGTTGTTTTAATGTTTTTTCATAAACTAGTTATCGGAGAAAAAAATATATAATATGTATAAAACTGCGAAATGCTAATATTATATTTTAATCAATCGTTAATAGCTATCAAAAACGATTTCGAATATCGTTACAAATCGAAATCGAAAATGTTTGTTATCGATATTCGACATTTATATCGATATTGAAA
The DNA here is from genome assembly GCA_956483605.1 of Tuberolachnus salignus. Taxonomy (NCBI): domain Eukaryota; kingdom Metazoa; phylum Arthropoda; class Insecta; order Hemiptera; family Aphididae; genus Tuberolachnus; species Tuberolachnus salignus. Next base: position 24,715,133 of record OY101434.1, on the reverse strand, counting down.
AATAATGAAATCGACTTTTCATATCAAAATCATAATCGTTTAACGATTTTTTTTTACTATTATTACTAATTGATTTTAAATTATAAATGAAATACAAAATTTAACAGTATCCAGGCAACGGGTTTTATTTATATTGGGATTGCTGTGTTTTGTGTGGAACGGACACGTTTTTCGGAATCAAATCATCATGCGATATTGTACATACCGTTAAAAAAAAATATAATAATTTACTTGTACGCGCATTTCGTAATGACATTACGACTAAATGTCCGCGTCCGGTAATCGTTTTAGGCATTTTTGTGAACTCCATTGATATTGTACATTTCAAAAACCACGTATCGGTCCGTAAAATGTCTTGTACGACGAACGTAATCCAATGATACAACACAGTTCGGCACTATAATTGCCGTGTACGTCATATCGTAAAAATAGAAAAAAAAAAAAAAAAAATAAATAATAATAATAATTTCCTCGCGTTCTACATTCCGTAAAACATCTGTGCCGCAGTACAAAATATTTCCGAATAGAACTGTAGGCGTCATTAATATTGTTCGCCGTTTTGGTATTGTGGAGGTAATAAGTAATATTTCGTTCCCGTAGGATAGATACGATAAACGACGGGCGATGATCGACGAACGATCGTTATTTTTTTTTTTTTTTTTTTTGCACCGGGGTGTTATTTTTTATACGTACGGTCGGAGCAAAATGCTTGGGAATAAATTTTATTTTTTTTCCCCACCCCCACCGCCACATTATTGGACACGACGCAGTGCGTATTATTGTATATAGACATTAGTGGCCGCGGATTACGTACAATACCTATATTTTTTATATTTGTAATATTCGAATACCGTTGAACATTGTTTTTTTTTTTTTTTTTTTTAATGCGGTGCTACCAAACCCGACACTTAGGCACGGACCGCATTTGTAAATTTCCCACAGTCGCGGACCAAGATTTATTTATTATCCTCCCCCGATGACGTTTTGTTCTTTACACTTGTATGGTACGCAATCAATATGTACGGGATAAAATCAGAATTACAGTTTATGGCCGTGGAAAAATAATATTTTCGTTTATCGTTTAACGACAACGGGCTAATGTCGTAAAAATAACCGATACGAATGTTGGCGAATCAATATGGCAAATAAGATTTTAACAATATAAGGCCACTGATATTTTATGATGGAAAATCACGTTCGTCAAACCGTAAATAATATGAAATTTCGTTAATTTTACGCAACAACAACAACAACAACTGGCTTTTTAATCAGTCTGACTGATGAGAATATTGAAAACCGATTTGGATCCGGCGTAAAGTCAAGACGAGAACGGTTATTTTTAAAATTATATTCGTCGTGTATTGTTGAAACGATATACAAATTTTAAAACAAATTTATGACGATTAAAAAACTTCGTACTGAATTCAAATTTGTTTTCAGAATTCTTATCGTTTCACTGTAACGATCAGAAATGATTGCCGAAAGTTGTTGGCCAAAACGACAGTCGGTCCCCAAAAGCGCTTTTGGGTTTTAAAACGGAAACTAAAATCGAAAAAACAAAAAGAAAAAATATGTTTTAAATCGAAATATTATTTTTAAATTGAAATCGGGAATATATCGATAATCGATAAGCAAAAATGAAATTAAAGTCATTCGAACATTCGGTTTCGATGTCAAACCCTGCGGTAGCGCAGTGTGTTCACTGCAATAAAAATATTGTCGACGAGGCAGCACCTTCTCCATTTGCCACATCCCAGTGAATTAGGATTGAACGCCTGTGATATTCGTCTGGACAGAAAATTGTAGAATAGACACAGACCTATCTCTACAACACAAAATCAAATCTGGAGTCCCACAAGGATCAGTATTGGGGCCAACGCTATTTAACATTTACTGCCATGACATCCCCAATCCCCCTAACTCTCAAACTGGCAATGTTTGCGGACGACACAACAATACTCACGCAAGATAGCGTATTAAATTTACCAATCGAAAAACTACAATCTTCATTAAACGAAATTACCTCCTGGTTCAACAAATGGAAGCTGAAACTAAATCCGACTAAAAACGAGGCTAAAATATTCACATTAAAAAGATGTAACGATCCAATAAATATAAGCATAAACAACCAGATCGAATACAATGGAACAGAAAAGATGACTCAATAAAATACCTTGGAGTTTTTCTCGATGAAAAACTGACATGGAATATCCACATAAACAAAAAACTTACTCAGGGATATGCCAGGATGAGAATTCTCTACCCCTTAGTGAATTACAAATCAACTCTCCAAATGAAATCTTCTCTCCTTCTCTACACCGCAATAATCAGACCACTGATAACTTATGCCTGTCCTGTATGATCCGCTGCCTCTATAACTAAAATAAACAAAATACAAATCTTACAAAATAAATTCTTAAGGATATGTCTCAAAGCACCGTGGTTCATGAGAAATCGCCAGATCCATAATGACACGAAAATACCCCTGATAAATACACGGATTAAAACCCAATTTAAAAATTTCCACGTCAAACTAAAAATCTTGGACAGTGCTCGTCATTACAAAATAGGAAAAAAAAACACTCAATAGACGTCTGCGGCCTCGACTTCCCCAGGACATTCTTTTAACAGACACAGAAGACTCATCATCAGAAAATGAAGATCGTTATTGATATACTAGACCTCATCGTTATTGTTATATTCATATATGTAACACATTATTATATCACTCTCACTATTAATGATTATGCGATTAATAAATTTATAATCATTGAAATTTGTAACAAATAAAATTGTAAAAATTAAAAATTTGTAATAGCACTAGGTGCGCTGAAACATTTTATAATTATAATAAATATAAAAAAAAAATCGTAAAACTGAAACGTATTTATAAATTTACTCGATTCGTTCGGGCGTTTAAACGGTCCGGGAAAAACGTGGCGAAAAGTTTTGGTATCCGCGCGAATAATTCTTACTATTTATGGCGCCTGCATTTTACGTGGATTCCGAAATTGTTCGGTTTTTTTTTTTTTATTATTATTCGTTTCGGGCGTCCGCGCGTGTACTATTGAGCGTTGTCGCACGTCCCGCAAGAAGTACCAAACGACCAAGAGACCTACTACTGGGGATATTATTATTGTTGTTATTCCGGGTGCGAAATAATAATAAAAATAATATAAAAAAAAAAAAAGAAATCCGCACCCGCGCAGTATATTTTACGCAATTATAATAATTATTCTCGGTTTTTTTTTTTCCTCTTTTATTTTGTTTTTTGCCGAGCGTATAATATATTATTATTATACATTGCGTGTATACACCGTGGCCATCGTCCCCGTCGCGGTTGTAAATAATACAATAATAATAATAATAATAAAAAACCATTTTTTTTTTTTTTTTTGTTTTTTCGTTTTACTCCTCGACTAAAAAACGGTCCCGGGCGAATATAAATCGTGAACACGAATACGAAAACGGCATAAACGGTTTTGCCCGGCGGGTATTATTTTGCGCGCGGCTTTTGATAGCGTACCAATACCCACGCGCGCGCGTATTCAATTCGATTCATCACGACGCCCGCAAAAAACCTTTACACCTCCGGCAATCACCGGGACACCGGGCGCCCGCGGGTCTTCTCTGTCGGTCTTGTAGTTTTTTTTTTATTTAAATTTTATTTATTTTTATTTTTTTTTTATTCTCTTTCGTTTGCCTGCCCGTTATTCGTCTCGTCGTTGTATTGACGGTGACGCGTATGACCGTTTTTCCCGGCGCGGCGGCGACGAATCTGGCACGGTGGGCCAGATACAAATAAAAATCGACAAAAACACATTTCAAATAGGTTTTGTATCGGAGATTATGTCCGGATGCGTTATATATATATATATTTTTTTTTTTCTGCGGTTATCTACAATTTGTCCGTCATAAAATGCTTATACGTTCGTATGTCTTTAGATGTCGATTTATTTCACGTTGTTTATTCATCCTGCCAAACTCTTTCGAGCACTCCTGGCAGACCAAATCCAAATCCTCCAATACTTGCCCTTAATTCTAAAATCGTCCCAGGTAATCCTCCGAGAAGGCTAAAGAGAAACTTAGTTTAAATTTAAAATAAAAAAAAAATATGAAAAACTATCAAGTCAAAAGTATTAATACTGGGTAGCTTTTTTTTTAATCATATTCACCATGTCAACAATTAATAATGTCAAACGTGCTTATTGTAAAAAAAAAAAAAAAAAAAAAATGTACAGATTGATTGTATTCGAATAAATATTAGAATTTTTTTAACGATTTCGGTGTCGTCTGAAAGTTCACTAGGTAATGAATATTTTACACTGCTTAAAGTAGAAACAAGTTACATATTTAATAACAAAATTATACAATTAAAACAACTATTTTCATGTTAAATTTTTCTTCTTTTTATAAAATCCTATACGCAAATATTTATTATTAGTATTGATTAGTGCTGTAATAACTACATTTCATTATCAGAATTTGATATATTTTTTTAAATATGTAATCTTTAACTGCACAAACCTGCACGATTTTTTTTTTTAATTCGAGAAATTGATTGTAATCGTAGAATGCCACCTGTAAATATTTTCCGGCGGGAATTATATTTATTACTTAGACAATTATCAAAAAATGATGATGATCGTGGAAACATTATTTTTCAATACATAAAATCAAAAATCAATATATGTGAAAATATATTTTTGAAAATGATTTCAAAAAAAAAAAAAAAATGTTCTTGTACGAATTCGATAAACAATGGAAATCATGCCATAGAATACGGGACCGTTTTGAATTAAGACACGACGATTGGCTTGAAAACAATTTTCAACTTCCGTATATTCCCGTACCAAATACTTCTCCATGTCGAATATGCATTACTTCCAAATGAACTTATACGCGAAGAAGCACCGGAAACGAGGAAAAGTCCATTAAAATATACCGTGAGCATCGTACTAGACAAATATCACGAGTTAAATCTACGGAGGACTTATTTCATAATTTCTTAGTCTCTTCGGATCCTTATATTTCTAGTTTATGCAAAACACATGACAAAAAATATGTAGACGACGCGGACCGGCGCGGACCGGCTTCTTCCACTGCGACCGCTGGTGGAGGCGAAAAAAGGAGCTGGAGACGGCAGTGGGCAGAATGACGGAAGATGGGACCGCTTGAGAGAAAACAAGCAACTTCATCGAGGAGGTCCTGTCGTCGTGGTAGGAAGTGGAGCGTCAACGCCAGAGGGCCGCCCAGAACCCTAGACTAGTGCTATTATTATTACATTGTAAGGGCAGCACGCGGGTCTCGGCCCTAATGCTTCCCAAAACGCTATTGTACGATCACTGTGAGCCCGCCCCGCCCGCAGGGGTAAACGGGACTTATTTATTTATAAGACAATTGTAGTTTTGCTGAACGAACGATGCGGCTACGGGGGAAGGATTGCCCTGACGTGTAGAGTTCGCCCCGTAGGTGGCGATAACGCCAACAAAAAAAAAAAAAAAAAAAAAATAAATAAAAACCATATCGTTATGGCATAAGTATGATACGAACAATTTGATAACCGAAAACGGAATTGTTATCGGACGGTGGATTCGATCCGGCCGGGGAACACGATTGAAATACGGTTCTCTAGCGTTGTACGGTTTGTTTATATGCTGCCCCCGGGGGAGGTTCAGCGGGAAGTTGACAGCGAGCAGCGCGCGGCGGCGTTGGCGGAGAAATGTTGCGCTATCCTTAATTTTTTTTTTTCCCCTCCTCTCGATCTATCGCGCACGACTCTCCGGGCAACATCAATTCGTGTCACTGACGCGCGCGCCGCGAGCAACACCGACGTGGCGTGGCGTCCCCCCAACCCAACCCGCTCCGTCACCGGCTACCCGGAGTCTATCGGATTCTAATTTATAATATCATCTCTCGTCGTCCGACGACCGGCCGGCCGACGAGCGGAAAGTGACCGTGATGGTCGCGGGAAAAAAAAAAAAAAAAAAAAAAATAAGACGCGGAAAACGGACGGACCGAAAGAAAGGAGAAGGATAATGATAAATCGCTGTATTTTTTTTTTTTTTTTTCGTCCTCCTCCACCAGGGCATCACACTCCGCGGACGCCGCGAAAGTGGATTGGACTTTATGGATCGGCCGACGGCGTGTCCGCGGGTAGAGCGGTCGTACGGGATGTAGGGATCGGACGGACGGTCGTACGATTATCGCGAATGACAGAAATATAAAAAAAAAAATACACGACGAAAGATTGCGATTCTAATCGTAGCGGCTGGGCCGGTCGTTTGACGGACGGTGGACCGATCCGCGACCGTCCCAAACGCCGTATATTTCGGACCTACCCGGGTATAGCCGGGCGTTTTTTTTTTTTTTTTTTTTATGTAAATTATGCCTTATTTTTTTTTTCCGTTTGTAACATTACCACCCCACTGTTGCCGTCGTTTATTTAAGTAACAGTGAAGATTTTACTAAAAATACATTCGTTAACGGAGATGAGCGGCCAAACCTCTTACTGCACCCCGGTACTTCGTGATCTTAAACCTACTTGACACGCTGTTGTGTATAATCTTCGCGACCAAATTCACAGGGCCAGTCAGTCGAGATTGACCCCGTTCATTTGCCGTCCTTTATGTAAATTACTTATTTATTACAAGGCATTACAATGAGTAAATATAATGAATCTGGATTTCGTGTATATTTTATAATTTTACCCAGAATGATATATTTCATATAAATACAGGCTGCCATCGCCCAACCTTGCTCGGATCGGATTCGATGGTTATCCCATATCGTCCAGCTGTTCCGCGCACAATTGTTTCAATATTCACACCGAAGAGTGAAATATATTGGTTTTCCTATGACGTGTGCTTTATTTTTTTTTAAATTTGTTTTCTCTCTAAATCGAATTAAATTTTATTTTCAAATTCTATATTACTTAAAAATTTCGTTTTATTTTCAATTTTGAGTTTCAATTGACCTTACGCTTCAAATATTTCTGGGGCTAGTACAAATAGAATTTGTTTGCGTGAGACACGTGACAGAGCCACGTACAATTGAATATTGGAAAAAAAAATTGGACGGTTTAGTTTAAAACTGCCACGTTTAATGTATGGCCCTGTGCCTTATTTATAGTCATTGAAAAGAATAATTTTACGGAAAGTCGGAGCCGTCTGAACTGAAATGATAGATTGGTTGGTATTATTGGTATTCTAGGGATCAAGACCGTTTCCCTAGCTCCACGAGCCATTAAGGATCGTGCACTCAAGCAGGCAGTTTTTAAATGATTTAATTCATCGATTCCTTGCAAACGACATCGGACCTTTGATCACGTGTAGCAACATTCTTAAGTAAAAACATTCACTGTTATTCGAATGGACTACATATATCCTGCCAAGGGCATCTGTTTTTTTGTTTTTGTTTTTTTTTTTACTCCGGGAAAACCTTCGACGGCCGTTCCTCGTTTTCTACGTTGGAATATTTTGGTAGATTGTCCGGTCTACATAACGTATCAACCGGACTGAAATTGTTTCACTTTATTCCGAGAGTCTAAACTAAATGTAGCTTGTCCACTACTTTTGTTTGTCAATTTTATGGACGAGGATTACCAATTTAGCGTAACCAAACTCGCCGTTTTATACTTTATAGTTATTTATACTATTTGGTTTCCATGGTAATCAACAAACTAATTTGTTTTTTTTTTTTTTTTTTATTTGCATTCGTAACACCAAGGTCACTAATAATTCGATCGCTGTACTAAAAATACCGATAATCCTGTGTCGGCCGCCCTCGCAACGCCACCTATTACGTGAATCCAAACCATCAAAATCACTCCAGGCGTGTAAGAGGAGTTCAGTAACATACACATGGACACAAGAAATATATATATATATATATATAGAGAAAGAGAGAAAGAGAGAGAGATAGTCAGTGGGGTTGATGGAGGGGTGGATCAGATGGGTGGATTGGTGATTTTGACCCCCATCCGCTTCCCGACATTTTTTTTAAAAGTCAAATTTCAAGTGACATGTAATTGTAAACTGTACAATTTGTTTAATTGTTTGTAAATATAATTATGTATTACATCACGTATACAAGCAATAGCCAACGGCATACATAGGACCGCACGAATATTATTCAATGGCGGCGGCGGCGCGACATTATACCGGGACATTTGGGTCGCGCACGAAAAATATTACGCGACTTCGAGTTCGAACGATTCGCGATCGGAGTGGTAAAAAAAAAAAAAAAAAAAAAATCAATCGATACAAAACTACCGCCGTCTGCGGCCGAAAAGACCAATATTCGTAATATTACTATAACAATTAATTGCGTACGTACACGTGGAAAAAGATGGGGCGCCGTCGCGCACTCCTCGACCGTCACCGTATACCGCGTTTTCTCGTTTTTTTGCGCGCGTGCGCACGGCACTCAATGTTTTACACATTTAATGCTAATGAATTAAAGAATGTAAAATCACAATTTTAAAAACCAAAATTTAGATTCAGATAAAAAATCCGGATTTTCAAATCCGAAATCCGGATTGTAAATGTCGGATTTCGTATTTAGGAATCGAAAAATCCGGGTTCTCGGACTTCGGCAAATCCAGACTTTTCCCAACACTAGTGGCTATATTAAAAAAAAAAAAAAAGAAAAAAACCTAGATCTCCACTTCTTTTCGTATAACGATTTTTGACCGTTATATCTGCAATATGTACTAAACCTAACGAATCGATACAATTATTATTATCTATAATATACATTATCCCTTTACGAAGCGATATTGAAATAAACAAGTTTTAAACCTGTCAAATATCAAATTTTTGTCGGTATATATTGATCCAAAGCCAAAATATGTTCATTATTTGTAAAAATATATTTCAATTGAACTCGAACAGAACAGTATTCTAGTTTTTTTTTAACACGTAATACACAATAAGAATATTTGATGAGAGTTACATTGTTTGACGTGGAAAATTAAATTCTAGTGTTCTGGTGAGTTTAATTGTTAAAATCATATCGTGTCCCTAATATAATTCGTCGGCGGATATTCAAATTTCATATTTAGAACCAAAAAAACAACAAAATAGAAACTATACTTAATTTTATTTTTTTTTTTTTTTAATTTCAAAATTAACATACACAATCTATACAAATTAATGCACAATAAGCGTATAAGATAATAGACTATACAAAACATGAATTTATTTGAGTAAGAAGCCACCCATTAATGCCCTTAAGCGTGGCATAAATATTATTTATTGATATATTTGTATTTTAAATGGTCACCTAACCATTTCCTTTTGAGTCTGCGTTGGGGATTTACAGGAAGTGTAAAGGTATGTAACTGCCTAATTTATGGGTGGAGTGATTTTCTAGTTTGACAAAAACCGTTTGTAAAATAATTCCGCTTCCTCTATAACAGGTCTGATGCCTAGATCTTCGTGGAGAGTTAAATTAGAAACAAAGAAGAAAATGCGTTAGTGATTTTTCTTAAAGTAATATTCTAAAAGACTTGAATTTTACTTAAATTAGATTTTTTTGCCGATCCCCAGAGTTGTATTCTATATGTCCATCATATAACGAGAGTTTTGTATATTAATAGTTTGGGTTTTTAAACTAGTATATTTATTTTTTGATAATAACGTTTTTTTGTGATCTAGATCGAGCGTTAAGGATCAATCATTTAGTTTTTATATGTTTGTTCTAGGTTAATTTTTCAGGTCGAGAATTATACCTAAATATTTAACGGCATCGAGGTGTGGGATAGGTGTATTATTGACTGAAACATTTGGGCAAAGACCGTGTCTACGGGTAAAAATTGTATGGGCAGATTTACTGTGATTGACTTTAACGCGCCATTTTCCATACCATTCAATACTTAAATTAAATCTAAAATTAAAAAAACCGCTTGAAATCCGTACGAATATTGTTGATTTTCTGAAACGCAACAAATTATAACACAAATCGATTTTGATTCAAACGCTCGTGCCGTTTCTCCGCAGTATTTGAAAGATCTTCGCAATTTATAAAAAAAAAAAAAAAAAAAAAAAAAAATAAATAAAATATTAGGATTTTAGAAAAATGACATTTCTCCGAGTACTCCACCTGTGTGTCCGGTTTTCTATTTTTATAAATTCGAACGGTGTACAACTTTTTTGCCGTTATTATCTTTTACCCGACAAAACAAATAATTGCAGTAAAACCAATACGTTCCTATTGTTTCGCTCGGTATCTATAAACTGCGTAAAAATAATAAAGTTTATGGCAACTTAGTCTTAGAGTGACGATTTGTTTACTTTCTCCACCCCCCGCCACTACAAAGATCATGAGTAGAAAAACAAACACAAACGGTATTGTTGTGTTTATAGTGTACAGAGTAATGATTTTTTCGAATTGTTTCATTTATATTAACGGTTTTCACAAAACGTTATGATCGTCAATCGATCGTCGTCGTCGTCGTCGGAATTGGGGTTTTGTCCTTTCTCCAAGACGATAATAATAATAATAATACGCCAAGCTAAGCGGTAGGCCTGCGTTTGGCTAACCCGGTCAAGCGTACGTTATTTAACAAAAATAAAATACAAAAATCCAATACGATCGTAAGACGTTTTGTTGGACGACCCGAAAAATATTCTTCCCTAGAAATTCTGTTATTCGCGTTCAACACAAAATCTAAACGCCGCGATAAATCGTACGTTCAAACGTATGTATTTTAGACCGTCGAGTAGGAAATTCCACGATAATTTAATTGTATAAATTTTATATTTTTTTTTTTTTTCACTATTTTATTACGTTTTATTATCATAAAATGATGTATAATTTATTTTCGTTTATCGCGCGCGGGCTATAATTACGGGCAAACGGGCATTGTTAATGTCGGCAAATTTTTAACAAGACCCCTCCATCGGATTTCGTTTGCAGCGTATCCCCGTCGGCAACGAACAACGATATTATACGAAAATAATCGTTTATGATAAATTATAAATTACAAAATATTATCGCCGCGGGCAAGCGGTGACGGAGCTAAGGAGGCGATGGCATTCCGTGCAAATTTCCGGGGCCCTGTATCTCTCTCTCTATCACTCTCCCTCTATATATATATAAATATAAATAATGAGAAAATATTTGATTTTCGGCGCGCAACGCCCGCGAAATCTGCCGTCCTTGGTTAATATTTTAAACGTTTCAAATAGTCAGCCAGACATTGTATTACATTATGTAATGCTAAAAAATGGAATGCGCACGAGATTGAGAACGTACACCCGTTGATTATACACGGTGTGCGTCGGTTTTTCGACCGTGTAAAATTACAAAAACTCCCCCGGTGTAGACGGCGATAAATTATCCGAAATTATTATAAATTCGTATTTTATTCCGGTCCGCCCGTCCGGTTGCCGGCAATGCTCGCCGGAGGCTTAAACGTCAGTGGCCTAGAGACTTGCTCGCACTGTACAGAGTCATTTGACTTTAGCTACGCAGTGTACGAATAAAATCGCGCACGGAGCGCTATTGATTAATGGACGGGGCAACCGCCAATTGTCCCTATTTGGTAAGCGGTTGTGTTGGTTTGTCGAAGTGAAAAAAAAAATAATAATAATAATAATAATAAATAAATAAAAAAAAAAAAAAAAAAACTAAGAGCGTCTACACTACATACAGATACATCGGTACATGTGCATGCCTTTAAACGAGCGTCGCGCTTGCGTAATTTGTCGACTTCGCGATATTTTTTACACTTTTCGCAAACGTAAAAACGCTTCGAATTTTTCAGAATCAGTAGTATTTGAACAGAATGGGCGTATCGCGAATAAACAGAAAAAAACTCATCGCTATAACGCAATTCATTATCGCCCCTACGTTTACGCATTAACTCAGCTTTACGTTTCGGAGCCATAGTATAATACACACACACACACACTACACGATTATTCCGTATGAAACTCCAGCACACAACTGATGGAACGATCAACGAATACGGTATAGCAAACGGTAACATTCTCGGTGTCGGACAAATTAACAGAACGACCCCCGGCCATAAGACATATACGTAGTTGGATCAAAAAGTTCCCGGAATTTATTTATAGAAAAAAAAAACTATTTTTCTTATCAAATATCTGTTTATTGGAATTAAAAGTAGACATTATTAGCTATCTGTAGGGGGTTGTGGAATTGTAGAAATTTTTTTATCCGTTAAAAATTGCCGAACTGCAAAAGACGAGTGGCACGGTGCATTGTCATGATGCAAAAACCAACCATTTTCCCATTTTCTTTGCCTTTCTCGCCGAATTGAATCTCTTAAACGCTTTAAAACTTCAATATAAAAACTTGAGTTGACTGTTTGTCCATTAGGTACAAATTCCCAGTGAACTAACCCTTCATTGTCGAAGAACACAATCAACATGACCTTCAATTGTGATTCGACAACACGTGATTTTTTTGGTAAATATGTGTAAGCTCCGTTTCGTATGGACACGATTACGACTCACATGAGACTAATGTAATTTTAACGACAAAACCTACAGATAGCTAATAATGTCTACTTTTAATTCCAATAAACAGATATTTGATAAGAAAAATAGTTTTTTTTCTATAAATAAATTCCGGGAACTTTTTGATCCTACTACGTACATGTCAAAAAAAAAAAAATAATAATACAAATGAAAATCCGGACCGCTGTGAAAACGGTCGAGTGCGGTACGGGATTAACTGATTTTTATCGTGTGCGACGGACCAATATAACTTTGAGTACAATATCATCGTAACGAACGTATTATTTAAAATTAATGTTTTTTTTTTTTTTTTTTTTTTTACCATGGGCCAAAGATTACCAAATACAAATTATTTTATTTATTACGTCGTATTTTGTCCGCCGGCGAGACGACCGCCGGGGACTCGTTCTGTGCGGTCGAGAATGTACGCCGCGAGCCGCACGACAACCGCGCAATAGCCGTTTCTGTAATTCAAGCGATTATATTTTTTACGGACGAAAATCAATACGGTTGTAACCATTTTTTTTATACATTTTTTATACCGTTTTGCTGTACACTACGCAAAACGAAGCGACAACATTGTTTTCGATCCGACATTGGAACGTACGAGGAGGAATGTACGCCGCGATCCGCCGACAACCGCGCAATAGCCGTTTCTGTAAATTCAACCGATGAAAATCAATACGGTTGTAACCATTTATATACTTTTTACACCGATTTGCTGTACACTACGTAAAACCATGTTACAACATTATTTTCTATCCAACGTTCAGCCCAATATTTTCGTAATATCTATTATTTAAAATTTGTTTTTTTTTACAATTAAAACCGCAGTATATCGATAGTATACTCATAATTAGGGCTGGGATTTCGATGCACTTTGCATTGTTTTTCAAAGCTTACTGTGCAATGCTCGTCTTGTCACAAATTTGTTTTCTGTACATTTGAATGGCAATAAGAAAGTTTATTTTGCATTTTTTAGTTTTTAGGTCATTTTCTTAATTTTTTTAGGGCATTTTAGAGTTTTTGGAGCATTTTTTGAGTTTTTGGAAACCAAGTGTGTGAATTTGAAATTTTATTTTAAGATTTTAAGATTTTTCCACCAACATGGTTTTTAAATAAATATAACAGATTATAAGTAGGTACTCGTAATTCGTATTATATTATCGGACAAGGTTTGAGTAACCTCTACCCGCATTTCCTGTTAAATAATCTTAAATCGGTAAAATCGACGTCCGTTGATATTATCATTAGACGTTCAGTACGAGTTTTGTCGTCGTTAACACCGTTTTATTACTCTAGTTAATTTTTTTTTTAGGGCATTATATAGAGTTTTTAGGTCATAAAAGCATTTTTTTTAGGACATTTTTCGGGGTTTTTTAGGGCATTAAAATCCCAGCCCTACTCATAATCAACGGAGCAACGTACGTACGCACTTGTGGAAATACGATATTAGTGATTCGACATCCGCGTATATACGTTTAAATGTAAATCTAAATTGTCATGTCCTTGTAGTATTAAATTTCTCAGTGTAGCTGTGTGGCCCGTGAAGTGTATTTTTTTTTTTTTTTTTTTTGTGGTATCGCAACCTACGTGGGTAATTCTACCCGACAGGGCAATCCTTCCCACGTAGGCGCGTCGTTTATTAAAGAATCGATATTCTTAGCACACTCTATGTGCTTATTTACCGAAAATCTTACAATCTAAGGATCATAATTCTACGGTTTGTATTTACACACGAAATTTACAACTTAGTTTTAAATGTTAAAACTACGGCTAAGGCTTAGCTGCAATACTATTTTTATTTCTTATTACTGTAATTTATACAGTTTAATTGTGCGACGGGATTCTGCGCCGTTCTCTGGCGCTGAAGTGTACTAGTGCAGTGTATCCGAACATTTTTGATACGGCCGTAAATCTACTCCTTGTCAGGTTGACCACCTCGCAAAAAAAAAAAAAAAATTAAAATTAAAGTACGCCCCGATATTATAATGATTAGAATTCATCCGATTGTTCTACGGAGTATTCTCGTAGTTTTCGACTCGGTGTAACGTGGCTGGTTTTTTTTGGTTGGTGTTACTTTTTTGAACGGATTCAATGAAACTTCTGAATATTCGTTATACATTATACTGCACACCAAAACAGTTTCATTTTTTAAATTTATTTTCATAAGCATTACCACAAGCAAGTGTGATAATCTGATTTTCAAGAACTGCGTTGAAAGCCAATGGAAATAGTAAACAATTATTTCTGTATATTCGATAGGTTTTTATTTGATTAAGATATTTTCTTTGCAATTAGTTTAAGATCCGTCAAAAATGTTTTGAGGAAATGATATACTCCTATGAAAGTAGGCAATGTCCTACATATGCATAGTATTTGACTCCTACTCTAGATACGTTATATAATAGAGAGTAAAAAATTAAAAATAAAAAAATATTAATCGTATTATTATTTTTTTTTTTGTATTATTCAAATAAGAAAACATCAGTGATATTATTTTATTATTTTACATACATAAATTACATAGTTTCACATAGATTATAATTATCGGTTATATTAATAATACATTTTATTGTCTTCGCGTTTATTCATATAAACCTTTTTTTTTATTAACTCGGGCAACGGGACGGCGGAAGAGATTGTCGGATTTTCGTACTTTGTCGCGTGTTCGGTACGACGCCTGTAATTATTACGTTTGCTAAATCGCATTTCTGTTACCTATTTTAAAACTATGATATTAATATATTATCTCCAAAATTATGAACACATGTACTATTGCGCCGTGACACTACTAACAAGCGTGTAACATGCAACGAGCGTTACTTTATTGCATGTCACTGCAAGTTTGTCCAAAAAAAAAAAAAAAAAAGGTAAAAAGGTCCGCGCAGGAGATTACATCATAATTGTTTGGCGTGCACAAAGGGCCTGTATAGGGGATTACACTATGTTTTAAATTCAGCTAAGAATGTCGTCGGTGTAGGGATTTTGGGGTTGCTGTGCATTTAGTTGTGAGACCAACTGTACTCATGTGTATATTCCGTGATTTTTTTTTTATTACGTTTATATAATATAAATTTTTGCGATACTTGTTTTGAATAAACCAAACTAAACAACCACGGTTTTTTTGCCGTGGTTTCCGACGGCGGACGGTGGTAACAGTAATATTATTTATTATCTTTTTTTAATAATAAATAGGGTTCGGCACTTGTTGCGTTTGCATTTTTTTTTACGGCTGTAGAATATTCCCTATGACATGATACGAGGTAATATTATTAGCTGGACGCAGCATCCAGCGATCTACTCTGACGTGGAATTTGCTTCCAAATATTTTTTCCTCTTGGAAATGAATTACAATTGACGGACACTAACACAAATGGAGTAGCGAGTAGATCGTTTAATTTTCATAAATTCTTAAAACAATTAACTGTTCAATTTTACAATCAGTCAATAGCGTCGATTGGCTAAACCGATTTTCGGATTTAGTTTATGTGATAACAGCGGCGGTTTCGCTGGCATATAAACAGTGTTATCAGTTTATTATTAAAATACGTGATAAGCATATTAATGATATGTCTACACAATTGTACGCACTGACTCACGTGATTCTCCGTGACTTTCCGTTTATTTAAATAAATTAGCGAATAAAGCGAATAGAAAAAAAAAAAATTCGAATAAAATAGTTAAATGGAATGGCGTATATTTATATTTGTATAATAATATAAAGGCTGTAGATTTTAATTTTATTACTATGTTTATACCCCAACCTGGCCACTGCCACTGTTATCACATAAAAATAACACTTGACAATCGCTTTTTAACAATTGGAACGATTTTGTTACTTTAATAACTAAAAAAGAAGAAAAAAGAAAAGTAACTTTTTCGGAAACTTGTCCGGGAAAAATCTGTCAATTTTAATCGATTCATAGCTTTCCACTAAAGTAAAAAAAAAAAACAAAAAAAAAAAGGGCAAAGTGCCTATTTATATTGCGTATATCACTGTTTGCCCGTAAATAAATACTACCGCCTATCGATCGTATTATATTATATTTGTTCTAAGGATACAAAAGGTTTTAAAACACCTATACATTTAAAGGCACTGTTAAAACTTAAAATTGAATAGGTAAATCAGGATTTTTTTTTTTTTTTTTGTTATTTTCAAAAAATTGTTGCGCAATAAGTCCCGAACCCTAGTAATAATTAATAATAAATAATAAGTTAACGTTTTTTTTTTTTTTTTTTTTTAATAACTTTTACTCCGTCGTATTTCAATTATGTCTAAACGTGTATATTTAAGTGGATATTTAAAAAATAAAAAAAAAACCCCCGAAACAATACAAATTCTCCCGCGGAAAACTAATAAACAGTAAAAAAAAACAAAAATCTAATCAAGCCGTGAGTATTTACCGTCTAGTTTCATAATTATCGAGGCGCCCGTCAAAAATATTGCCCGGGGGGGGGGGGGCACGAAATATTTATCGTTTTCGCTGTACGCAACAACGAAATTCAATAAATAATTGAATTTAAGTCAAGACGAGTATAAAATAATAACATTATTTTCGAAAATCCATCAACATAGACGTCACGGTTAAAACCCCGCGGAAAGTCCGAAACATAAAGAAACGCTCCGGGAATATAATCTTGACGCGCCACCGTGCATTATCACGAGGGCAACCCCACGGGGAATGTACTGTGCTCTCGACGTCATTAATTTCCACAAAGTTATTGGGATCTCCAATCGAATTATTATTGTTTAACGTTGAATTATATGGCGTTATATGGCGTACGTACACACAGTATATACAGGGTGCGACACTGAAACGGCCGATTTTCAATGTTAATTTTAAAAAAACAAACAAACACGAATCAATATAACATTTGTTACGAGTACATAACTCGTCGATTTGTATTTTGAAAATTACGTCCTCGGGATGGACGAGATCGACGCGGATGTCCCGCCACCCTACTGGGGAGCGAGGTAGACGCGGCCGTCGCGCGCATCGCGGGTCGCAGGAAGGCGCCAGGCCCCGACGGGATCTGTAGCGGCATCCCGGCTGCCGTCCACAAGGCGGATCCGGGGTGGCTGCTGAGCATCCTTGGCGGGTGCCTGGAGTCGGGTAGCTACCCGCACAGGCGGAAGCAGGGCAGGCTGGCGCTGTTACGAAAGGGGGTAAAGCCGGCGGGCGAGCCCACTTCGTACAGGCCTCTGTGCCTGCTGAACGACGTGGACAAACTCCTGGAGTCAATCCTGGTGCGCCGTCTCGAGGCCCACCCGTTGCTCAAAGGTGGGCTGTCCAGGGCACAGTTTGGTTTTGGGCGGGGCCGGTCCGCGGACGACGCCGAGATCAAGGTCCGGGAGTTAGGTTAGGTTGGGTCGGGCTGGGCTCACGTGTTGGACGCGCTCGGGGCCCATCTGTTCTCGGAGCACTCTTCTGGCCTCTACTTCTTGCATTTTTCCACTATACGGTGTATCACATTCAGAGTTTCGTCTTTTAGTTCATCGACATTTCGTGGTTTCTGTTTCCGTAGACTTTACTCTTTAAATATCCCCACGAAAATAAGTGACGTGCTGATAAATGCTGGATAAATTACCGTCTTGGACTCGTTGCGAGAGCGGCCCTGACAGCAAGTGACGTCACTCCAAGAGTACGAATGGGGTTTTTTTTTTTTTTAATCATACAAGCTTCTTTTTTAATGCTCAACCCGTTTCTTAAAATAAAGACGAAATGAACACTGTGCGACCGTACATTACAGTCGTTTTGTTTGTAAAACGATATTATTGCACGTCGTTTATTGCCTGTCTACTCAATGGCACGTTGTCTTTGAAGTAATAATATTTACCGACGATTCTTATCGGAATTACTACTGAGCAAATCTTTTATTAAAATCGGCAGTTTCGCTATGTCCCACGGTGAATACGCGAGCCGGCAAAGTATTTCGCGTTTCCGGGCAAGTAGGCGATAGGTCCACTTTTTTTGCGTATTTTGGCATTAATCGACTCTTATTGGTCACAAACGGGGCCGTGGACGGTCCCGTTTTACACGTGTACACCAACCACTCGTGAAAAGATATTCGTCTCTGTTGGACTCGTATTACACCGCCGGTAAACGGGATAGTATTTGTCCGCTTGATCGTATATTTGACAATTTTTACTCGAAATTCCCGATACTTTTCCAGAAAAATTTAGATATTTAGATGGTTTTTTTTAAACAATTTTTCTGGCGGCCAATACGTTTCGAATTTTCGACCTTTGAAAATACCTTTGTGCATCTTTTTTATTTCGATTTGTCGCCGGGTTACAACCGACTGGGGTTTTTTTTTTTTTTTTTTTTTTATGAAACGTAATTGCATTTTAGCGACGATTGTGAAATTTAACCGTATTATTGTGTACAATATGACGTTAATAAGATGCGATTTACCGGCGTCTCGACAAAACCGTTGTGTAGAACCGTGGGTAGAATTTAAATTTAAACGCATGACTCGTATGCAATTATATTTAATCGACGTGCGTATTAATAATCGTATTTACCTAGTGGTACGTGCACCGCGCACGTATGCGTATTTGAAAATAAAACACTTGATGTCACGGAAACATTTGAATAAGTAACCGCTATTGGTTTGCGGTGTGGCCAGTACGAACGCAATAACGAAAAATAATCGTTAACAAAAAAAAAAAAAAAAAAATACGTCCAATAATACCGGGTTATTTTTTTTATTATTAAATTCTGGTCTATTGGCTCGTTCGGATTATGGACACCAACGCACTAGTCCCAAAGTTAGTCGAATGAGCGGCGTCTGTATTTTTTCTGCTGTATATATATATATATATATACTTAAACGTTTCACGCGTGAGAGTTGTTTAAAATCGCATTTAATATCATCTCCGGGGTGTAATCATTTTATTTTATACTCGCCGAGAACGAGTCAAGACGAGTATTGTGCGTATAATAGATTCGCAAGACTAAATTAAATGGCTTATAAAACATAAAAGCGACATTTACATTAATATTTACATATTTATTTAATATAATATGTTTTATAACCCGTGACGTTAAAGCCTCGGGACCGACGACAAAATGTATATATTATTATGTAACGGGGTTTTTATATTTTTTATTTTTTTTTTTTATATATATATATATACTTATATAGTCTTCAAGTTATTATATTTATTTTTTGAAAATGTTGCTCGTATTAAAGCCTTGGATTATATAAACATTGTATTATCATTTTTTTTTTTTTTTTTTAAACGCCCGAAGTAAACGTCATATTTTTATTATTTTGCTGTTTTTTTTTTCTTTACATTTTTTTTTTTTTTTTTAAATATACAGGTGTTTTCCGAATCAAATAAATTTTCAATTCGTATAAATCTGCACGTGAGGCGTTTTTCCTCGACATTTTTAATTCATTCATTTATATTCAATACTATGCGAATTCCCATGCAAATACATATCGTGAAATAAACCTAAAAAAAAAAAAAGTATTTACCGAGAAATCGTTTCGCTCGGGAAAAAGCCTACACGAGTTAAAAAAACGCAAAGCCTGTACAACTGTGCAACGTTGGTTTTAATTTTTCTATATCATTACTGTGAAACAAGTTTGTCGAGTTTGTCGAAACCTAAAATTATTAGACTTTAGAACAATGATATATTTTTATTATTTTTTTTTTTTTTGCAGTATCGAAAAACTAAAATCCTCGTTGCACAGTGCAGGTTCTCTTTTTTTTTTTTTTTTTTTATAGTGAACATTTGTTTTGTTTTTTAATTAAGTCATATAAGAGCACTAGAAGGTTCCGTTCACGCAAAACCATTTTTCCAGACAAATTATGGGTGGTAGCACGCCCTCTTAACTGTAACATCGAAAAAGACTAATATTTTTATGTAAAAATTAAATGAATTCATTGTTGTTGTCTTGCGGCAAATGAAAACCGTCGTTGTCCCCATCATGTTCCTAATCGAATATTCATTAATCATAATACTCACTAAAACCGACTCTAACAATCGTTATTACAGTAAAACTTCCATATAACGAAGTATCATGGGGAACAAAAAAAAAAAAATTCGTATTACAGCGAAATTCGTTAAATAGAACCACATGGTTTTTTTTTTCCCATAGATAACAATTTTTTAATTTCATATTCTATATTTTATATTAAAAATAAACATAGAACATCGTATTATACCTACATATATTATTATTATTTTTTAATCTCAATCAATTTTTTTATTTTAATCCTAATTTAATAGAAATAATCAGTGGAGTTTCGTTTGTTTATTATTATTTTTAAAAATTCTGCTGTTTACGTAAAACGATTCGATTTCGTTGAGTTCAAAACAAATTTCATCCGAAACATTTGCTTGTCGTCAAAAACCATTTCTCACGGCAGAAAAGGCGTTTAGTATTTTTTTTTCTGTGAGTATCCATCGATATCATCACATTTTGTACGTTTACGTCGGTATTGGAACTGCAGCACGCAGTACTACAATCAAATTAACCGGCGGCTTGCCTATCAATGTCTTATATTTATTGGAAACAATAAAATCGTAGGTATTTTAGAACAATATTTAATAGTGACAAAGTTTACAAAAACGGGTTCGTCATCGAATAGTTTATTCGTTACATAGAAACATCAGATTCGTTATACTGAGATAAATTTACGCACGATTAACAATGTTAAGTCGTGGTTCTCAAAAAAAAAAAAATTCGTAAAACAGAAAATTTCGTTAAATAGACGTTAGTATTTGCGACCGGACAACGAAACCCGATTGTATTATTTTTAAACGTATGAAGAATACGATTTTTTTAATTCCAACAGTCGGCTGGCGTTGAATAAAAACCTTAGTGTTATAAAATGACGTTTATGCTATTATTATTTTGTTTAAATCGTATTGTGTACACGAGACATTTATGGGGACATTGCAGTGTTTTTAAGCGCCCAAGACAACCGGTAGTGTTCGGTGCGTATGCATCCGGGTCCTCCTATTGGCGACTGTTTCATTACAATAATATGATAATATGCGTATAGGTACGCGCCGGTTCGCGATTATAACGAAACATTAATACGTGTCTAGGGCCATCAAAAACGGCGGAATACGGTTTACTGTGCACGGCGGCGGTCGTTAAATAAGTTTTGTAATCAATTTGTACAGTTCAAGTACAAGTGTTGTACGACAATGTATTACAGTCAACTCCAAGTTGACGAGTTCACGAGGAGTTGCCGCGAGTTACTCCGGGAGACTAAAGTAAAAGTTTCACGACGGTTTTTTCTCGGTTTTTTTTTTTTATAAACTAAGAGATCGATTCGTAAAATGTGTACTACCGAAAACCGTACGTGCGGGGCCGGTGGACAAGTTATAACAACTTAAAAGTTTCCGCGTACGATGAAAGTTTGGACGGTAAAAAAAAAAAAACCCTCTTATATTTCTCGTATATTTTTAAACGTCACAGCTGACCGACCGCCGACGATTTTATTACGATTATTATTATTATTATTGGTTTTTTTTTTTTTTTTTCTTTTTACTTTTTGGTTTTAACCAGTCGGGCGGGGACTACCGGCCGATCGAATCGCATTTTCTAGTAACATATCGGTACGCTTTTTACCGAGTTTACGAAATATTCGAACGAACTGCGTGTAATGTATTATTATAATCGCGTTAGACTAAAAAAAATTATCGTTCGATGTTTTTTTTTGCGTCGCTGTTCGGAAATAATTCCTATTGTTTTTCATACGGTTTCGCCCGTACTAAATATTTTTGTGCGCTTTTATTTTCGTGATGATCATTTTTATTTGTCCTATTACAATCAATATATATTTGTATTTGTATTTGTAAATTAAAAAGGAAAAAATATTAAAAGATATTTTTAATCCGATTATATTGAATAGTAATACAAATTATATTTGACGGGCTTCGAGCTCGGCGTACTCAGTAACGACATCATCAAAATGTATTTTTGCAGTAAAAAAAAACCGTCGTTCTTGGTGTGTTGTTGATCATCGCCACGTCTCCGGTGAATATCTCGACTTACTGATTGATCTTTTTTTTTTGCTGCTTCAGCTACAGTCACCGGAAAAATTGCCAAATATCCGGTGACTAATGCGGCACAATACGATTCGGAAAATTGTCTGCAAATTTCGCGCGTCAACGGAGTGTAATAGTGCGAACGGCATTTGGACATTCGGCGGTGAAATTGCGGATGCCGCATTGTCAGCCTCAGGCCGGATTTGTTTTTTGTGGGGTGTGTGTGTGTGTGTATCGCGTACGCGTATAAATATGCTCGGCGATTTTCTAAAATACTATTACCGTCGACAAAAAGGCGTTTATGTTACCGTCGGTATAATAATAATAACGAACGTATACGTCGGGTATCTCCTATAATCTAAACGGTTTTGGCGCGCGTATTAAACCAGAAAATCGATTTACGTTTAATGGCTGCCGCGGTGCGTGTTATTCGGATCCGATTGCGAGACGAAAAACCCATCCACCGCGCGTGTGTGCACATTACAATTGTGTAATACGCGAATATGAGTTATGCACACGCGTGCGTATATAATACGATATTATATTGTGCAATACGCCGTTAGAAAATCGTATAAAATAAAAATATTCGTAATGCATTGCCGCCGTCGTCTCGGGACGAAAACATTTCCGCGCTGCGGTATCGAATAAAAAAAAAAAAAAAAGATACTCCGGAACACAACGGTATTAAATATATCGCAGGGATTTAATGCGATTCGCGTATTTTCGTATGCACAACGACCATTCATGAATGTGCACGATGTCCGTGCAAAAAACCTAAGGATTTCATATTCAATAATTACAACAAAAAAAAAAAAACGAAGTTACACATTATTTACAGACGTCTCCTTCGAAATACTCTGCCCCGGACGATATGCAGTGATCCCGGCGATCTTGCCGTTTTTCAAAAGTTCAAGCCGTGAGTTCTGTTGCCGCGTTCGCTATACTTTTCCACTACATTTCGAAATCGTTGTCCTTCAAGCGCAGGTTTTAGTCTTGGGAATTGAAAAAAAAACACATGGGGCCTGATCAGGAGAATACGGAGAGTCCGGGGGACCACAGCGATTTTTTTATTAGCCAAAAATTCACGAATCGACATCGCTAAATGTGCCGGTCCAAAACGAATTTGGCTGCGCGACCTTTTTTTATCTGTACATTTTCCTGTAAAATTGCATGACAAGATTTTCGATTTGAGATTCGCTTTGTTAACTCGCGAACGGTTAATCGGCGGCCATTTCGCATTTTTTTTTTTTTCGCAAATTGTCGCCACACCATTGTTTCTGGATGACGTCGACGGTCTTCCAGAACGTGGATCGTCTTCAGTTGACCACCGACTGTTCTCGAAACCACTTAATGAATCATCCCCAAAAGTGGTTTTTTTTTTTTTTTTTATCAATTTCCGTACGTTCCGTCGCATCATTTTCACCGAGTTTCAAGCAAAACTCGATGCACACGCGTTGTTTGTTAATTTCGGACACGTCAACGAAAAAAACTGACTGGATTTAACCACGTGTTATATTAAACTGAGTTGAAATAGCGACTTGAGGTTTTGTTTAAAATATTCACTTATTCACGAGGAATACATCTGTTTACAATTTGTAACGTTATCGCGTGTAGATTAGCCGTAATAACATTTGTCCTGGTACTTTTTGAACAGACCTCGTATATATATATATATATTATATTGTCAGTTACTTATATGGTAAAAATATTTTTATTCGATTATTGAAGAGTGTCGGCCCGAAATTTGTATTAATACACCTAAAATTAAGTCTCCTAAAACTTGAGCACGTTTAAACATATTTACCAGGTGCCGGCCTAAACTCAACGTTTTATGAGAAAATATGTACAATTTTTTTAAAATTGACCCAGTATAAGCGTAAAATAAGAATTTTACCATTTTTCATAGAACTTTGAGCTTGAGTCGGCACCCGTATAATATGTATAACTGAGCTCGAATTTTAGAAGACTTAATTTTAGGTGTATCGAAACAAATTTTCTGCCAGCACTTTTTATATTGATCAACTCTGAAAATAACTGGCACACTTATATATATATATTTGTGTTTTAGATACGAAAAAATACATTTTCGTTTATATATATTTTATTTTGTTAGTATATACTTTGTTTTTTAACTGACAATTATTTTGAAATAAAAAAAAAAAAATATTTTACTTTTATTTCGGGAAAGGATCGTACAAGACTTTTCAAATAAATATTGTCGTTTAGCCGAATTAAAAACCAACATTCTTTTCATGTTTTTTTAAATTTTTTTTATATATAATCAAAATACGAATTTGATACTCGTGAAAGAGACGTTTCAAACTTGTTTGTGCTCAGAAGTTCTTAACATGAAACCACGACGATTTTTTATTTTTTTTTATTTTCCGCGTATTTAGAACTACAACAATCCATACAAATTAATAGTGTAGCGGCTAAAACGAGATGGAATAATTGGTTTGATAGTACAAAGAAAGAAGAACGACTGCGTAACAGGTGGGTTCCACATTATGGAGCTACCAGAAAGACGCATATAATAACTGAAGTCAAAATAGTAACCGTATCCAAACTACGTCGTTTATTTACAAATACATAAATATAATGTATATACCCGATTTACAGAATTAATACATTTTTCTATAAACCCAGAGAGAGGATTTAATGCACTTTAATATTGTCGGACAAACAAATCGACATTTAATAAAAAAATAATAAAAAAAACACCTAACAAGGCTAGCGATTCCGGAAATTCCTCCACACTATAGCAATTTGCGTTTTTTTTTTTTTTTTTTTTTTTTTTTTTTCCCCCCATAGCGTAGTCGGAATTTTCAATTATATTTTACAGACTGTAATTGTCGGTGATATATTAACGCGGACGAAATCAAACGTGGACGGACGGCCGTGTTTTTGTTTAGAACAATGATTTGTAATTTTTATATTTGTACGCGCGGGACACGTGCTGAAAACATTTTTTTTTGGACCCTATTTCGTACGCTCTGGCAATGTTCATAATGAAGATAATCGTCGTCGACACGGTTTTTGTAGTCGTGACGGTTTTCGGTAAAAAATATAGAAATATAATCGCCGCGGACGAGTTGAGCGACCGTGTCCCGAGCGTAAACGAAACAAAAATACAAAAAGAATAAAAAAAAAAATCCAAAGCTCTTTAACCCTTTCCCCGGTACGATTATTCGTAAACAGTTTTGGACCGGTAAGCGTACGTAATGTATTTTTTTTTATGTACTGTGATCCTACGCCGGATTATAGCGGCGATTCGACTCGCGCGACCTTTTTTTTATTCTTTCCTTTTGAAGGGGGGTTTTTTTTTTATTTTTGAATGTTGCTCCCGCGCCCCACCCGTTTCGCGTGTTTTTTTTGCGATTTCGCGTCCGCATCCACCCCACAAACGACTACCGCGAAAACCGGCGTCGGCGACAGTTCCCCGGGGCCGTCACGGAATCCTCGACCGCCGGCCATCCGGGTACCAGGATCCCGTAGAAAATCATTTTTTAAAAACCGCGCAGGTTTTTTCCGCCAGATGATACGAGGAAATTGTTAAAAAAAAAATTAAAAAAATACCGGATATATAATATTATTATCATCTATATACGTAGAAATACGCCCGCGTTCGTTTTCGCGGTGTCAAATACACGCGTGTTTTTAATTTTTTTTTTAACTTTTTCAATATTTTTTTTATATATATATACGACATATATTAACATCGAGACTTTGGGACCGTCTCATAATATAGAACTCGTGTAAAAGTCATAATCTCCGCTCGCGCAGTCGGTTTATAATAATAATAATAATAATATACTTACACGTAAGGGAGTTTTTATTTGAAAACTTTTCCGGCACCCGTCTCTGAGGCTATATATTTGTATATACGGTAAAAAATAATAATAAAAAAAAAAAAAAAGGTGTCTGGTGTGTGTGTGTGTGTGTGGTATAGGGGGCGACGAGATGGCATGAGTGAGTCCGGCAATTTTTTTCCGACTGAATCCGACAGCTGTATAATAATATAATATTATGCTGGCACGGTTTTTTTTTTTTTTTTTATTATTATTTTTCATCTTTCGAAAATCAAAAAAATTAATGCGCGTGTAGGAGGTATATATATTTATTTTTTTTATTATCGTTATTATATTATACTGTATAATATTATAATATTAATCATCCAACAAAAACTCAATTAATGCGCATAACCAAATATAACGGCGGCGGTGTATAATATAAACTCTGCATGCATTGTCGAATACACGTTAAAAAAAAAAAAAAAAAAAAATAGTAATAATAATAATAAAAAAAAAAGAAACAAGCGATGAACAAAAACGCTCGACTTAAAAAAAAAAAAAAATCAATTTTATTCGCAGTTTAATTTAATAATAATATTGCGATGAACATGATAAAAAATAAACTACGCGTCAAATTGTACCCGTGTACATAAGGACCGTACAGAATTATGCATTTTTTTAATATTATTGCTATTTCAATATTTACACACGTGTGTTGTGTGTAAAAATCCAAAAATACGTATTTTAAACGATCGGGGGTGGATTTTTTTTTTTTTTTTTTTTACGAACAAATTATAAATAAACCCAATTTACTGTCCTTATTTTTAACTGTTTCAATTACTATTGAATATACTGCGTGATCGCGATAAAAAAGTGAAAAACACTCGATAACTACGCGCACGCTGAAATATATTTAAATTCTGCTTTTTTGGCTGACTAATAAACGTAATTATACACACCTTTTCAAAAAATTCGACTATTTTTGTGTGAATTAATTTCGCACGTGCGCACAAACATTTTTTTTTTATTTTAAATGGCATCACCTATTTTTGACCACAAACTATTATTTATTTATTTTTTTTTTTTTGTATTTTTCAATGAGTTTTAGTGGACGCAATTATTTTCTAAGTTAAAAAAAAAAAACGAATGTGTTATAGCGATTTGAATATTCTATGTTATTTTCGCGTTTGATTATTGGTCACAAAAGCCCAATGAGGATTTTGGTCATTCCAATAGCGATTATTCTGTTTATTTAAAACACTAAAAATTAGCACGATAAGCTTGCATTTTATGGTTTTTTTTTTTAACATTTTCGAACTACTCCATAGAAAATTTTTATTTCTCTCCTATCATGGCGAATATACACCCTAGGATTTGCTCTAACGTAAGCTAATATTTGCACCTCAATGTCTTCTCCTATAGCATTTTTTTCGCATTGGTTAATAACTCGTTTGGAAAAAGAACGGGTGTCTCGTAAATTTTTCTCCGATTTATATAAAAAAAAAAAAAAAAACTATGCAAATGATGGTGTCTATCTGAATTTGTAAATGGCAAAAAGGGCATTCATTTAATGAGCGATTGAACGGAGAAAATTAAACTTTTTGTTTAATCGTAGTTACTCGGATAACGAAGAGCGTAGGTTTGTTTGAGCAAAACTTGTATCTCTTGGGCATTGCCAATATGTAAAAAGCATGTAAACTTTTTCTCAACTATTATCCACAATAGTTAATAGATAAATATGAAATCTGGATTTGAAAACTGCAAATTCTATCGATTTCCTACTTACTTATTAGTTACTGCAGAATAATATCAGACTGCGAAAAATGTTTATACGTTATAATAAAATGACCGAGATAAGGTTAACAAATATAAACGCAATAGGTAAACGGGAATTTCATAAATTGGATTAGTTATTTTTTTTTTTTTTTTTATTATTACTATTTGTTATTATTGACTAGGTACGAGTTGTGTAATCTGTTATACGAGTGTAATAACATAAAATATTTAAATTGCTATAACAAAGTCATTTTTTTTTTGTTTTGTTTTGTTTTATTTAGAAAACAATTTCAATCGTTAAAATTCATAAAAAAAAAATAATAGTTTGTGGTCGAAAATAGGTGATGCCGTTTAAAAAAAAAAAAAAAAAAAAAAAAAAAAAACAAAACAAAAACGTTGCGAAAATCAATTGTCACACAAATAGTCTAATTATTCGAAAAGGCGTGTATAATTATGTTTTTTTAGTTAGCCGAACAAGCAGAATTGAAATATACGAAGCCTGCGCATAATTATTGAGTGTTTCCATTTTTTTTATCGCGATCACACGGTATACCGATAAATATATAATTTTTTTTTTTTTATTTTACAATAAACAGAAACTAATAACGCGTGGGAATATCCATCATCGCATAACGGGCACGCGGATTTTTAAAATTGAAAAACGAAACAAAATAAGACTGGGGGTTTTTTTTTTCATTTTTTTCTTTTAATCTTTGACCGTCGATTTCTGGTCGTTGCGCGCGATTGTCCGGCTAAATCCCGCGGTACGGGTTTTCTCCCCGAAGCTACAAAAAAATGAAAACTCGATTCGGCCTCACCGGTCAATAAAAATATACTATATACGGCGTTTACGATTTCGGATTGCGTTTAGTTGGGCCATATTTTCGTTGCACGTTTTTCGAGAAGACAATCAACTCCACGAGATTTCAACCGTCGTCTGACGATTGCCAAGCACCGCAAACGATTCAAATTCTGATTGCGTAGTAATATTTTTTTTTAAATTTATATTTATTATTTTGACGGTTAATGCGGAAATGGTGCCGTGATCTATTGGAACCAAATAAAAATTTAAATATAAATATTAATATTAACTAGAAAAAAATATAAATTACAATTGAATGTGTCACTAATGGGGAGTGGCTGCTTTCCTCAAAAATGTTACTATTATATAAACGTTATTAAGAATATGATATATTATTTGTATATAAATCTGTAACCCATCTGCTTATTGTACCCAAGTGGTACAGATCGTAGATTCCTTAAAAAAAAAAAAAAAAAAAATATTTATTATTTACGACTCGGTTATCGTGGCCGGCGCGTGAAGTTTTACTCTTCGTCTGTAAATCACGGCCCGGAGTTTTAAACGCTATTCAATCTTAACAGAAAACTACATAATATACACGGTCTGATTTCGGTGATTTTTTTTTTTTTCTTTTTTTTTTTTTTTGCTATCCAATTTTCAAGGGATTACAATTCGAGTATATTAGGTGTATGCCCGTATATCGATAGGAAATTCGAATTCCGCCATCCCCGAAATTACTATCCCGTCGCGGTATTGCTACGTGAAACTTTTCCGGTTTATATATTATATATATATATATATTTACGTTTTTGGCCAAGGGTTTATCCGAGAGAAAAAAATTATATACGTACATTCACACCACGGTAACAAATTCCGGGCGATATCAAAACTGGGCAGTAACTAAGTTAATAAGTTAAAAGTCAAGTCGCAAGTAACTTTATGCGATAACTTTTAACTCGATAAGTTTGAATAAAAAATAAACTAGAATGTTAAAAAAAAAAAATATATATATAACATTGGTATTTATTTCAATAAATAATTTGACTGGGTTATTCGGTTAAAATTTGAATTGTTCCTAAAATATTATTTACGAAATGTTTGTAAAAAAAAAAAAAAAAAAAACTGTGGACCTATATAATGGTGTTTACATTTATTTCTCGACGAAAATTACGATATTTTGAATGTATTATAGCAAATGGGATATCCGCACAAGTCTTGTATAATACAAAACTATAACAATCTAGAAATATTTGAGTGTATACGTTTTTTAGCGTTATACAGTGGTTTTCAGGACAATGTTTGCAAAAAAAAAAAAGACATTTTTCTGTTAACTCAATATAATTAATTATTTTCATGAACATTTTTAACCGTGTTTTAACGTTTCCTTGGTTTCCCCAAATGAAGTTCATTCGATCGTCAAGAAACGATGGCGTTTTTCTGATTTCATAACTTAAAACCGACCGCAGTTGATCCATTTAAAAATCAACGTTTACACGTTGTTCAGAACTGCCAGGAATTTGTTTAATATTAACTAAGCATTGTTATTTTGATTTGGGGTGTTTTTTTTTTTTTTTAGAAAACGATACTTAAACTGAACAGACAAAAAAAAAATGTTGCATTTGTGCAGCTTTGACCGATATAATATTATAGCGTTCAGTAAAAAATGTCCAAAAAAAAAAAAGAAAAGTTATATATGTCCAGAATTCAATGTCCGAGTATATTTAACGTCCGAATCACAACAATAGAAACAAAAAAATGTTCATCTATCTATCAATTACAATATTTTTTTACTGTTAAAATGCCTAATATTTTATTATTTAAAATATCGCGGCGCGAAATAATTATAAATTAGATAAACTTTTTTTTTTTTTTTTAATTTATATAATAATTTGAACGTTTTAATACAAAACTGGAGGCATTCAATACTATTGGACGTATGCTTGGATATCAAATCCGGGACTTTGTGCATCCCTCGGCCCGCGTTTACGCGTAAAACTGTCGTAGTTTCCGTTCTGGATACGTAGTAAAAAACTGTACGCCACCAAATCCAGATGTGTATATATGGAAAATACTTTCGCCTCCTCGCTACCCGATTTTCGGGTCTTGTCTCAAAAACCTACCCCCCCTCCCCCCCGGACGTTCTTTAAGGTCTTTTTTTATAGTCACCGGACACATATTGTTCTGGACGTTTTAACCGGTGAAAACAATATTAAATATGTGCCCGCGTGTGTCATAAAGTGCGACGAAACTATATTATAGTTTCGGCATTGTGCGCCCGCTCTCGGGGAAATCGTATTGTTTCGGCGGTGGCGGCGGCGTTAATTCACTACGCGCCACTCTGGTTTTGAGACGCCGCCGCCGCACGTTTCTATATTTGCCGTCGTCGAGCGCTTGCTCCGGCAAACAACAATAATAACAATAACAATAATAACGCGCACTTAATGAGTTTTCGCGGTGAAAAACCTTTTATTATTAAATCTGGCCGGGCGGACGGCTCCCCGCGCCGGTAATCGAAAAAGAAGAGACGAGCGAGTGAGCGAGAGTGTGTGCGAGAGAGGGAAAAAACGCCGCGGTCTGTCGTGGATTTTTAATTAAAACGGGAGGGGAAGAAGAAAAAAAAAAAAAGGATTTCCGAAGCTGAAAGAGGGCGTAACTATATTATGTACATATATACACACTCACACACACACGCGTATGTGGGCGTATAAACTCTAGGCGTGCCGGGTGTATATACGGTCCACGCAGATTTCGCGGGCGGCGGGATGACGATCCGGGTGTATATAATATACATACGTGTATATATATATATATATATATATAATCGTATAGTATGGCGAGCGAGGAACAAAAAAAAAAAAAAAAAGGGAGAAAAAGGAAAAGTGATAGGCGGGAAAGAGCGCGAAAAAGCGATATCGGTCGAGTTGTCGGCGGGCGGCGCGGCGGACCGGGTGCGCGGGTCCCCCGAGGTCCGAAATCGAATTTCGCGACGTTCTCGCCGAAAACGAATTACGCACAAAAGTCTCGGCGGCCGACGTCTCGCGAGAATATAATAATATAATAATAATAATAATAATATTCTCCGGACGGATATATTGACGGTGTGAAATTATTTACGGTTTTGCCGGCGTCACTCCGAAAGGAACGTTGTTATCATTGTTGTTGTTGTTGTTGTTATCGCAGCGTGCGTGACGCCGCCGAGTGTGTAGGGCACCGGCCCGGAGAGTGTCACACGGCCGGCTGGCAGACGTGCCCGTCGATTATTTCCGCGACGGCCCCGGGGTTTCGCTTCCCGTACAAATATACGCCGCCGATTCCCAAACGTAATTAAAAACGATCTCGACGCTCGCCGCCCGCACGGACCGCCGCAATACCCTTGCAAATATATTTGGAGAAACAAATAAAACGAATAAAAAATAAATATATACGGCGAGTATTGCTTTTCGGCCGATCGCCAATACACGGAAAACCCCGTCGTCGGTATCCGCTCCGAAACAAATATTATAATGCACGGCGGCGCGGTTAAAATCGCGTATACGAGGTCCGTTCGATCAAAGCGCCGGGAGTTCATTTTTGAATAATTGCAAAAACGCTGTTACACCACTATTCAAAGTCATCTTGCCGCTTTTTCAAAAGTCCTTTGCTACTCATGTTCCGGAGTTCGAGCTGTGTGCTCACGAGAGGACGTAACGGACGAACGGGCGGGAAGAGAGGGCCGGCCGACCGGCTGCGTACGGCTTTGCGCGGCGTCTCGGGCGAATGGTCCGACTTATCGTACCGGAGGAATTCTTCGGGGCGGGCTATGTGTGTACGACGTCTGTTCAAAAAGTACCGGGATTTTATATTCATTTAATTACAAAAAATGAAGTTAGATATTATTTACAGACGTCTCTTTTTGAAAATGCTCTACGATATGCAGTTCAAGTTATACACTCTGGTGCCGCGACCGCTTTAATTCCCCCTACATCTTGGAATCGTTATCCTTTAAGCGCAGAATTTACTCTCGGGAATAGGAAAAAAATCACACGGGGACTGATCTGGAGACCAGGGAGGGTCCGCGGGACCACAGCGATTTTTTTTGTCGGCCAAAAATTCACGAATCGACAGCGCTAAATGTGCCGGTCCAAAACGAATTTGGCTGCGCGACCTTTTTTATCTGTACGTTTTCCTGTAAAATCGCATGACGAGACTTTCGATTTGAGATTCGGTTTGTTAACACACGAACGGTTAACACATCGGCGGCCATTTCGCATTTTTTTTTTCGCAAATTGTCGCCACACCATCGTTTCTGGACAATCGTCTTCAGTCGAAACGTTTAAAACACTCGAAAGCCACGGAACCGCTTATCGAATCATCCCCAAGAGCGGTTTTAATCATTTCCGTTGCATAATTTTTAACAAGTTTCAAGCAAAACTCGATGCACACGCGTTTGTTCGTTAATTTCGGACACGTCGAAAACGGCCAACGAAAAAAACAGACTGGATTTAGCCACGTGTGCTATTAAACTGAGATAGGATAGCGACTTCCGGTTTTGTTTAAAATATCCACTTATTCGTGGCGACTACATCTATTTACATTTTGAAACGTTATCGTGTGTAGATTAGCCGTAATGACATTTGTCCAGGTACATATTGAACACACCTCGTATTATCATATAGAACGGTCTGGCCAGTCCGGCTCTTGGATCTTTTTAAATATTGGAAGGTGCCCGACGGGTAAATGAGAAAAAATAACTAAGAGTATCTACACTACATACAGATACATCGGTACATGTATATGTCTTGTTTCTACTGAATATAGTTGACATAAGAATGTCGATGTCAATTTGGTATTAGATACGAGGACACGAGGATTAAGCTGTAGGTAATTTTTTTAGCACGTGTAAAAAATAAACAAGTTTCAAAGACAGGAATTATTTATTTATTTTTCAAAGACAGCAATTGTTTTTATTGAGTATACATTTTTCTAAATTTTTAAATGGAAGACGCGGTGACACTAATCGTTCAGAGATAGGATCGAGAGGCGGTAAATCAGATGGCAATGGAGGATAACGAAAACCGTTAATCGTAGCAAAACGGGGAACTATGTTTCTCGAACCAAAGGCGATCGCAAACAGCGCAGGAAACACCGAATTTTTTTTGTATAAAACGAAAATTGAATTTGTTATTAGCAACGGGAAATTCGTCAATACAGACATTTCGCGGCGGTTCGGTTATCGGAATGACGATTTTCAGCTTGTTCTTTAAACGAGCGTCGCGGTAACATTCTCGGTGTCGGACAAATTAACAGAATGACCCCCAGCCATAAGACATATACATGTCAAAAAAAATATATATTTCTGTATATCCAAAAATATTATCAGGTATTTTTGAAATTCAAATTATTTTCCTAATCAAAATGTTTTCTTCTCCGTCTCCGGTTTTTAAAGGCCATTGAGGCCCACAACCGCAACACAAATTTGATTCCACCTGTCTCTCAAAATCAAAATGTATACATTTTTTATTATTTTTTTTTTTTTTTTTACCAAAACAATAGACATACAGTGAGATTTAATTTTACAAAAGCTGCTTTTGGTATATACGTTATTTCATTTATGGTATAATAACCTAAATACATTCAAGTCATAAATATCAAACGAAACCGTTATGTTAACCATGTTGGTTATCGTTTTTTTGTACGAAAATTTTCCAGAAACGTGTTACGTACAGTCCTCGGAAATATTCTGCTCTTTGATATTCGGTATTCGCGTTCGTACCCCGCAATTTACGTTTTAAGTATAACGCAATTCGCTGTATTGCCCGTCAGAGAGACAGAAAAGGCAAACGCCGGTGTGACGTCAGTACTCTTAGCACAACCGAATTCCACTTAATAATAATGAACATTGTGTTTGTGATGAGATTGGACTCGGAGAAAACAGTTACGCAATCAGTTGCGTAAAAACAAAAATAACAGGCTCATTGGAAACGATTGTGCCGGAGCCCCGACCGTTAGGCAGACCGACGCTGGGGCGAGTTTTATTGGATTGTCGGCAAGTCGTTTTCAAATTCTGGAAGTCGCTTTTTTCACTTCTTTATTTCCCACCAGATCTTTCGTTCCAAACGAAATACGACAATTGAGCGTTCCCGTTGCGTTCTGTAGAGTCCGGTCCGTGCATCGAAAGAGGTCATTTTTCGATTTCCCGTGGAGTTTCCTTAATAATTGGACCGCAAAGGCCTTCTCTTTTATAGCGATTCGGCTATAGCGTTCTAATACGGTGAATAAAAAACGTACAGACGTTCGTATCATCGAACGCGTTGTTATCGTTATCGTCACAAATTGAAATTATCTTTTGTTCGGCCGTTCTCGTCCGGTACGTGTAAAATACTCCATTCAAATAATTATTGTGCAATTGCCAAAATGATACTGGAAGTCGACAATCACGAGTTGGTATTGAAATCAACGGATTTTTCGGTTGATAACGCCGATTTTTTTTTGATTTTTTTAAACGTTTTTCGTTCGTATTCAAGAGGCATCGTTGACATTTTTCTCCGGGAATATCGGTTTTGAAATAAAATCGATATGTCCCCGGTCCCGCCTATAGTTTGCAAGTCACTCTTAGATAATGTTGTAACTGATTACAAGTTACAAGTTACAAATGTAATCGAGTCACGTAAACATTTTATCGGCCGCTACGTCACAATTCTTTTTATTAAATCATTAATCAGTCGATTATCTGGCAGCTATGTAAATCGCGCGCAAATGCCATTGCCAGCGAAATAAAGCGTTAAATTCACCATAATCGTATTAAGTTGGATATATTATACGAGATCTTCGAGTCGTAAAATACGGAGTTTAAAATTAAGTTTTAAACACCGTCCGTATCTACAACAGAACATAGTTATATAAAACTTGAGTTTTATTAAAAAAAAAACCTTAAACTTCTACGCTTTCTATGTTACAAGTGTTTATTGCCAGAGTTTATTCGAAGCTCATATATATACAGTATTCTAATTATTACATAACAATATAATAATTTTAAATGAAACGAGTAAAATTTTCACTGTATAATACGTGTATTTAGATATATACATTTTTTTTTTCTTTAATCCTTGGCGCAACGTTAATAACTCGTTAAAAATAAATACCCAAATGAAATTTCTATTTTGTTCATTTTTTATCGGAGCGAAATTCCGAAGCAAACAATAGTAAGAAAGACTCGTCGAAATCCAAATGATCGCATTACAACAACGCCTAATCCATAATACGGTATATATTCTTATGAGAAGACTAAGAGACGTATTTTGGGATGGGTGGGCGGATTTGGCTCCGGGCGGTAAATATTGGAGATTATATTGTTTTATGGTATTGGTCTGATAAAAGAAAATAATAATTAAATTGTTATTAAAACTGGCAATCATTTATTACGAAAATTATATTGATAAAACCAGGACACGGGAAGGTGTTGCGGTTTGAAATATTAACACGTTTATGTACACTCGTAATCACAACCATGATCGTAAATTTCATTTTTTTTTTTTTTTTTTTTTTTATTCATTCGAATTTTGTTATTAATATTATAATCCATAGGTTTTATGATTTAACGACTGTGTAATTCATAGATACATAATTTGTCTACGATTTTTTACCAACAAAAATCTATTCATTTTGTACGATTTATATTAAATGCACGCACTTGTGTGTATCAGTGTATGTATTTGTCAACATTTAATAGACAAAATGTTTTTAGATTCTGAGTGTAGCGAATTATGTTTCGTCGTGATGTTTTTCTGCAAATATTTTGGTGAATAAATTCGGGTCGGGGTGTGACCAGAGCCGTTTTAAGGAGGAAGGGGCAAACAGAGGGCTATTTCCCGGGCGGCTGATTATGAGGGGGCGGCTAAATTTTTTATAAATAATTTCATTTATTTATTCCTCTCAAAATTTGATTCGGTTAATTTGAACGCATAATATTATTTTAATATTTATACTATTATCACGACCTCACTATTATAACCTATTGTCAAGATCTAGGTAAGATAACAATTGATAGGTATGTGGTGTTGTAGCGACACCGTAGACAATAATCTATAATAAAAAAGTATTCTAGATCGGTAGTACTAGAAAAAAAGATCGCCGAAATGCTTTGGCTGTATTAAACATTGAAAGTGAATTGACTTCCAACAACAATTATGATAATGTAATTTATGAATTTGCGGAGTCGCGATCTGGGTGAGACTTTATAATTGTAAATCAAAATTAAAATTGTTTTTATTTCGTGTTAAATTCGTATTTTAAAACATAAGTTTTTTTTTATATATATATATATCATCACCTAACCTACTTTTTTGAGGACGAGAACACGACCGTCACTGTCACGTCCGCCGGTTATGTTGTAATGTTTGAAACTTATCTGCAGCATAGGTTGAAGGAAATGGTAGGGCGTCCGTTGGTCTAGAGGTATGATCCTTGCTTTGGGTGCGAGGGTTGCCGGGTTCAATTCCCGGGCGGACCCCGGCCATTTTTTTGCGTCAGCGCTCCGCATGAGGATCCGCGTCGCGACCGGCGATGGCTAACCAACCCCACACGGGCTTTTGTAATTGTGTATTTATTTGTATGTGTTCGTTTGTCCAATAAACGATGGCGACCCCCGCCTCCCGAAGTAGTGCCTCACGGCGTTTTCCGGGAGGCGGGGGTATTGCTGGTTTTAAAAATTAATAAAAAAAAAAAAGAAAAAAGGTCGGAGGAAATGGCTGAAGAACATGATTTGGAAGATGTACGGTTTCAGCAAGACGGACCTACAGCGCACGCAGCTAGAATTTCACTTGCTGTCTACCGACAGAGAGTCAATTGAGCCGTCACCGAGACGCTCAGCCCGGAAACACGCTGTAGCTTTGGAAATCATAGACCGTTCTTTGAGGAGAATTCTTCACGAAGATTTATCATTCCATCCCTATAAATTAATGCTTGTCCATGAGTTAAATGCTACTGACTACGGCAACCGTAAAAATCTCTGTCAGCAAATTCGTCTGCAAATTTCTCCGATATCAACTTTTTTCTGTAGCGATGAGGCCCATTTTCATATTTCTGAAACTGTAAACAAACAAATTAAGTTACTGGGCTACAAATAACCATGAAAGGTCATTCCACTCTCCTTGAGTGACAGTGTGTTGTGCTGTGTCCCAATTTGGGGAAATCGGCCCCTACTTTTTTGAGGACGAGAACAGGACCGTCACTGTCACGTCCGCTCGTTATGTTGTGATGTTGGAAACTTATCTGCTGCATATGTTGGAAGAAATGGCTGAAGAACATGATTTGGGAGATGTACGGTTTCAGCAAGACGGAGCTACAGCGCACACAGCTAGAATTTCACTCGCTGTCTTGCGACAAATGGTCCCTGGGCGTTTAGTCTCTCTGACAGGACACATAGGCTGGCCAGTACGGTCCCCAGATTTAAGCATGTGTGATTTTTTTTCCTCGGGGGCTACCTTCAGGATAAGGTTTTCAGACATCGCCCACATACCATGGATGGAATTAAACAGAAAACCACCGTGGATGTCGAGGCAATACCAGTCGAAATGTGCCGAAAATCATATGAGAGCTTCGGAGATCGTCTACAACAGTGTATCAATGCTGACGGCCGCCATCTCGGAGATTTAATTTTCAAAAAATAATTTTTAAAAATGGGATTGAATACTGATTTAAATAAAAACAAAAATCTTTTCTCTAAGTTTTACTGTTCGTTATTTATAGCCCATCAAAACTCTGCCGCACCCTGTATTATACGGTTTTCTTATGGTTGTCGCTGCTGTAGACCGATAAGCATTTTATGCACTTTTATAAGCGTCTAGGTGTCAGAGTAATAAATCGAAATATAATTATATATCAGTGAAGTATTGTAATAAAATGTAAAGTAAAATAATGTAATGTCTTAACATTTTTCGATAAATTTTGTGTATTGTTGTTAATGAGCAAAACAAAAAAAGTTATTCCTAGTTTTCGAAAAAATTGAGGTGGTCCGCGACCTATGGAAATATTGTCCAAGTGGTCCGTGGTGGTAAAATGGTTGGGAAACACCGGGTTTAAATCGAAACGTTTATGTGTGTAACAAACGTCCATTGAAATCCGCGTGTTCGCTGGCGCAGCCGTCGTAACGACTGTAAATAAAATATATTATTTACCGTCGTACCCGGGAACGTTATTATATTTTATTCGGCGCTCGGAGTTTCGGAACTATTTGTACCCGCTAAAAGACGTAAAACACAATATACGTGCCGAACATTAATTAAATAACTTCGGGACGTTAACTGGCTAGTTGTAATAAAGTAATTTATAAGTGAGAAACGTTTCTATGACGTACCGCTAGCGGGCGTTCAATTGAAATATTTTAATTATTTTTTTTTTTTTTTTTTACCTATTTACGCGATTTCCGCGGTTTTTTAACGTGTCTACGGTTTGAGTTTTGAAAACAACCGTACGCGTCCCGAGCTCTGTGCAATTTTTATCGTTTTAAATTGTATTTCGATTTCCGCAAAACCCATTACCGGGGCATGTTCGGTTTACAGAACAATATCCGCGAGTGTGCCAACCGATAACGTATTAATATTTTTTTTGTTTTTTTTTTTTTTAGATTCTGAACGGAGCAAGATTATCCACCCACCACGACCGCCACCACCACCAGGTCGTTTGGTTTTATAACGATGTTCATTTTTTTTTTTTGTCCGCAAACATTTTTTCTACCAGAACGCCGCATCCGATCTATACACTCCCGCACCGTTTCCCGTAGCAAATGTTGTCTAGTTGGCACTTGAATGATGTCATTTTTCGATGTACTTGTTAGGTTTTTTAACGTGACAGGAAAAACCAGCAACAACGCGGTTTCGTCAAACTCGAGTATTATTGTTTCTTTTTTTTTTTTTTTTTATTTACGTGGATTTCCGGGTTACCGTGGCAACAATGAAACAATACGACTGTATTACTTCAGAATCAGAATCGTTTTTCGTTTGCAATTAATCGTTGCATACAGATAAAAATTAAATTCCTATCCATACACTACCCGTTCCCAACTATCTTGAAACAACTGTAACTCGTCCGTGGTGCGTAGTACGTACGCATTTTTTTTTTTTTTTTTTACGAATTTATTCAGTTCAATTTTACCAAATTTCGTGTTCGGTCAACCGTAAAAATATAATATTTAGATTTATAAAACACATGTTAGGGTTTCGGTCAAAAATCAATATCACACTGTAGGCGTGTATTACTTAATAGCACGACTATTCTCGGGGGTTAGGTGTATGTGTTGTTTAATCGAAAGTTTTTTTAAAAATCTTTACCCACCGGCCGATTGGTGGCGCGATAACGTGTTTTTTACGATATCCGTAGAAATTTCAACATTAAACGCTTATGGAGACGTTTTTTTTTTTTTTTTTTGGTTTTTATAAATCATCGGAAAATTACGGGTTTGCCGGAGTTCGAGTAGCCGGCGATTTGTCGATTCCGGTATCCCCGAACGTTTACAATTTCCAAGTGTTGGATTTTACACTTTTGTTATTTCCAATATTAAAATCCGAACTTTTGGTTTGTCCGTACGGATTTCTGTTTTTTTTTTTTTTTTTTAAAAAATCGTAAAATCATTGTTCAATTTAAACTTTAAACGCTTATAAGGGACAATTTTTTTTTTTTTTATAAATCATCGATCCTAGCTCCTAGCGATGGAGAAAATAACAGAATTTTCTGTAATGAAATCGAATTCAACACAAAAATATCGAACCTTTTGATATCACACCTTTGCACATTTGTAGCGAAAGAAAAAAAAAACACGCACACACACACACATCTGCACGCCGGACGATTAATAATTGGTACTAGTTTAACGGTGTAATTTTATCGTTCTAAATGGTAATAAGTATTGCCTAAACAATGAAACGAGTGCCGGCCGCCGCCGCCACACTCTCCCCCCGGAAATGTGTTTCTGGCTGCGGCACAGCTGCGTATTATTTAATTCAGAACATTCGTGTGCATACGACACTTAACAAAATATTATTAATTCGAACGGGAGATGCGTAAAATATTATCACCGTCGTTGTTTCGAAGCGATGCGGTGGCAGTAGCCGCAGTCGTGAGAATAATAAATAACAGCAAAGTGCACGTGGCGGCGGCGGCGGTAGGTTAAATCGAGTCGGACGGAGTTCGACCCCCGGGGGAATAAAACAATATTGCGCTCCGGAGATCGACAACAGTACGATCCTCCCCATACAAGAGAAAATTAAATAGGTAATAAAAAAAAAAAAAAAAAAAAACGATAATAATAAATAAAAACGATGCCCCGAATTTAGTATCGCGTTTCATGTGCCGAATCCGAACCCATACCGATACGCCATCGCGGGCGTTACAATAAAAAAAAAAAAAACTATCCACATAGGTTACACATTTCGTTTCGAAACCGACGCGTCGTCATTAGTTGTTTTTAAAATCTTTTAGTAGTTCTATCGGGAATCTTTTTTTTTTTTTTTTTTTTTTTTTTTTATCAAATAACCGAGCGAAAAATCCGTTTTTCTACGTTACGCGGTGAATAGAAATAAATCCGAAAAAATGATCTAGAAATCAACTATTTAGGATTTCGATCGATGTTCCCATGTTAAAGTATCACCGGACTAAAATTCCGCAAATCTGATCGTTTTGCTCGGCGAAAAAGTGATTGGGGAAAGAAGCAATTATTTGAAAAACATATTTCATATAGAGTGAAAAATCCGCTTGTTGTTTTAGATACGGGTGGTGTCGGTAGAGAAAAATCGGAGCATTTTTACTAACCGATAATGTGTTTACCGAGAACAAACAAAAAAAAAAAAAAAAACCATTACAATATTCGGTTACGCTCTGTACAGACGCTCAATTTGTAAATTTGTATTTGTTTTTTCGGTGGTTTTTTTTTTTTTTCATTTTTTTTCTGTTCGGTTAATCGATCTATATGCATTATAAATTATTCGAATTAAGCGATTTGTTATACGCTATCTTGGTAACACGGATGACAAAAAAAAAAAAACATCATCGTTAAATTATCAAATTAAAAACTGTTTAATATTCGAACAAGTCAACACTACGACAGTTAAACGCACACGAATTCATACAGCTATATATTGACACGGTATGTATACAGCGTGTTGTACACGGATAGCTTTGAAATTGTCTAGACTATATAACAGATAATGTGTTGAACATTTTTCTAGATGAAATGACAGATAACACTAATAATATGTATCTAGATAAAAGATAAGACACCTCGTATTTATCTAGGTAAAAAAAAAAAAAAAAAAACAGATAATCGTTTAGTTGTTTAATGACTTCAACAAAATTTAATACCCACTGAAATAGTAAAATATCATTTTTTTTTTTCTTTCTACGTATTTCCTATTTGATTTTGACTTATTAATATACGTCTCAAGAAGTCATCATAATTTATTGAGCATTAAAAATTATTTAAAAAAAAAAACCATTACAATATTCGGTTACGCTCTGTACAGACGCTCAATTCGTAAATTTGTATTTGTGTTTTCGGTGGTTTTTTTTTCATTTTTTTCTGTTTTCGGTTAATCGATCGATATGTATTATAAATTATTCGTAGGTACGATAATTTCGAAATAAATTTACGTTCCCGAACCGTGTACAAATTGATCGTACCCGAAATCCCCGTCGTTGATTATTCAGCGACCTTATACGTTGAGGATCAAAAACCGTTTCGCTACAGTTGGCAACATCAATCGTTTGAACTCCGGCTGTATAACGCGTAGCAATAACGTATATAATAATTTATTATTATAATACACCGATGAGTTTAATATATTCACAGTATTAATAACTAAATATTCGACACGCACGTGCCGGCATTAAATTACTATAAATATTACTCTCAAAGGGGGGGGGGCGGAGGACGAGTAATTTTTATTTTTTTTTTATACATATATATGTTTATACTCTATTATTGAAGTCGCTTTTTCGTGTATATGTATAATAATATTTTATTTCGCGATTTAATATAAATTGTGTATATTGAACGTATAAGAATTATTATTATTATCATTGATAAAAATATATAATATATTAAACGTGATATTTATCGTCAAAAAAAAAAAAAAAGAATTATTCGTATTATAGGTACACCTCCCCCACACCCATACAATCGCTTGTCGGTTTCTTTTTTTTTTTTTTAAATAGACCGCCAGGAAGTTATTACTTTATTATTATTATTATTATTTTTTTTTTTTTTTTTTTTTAATGGTGTGCGCTCCTTTTTTCCTACCACACACTGCAGCACGGGAAATACGTTTTGGAGTACCCGGGCGAAAAAAAAAAAATGCTCGAAAAGTTTCATCCGGCCGCGTACCTACCGATTTTTATGCGACTTATACAAGGGACTCGAAGAAAATCGGACGCTGGACGTTCAAGTGCGGTTTTAACCTATAACTGTGTAGGTACGAAGAAACTGCTTACTGAAAAAAAAATTGGGACGAAAAAATGACCGAATTTAATCAAAAAAAATCAACGATGGTTATGAGTAGGGATGAGGAGTTATATAAATTTTTGCATACGTTTTTTCTGTGTATTTTATTCATAGCTAGGTGAGCTCAACATCTGTTTCGTAACGTAAATGACTAACCTCATATTTGGGTTCTTTTTTGTGCGTATTTTGGCAATTTATTCTTAAAAATTGCGTATTAATTATTCGTT
Organism: Tuberolachnus salignus; assembly: GCA_956483605.1. Classification (NCBI taxonomy): domain Eukaryota; kingdom Metazoa; phylum Arthropoda; class Insecta; order Hemiptera; family Aphididae; genus Tuberolachnus; species Tuberolachnus salignus. The sequence goes on along the minus strand of OY101434.1, from coordinate 24,671,560 downwards.
GAAACGATTATCAAGAAACCGGCGGTGAATCACATCTGATAATATTTTAACTGAGGGACTGTCCGGGTGATTCGACCGGGGACGACTTGTTTGACTTTAGGTACGTCCCTATAACTTAATCAGATGCAGAAGGAAGTGGTTTCCGATATAAAAATATTCTTTTTGAAAACCGTCGTCGGATTAGATGTTGAAAATATCAAACAAGCTTCGGTAATTCACAGAGCCGGCGCCAATAAAATTCGATTGAGGGATGTGATTAGAAATTTGCCGACTTCAAATCAGGTTTTTACCCATTGCACCCTACGACAAACGATAAAAAGTTATACAATTTACGATAATCGGCAATCGCGTATTACAATATCAATAAAACCAAGAAATTATATGTATTGCTGATTTTACAATTGAATTGTCGTTCAATTGCCGACTCAGTAGTCTAAATTTCAATGTTTGGGTGAACGTGACCACCCACCATGCACCCTTTATCGTCAGTCCTAGTGGTTCAGTATGACAAATTCACAAGTATGAAAAAAAAAAAAAAAATTCATACAAGTGTAAACCGTTTTAAATAGTTAAACGGTTTTGCAAGAATTATGGAAACATAAAACGGCAAATGAAATTGCATATATTTTGTACGTTATCAAAATTCAAACACGTACTGGGCGATACCATTCATAATATTCGTACATCTCATAAACAAATTGTATGCAACTATACTACTGCTTGAATATTAATGAATTATAATTAATTTTGTAACGAAATAAAAAAAAACTAATCGTACGCGTTTCGTGTTTTTAAAACGATGTTAACAATACCGAATCGAGTTAAATTGAAAATTTAGAATAAACATTTTCGTCTCGGATGACGTCAATGTTCACCTCGATGTCTTACAAGAATTATTATTATTTTTATTTTTATTTTTTTTTTTTTTTGGGAAAAAACACACAGTACACACAGTTTGGTTTATTTTCTCCGGTAAACTCCTGCACGTGGCCATTACCCTTATTGTACACATTTTGCCGTCCTTTTAATGTCAAAATCGTGAATATGTAACATTTGAAAACACGAATTCACACTAGAACACGGTGTAGACAATTATTTACCCCTGATATGTATGTCAACGTAAACGTATAGTAACAGTTGACAAAAAAAAAAAAAAAAACCACTTGCTATATAGGTACTTTGAATTGTAAAAAAAATGCGAACCCGCAAAAAGTCGCTCGTCAGTTCGAGGGTAAAAACCATCGGATGTTTTCTTCTCTCGGATTATTTTTCTAGTACATTTACCTTGGCCCGGGGCGTAGGCTGGATGGCCAAACGTGTTGTCGGTCCTAAGACTTCACTTAAATTTAACTAGACTTAGTAAATACATAATTCCCAAGTTTTTCCTAAAAATATTTCTTATGAGTGAAATATGAAGGAGATAATAAATATATATGTATTGTTATCGGTGTTTTTACCGCTATAAAAGATTCCATTTGATAATATTACATCTAAGGTACAACTGTTACTTTATTTAATAACATTAAAATTAATTTTATATCGAGTAATAATAAAAAAAAAAAACTTCTAATTATTGCACGTGTTCGTATTGAACGTACGACGTGCTTTAACAAGTATTTACATTTTTTACTCTTTTGAAATCGCTTTCATAGCCTTCGTTTATATATATAAAAAAATATTTACATGTAAGATTACAATAATTTTTTATTGAATAATCATTTATGGAGACGCTTCACGCTAACATATCGAGACTAGAAACTAATAATAAAAAAACTTCTAATTATTGCACGTGTTCGTATTGAACGTACGACATGTTTTAATAAGTATGTACATTTTTTACTCTTTTGAAATCGTTTCATAGCCTTCGTTTATATATATAAAAAAATATTTACATGTAAGATTACAATAATTTTTTATTGAATAATCATTTATGGAGACGCTACACGCTAACATATCGAGACTAGAAACTAATAATAAAAAAAACAAAACTACTAATTATTGCACGTGTTCGTATTGAACGTACGAGATGCTTTAACAAATATTTACATTTTTTACTCTCTTGAAATCGCATTCGTAGCCTTCGTTTATAAATATAAAAAAATATTTACTTGTAAGATTACAATAATTTTGTATTGAATAATCATTTATGGAGACGCTTCACGCTAACATATCAAGACTAAAAACTAATAATAAAAAAAAAAAAAACTACTAATTATTGCACGTGTTCGTATTGAACGTACGAGATGCTTTAACAAATATTTACATTTTTTACTCTCTTGAAATCGCATTCGTAGCCTTCGTTTATATATATAAAAAAAAAAAAAAAAAAAAAACATTTAAATGTAAGATTACAATAATTTTGTATTATTTTTTATTTTTAATAATCATTTATGGAGACGCTTCACGGTAACATATCAAGACTAGAAACGAGTTTTTCAGGAGAACACCTATGTTATTATTCTAGTGATTAAAAATGATTACACGATAGAACATAGAATTTTATCCGTAACCGTAGTGTTTTAACTTCCTGATTATAATATAACGAACGGAGTTATTAATTTTATGCGTTCCGAATTAACATTATGTGATCGAGTCGAATTGAAAATATCGAATAAACATATAATTATAAATTATTGCATTTGATTATATACAATCTATATAATACGACTGTTAATTTGTTAGCATTATATATTTTTTCTTTTATTAAATACATTTCCATATTAATTTAATAGATTAACGACCTTATTCGATATAATATAACTTAAAAAATTCGCACTACGCCTACAATAAACACTTTTTTTTTGTATTGTATTATAATATTTAATCACTAGATAGTTTCCGGCAGTATAAAAATGTAATGTTATTAGGATTTTTATAATTTTATTGTTGCCTAATCAACGTTACCCCAGTAGTACCGGTGCCCTAGCCACCCACCCCCACATGATTTTAAGGTCTGTTTCACATAATATTTGTTGTTTTTTTTTTTTTTTTTTTTTTTTTTTTTTTTTTTTTTTTTTTTGTGGGTACGACAATATATCACCAACACATTTATATCAAATTATAAAAAATACACACATTTGTAAACGAAATGATTAATTTGTACTATTACTAATTAATTGGTGTATTTTCCCAAATAACAAACAAATATTCCATAAATATTTCTCTAATATTTTTTTTTTCCAATATTACTATTTTACAATAATTATTACATTTTAGTATTCGATTGAGAAAATATTTTTTTTTTTAATATTTGTTTTATGTTAAACGATAATTGTATGCACCAACATTACATATTTGTTTATCAATATTTCACAATATTAATAATAAAATACTATAAAAACAAACACTTAAACTGGAAAAAAAAAAAAAATGCATACACTATTATGAACACACGTGGGATTTGAACTTGGGACTAACTATGACGATGTATTTTACTACAGTTAATCGATTATAACAAAATTATAATTAATTCTATATAGAGTAGAAAATGAAAAAGAAAAAAACAACTTAGTTACACGTTTTTATATCGATCATAGTATATTCTTTAAGAAGTATTTACATTTTTTACTCTCTTGAAATCGCATTCGTAGCCTTGGTATATATATATATATGTATAAAAAAATACAACAAACAACTTACCGGGAAAATCATAAAAATTGTTTATTGAACAATCATTTATGGGAACGCTTCACGGTAACATATCAAGACTAGAAACTAGTTTTTCGGGAGAACAGCTATTATGTTATTATTCTAGTGATTAAAAATGATTACTCGATAGAACATAGAATATTATCCGTAACGTAGTGTTTTAACTTTTTGATTATATTATAACGAACGAAGTTATTAATCTTGTGCGTTCCGAATTGAGATTTTGAAATCGAGTCGAATTGAAAATATCGAATAAACATATAATTATAAATTATTGCATTTGATTATATATAACCTATAAAATATGACTGTTAATTTATTAGTATAATATGTTTTTTTTTTGTTTTTTTATATTAAATACATGTTTTAATTTGTTCGAATAATTTACTTCGAACGAAAATATTAAGTCGACTTTCATGCTTTTTAAATATTTATATATAATCAAACCGATTAGAAAACCAATCGGATTGTTTCGTCCAAGATGATGTGAACATTCTCGACGATGGTATGGGCATACGCCACGCATTTCGTGTGCGAAATGGTTACATCGCAGTCGCTGATTTTATACAGTTTTTATTATTATTATTAAGTTGGTATAAAGGAGAGGGAGTACACGTTGGTCGACGTTTTCTTTCTTCTTTTTTTCCCCCTATAGGTTCGATTGATCGATTTAATTTTCCTTAGTTCCCGATTATTGTGAGATGCTTGGCCGCAAACATCTCCGATTGAATATTGAGTTACGATAAATCTTAGGGCGGCGGTGGACGGCCGGCTAAATCCACCCTACTAACTACCGGCTATATGTCAAACATTTTAAACAATTAATTCACTATTGTCCGCGCACGAACCGTTCGCGCATAAATCAATTCTGTCGAAGAAAGAAAAAAAAAAATTCGTTGCGTTGACCGGATTCGGGCCGGAGACACCGTCGCCGGCGCGTCGCATCATTCCGCTCGGTCGGACTTCCGTCTAAACATTTTTTTTTTTTTTTTTTATCGCTATATCTACACGAATTCATTGCTACCGCCCGTTTACGGATGTTGACACATCACAAAATACATCGGTACCGGGGTGGAAAAAAAAAAAACAGAAAAAAAATCAAATAAACGTAAAAACACACAGTGCCGTCCGGTTTATATTCTCCCTCTAAACTAAACCCCCGCCGTACCGCGGCGTTCAAAGAGGAATCTCGGGGCGTTTATCGTAATGCGGCCTCAGTACCGTCTGTATCCGCGTTAATAGTATTTTTTTTTTTTTTTTTCAAGTCGAAATCGTGGATATTATCAAACATTATAATTATATATGTAAGACATTTAAACGTGACGAGGTCACAACACCGTACAGTCTAACGCGGTGTAGATAATTATTTACCCCATGGTATTTATGTAAACGTGTATAGTAACACCTGGAGGAAAAAAAAAAACCTTTTGATATTTAGGTACTTTAAATTATATAAAACGCGAAACCGCGAAATGGCGCTCGTTAGTTCGAAGTTAAAAATAAAAAAAAAAAAAAACTTGTCAGACGTTTTTTCAGGCGGTTTTTTATTATACCAGAATTACCGAGGCCGAGCCGTAGACTATAGGCCAAATACACAGACCGTCGGAAATATTACTTAAATTTAATTTGACTTGGTGAATTTAAAAAAATACTACAATATCAAATTTGCTCGACATTAATTGTTGTAATCGGATATAATCAAGAAATTTTTGATTTTGTTTATTGTTTCTTATTATTTGATGAAAAAAAAAAGAAATCATAGACATATGAAATTTTCACCGGATATTTAAACTAGTATTCTATAGATGTAAAAACATTTTTTTTTTTTTTATATATATATTCGGGAGTTTTTTAAAATTATTGTTTACCGTTCGAGTGTATGTACGAATTTTGAAAAATGCTCTACAATTTGATACAAGGGGTTCATCGTAAGTCTCTATTGCGGTCATAAAACAAATATCTAAACTTTGTTCTTATAATGTTTTTTTACAGTTTGAAGTAAAAATTATGACATTTTCATCAATTAATTTCGATTTTGGTTGTATGTTCTTATGTTTCAGTAAACAATAATCGTGGAGACTTGTGCAATTTCCACCGAATAATAATACATTATATTATTATAGATGCGGTATAATGTACAAAATATTTTGGTTATTTTAAGTTTTATTATCGATTTTATGCGAATAAAAATTGCATACAGGTAATTGATTTTTAACTACGTTACAAATTTACATATATGTTAAAATTTTCTTAAAAACTCTAATAGTTTTTTTTTTTTTTTTTTATCTTTTATGTAGTTGAAAATGCATTAAAATTTAAATTAATCGAAAAATGGTTCACGGAACACCGTACTCAATGGTTTTTCGTCAGCCATCTCGTTTTCGGCTCACCACTTATATAAATATAAGTGTTTATATATACGAGCTGCCATCGCCAGGCCTTGCACGGGTCAAGTTTGTCGGTTATTCCGAATTATAAGGTTGTCCCGCACATAGTCTTATTAAAATTCAGAGGCGAAATGAGGAATGTATTGGTACTATTATGACGTGTGCTTTTATTTAATTTTATTATCCTACCTAAATCAAATTAAATATATTTTTTTAAATTTTGCTTGATTTCGAATTTTCATATTTTCAGTTTCAGTTGGCATGAAATATTTCTGAAACCAGCAAAAATAAATGTCGATTGCATGAGACACGTGACAGGAATGTATTGGTTTTATATGATGTGTGCTTTTTTTATAAGTTTATTATCCTACCTATATCAAATTGAATATATTTTTTTAAATTTTAAGTTTCAGTTGGCATGAAACATTTCTGAAACCAGCCCAAATACATGTTGATTGCATGAGACACGTGACACAACCACCATGTATAATTAACCATGGAAAAATCATTGGACGGTTATATCTAAACCTACAACATTTGGCCCTGTGCCCTATTTAAGCATGATTTTACGAGAAATCGGAGCCGTCTAAACCGGAATGGTAAATTTACGGGATCGTTGATATTCTAAGGATCAATTCCGTTTCTCCAACTCCACAGGCAGTAAGGATCGTACACGCTATAAGACGGTTTTTTTTAAAGAATTTATTCTACTATTCCTTGCAAACGACATCGGACCCCTGATCACGCAGAGCAATATTCTCAAGTAAAAAAATTTACCTAACAACCTAACAACATATATCCTGCCAAGGTCTCTCGTTTTGTTGTGTTTTTTTTTTGTTACTCCGCATAACCTTCGACGGTGGTTCCTCGTTTTCTCCGTTGGAATGATTTGGTAGATCGTCCGGTCTACATATGTGTATCGACCGGACCGAAATCGTTTCACTTCATTTCGAGCGTCTAGACTAAATGTAGCCTTGATCGCTACTATTTTTCGTATATTTTGTGAAGGAGAGGATTAAAGAAATATTTTTCACTCTATCTTGGAATTATTAATTTTTTTTTTTTTTTTTTTTTTTTTTAAATAGCATCCGCGAATTTCCGGAATTTCCGGTGGAATTTCCAATCATTTTCCGTCGTACAAACTTGGTCCTGACAATTACGAACACGACACGGGTAAATGGGGCGTAGGGGGGTGGGAAAGAGGAAAAAACAAGAAATCAGCCATATGGGCCGAGCTGTGATGATCTTCCACATACACGGGGCAATTGATTTTTATATATATATAATATTTACTCGAGCTGAAATAACCGGGGAATTTAGTGTCGGGCGTTCGAACGGTAATAATCGTATATAATCGGGCAATTCCGGTGTCAGGGAAATAACAATCCCGAATAATACGATATTTTATACGAACAATAATAACGATAATAACGATAATAATAACGATAATAATAACGATAAAAGGTAGTAGTAGTAGTAGTAGTAGTAGTAGTAATAATAACGATAATGATAATAGGGCGCGTTAGACGGGCCGGGCGTCCCGTCTCCGCGTGTGTGTGACGCAGCCGATTGTGGACCGGGACGAGACGCGGCCGCTCGGCGGCTGCGACGGAGACGGGGACAAGGGCGGGGCAGGGGGCTGGAGGGGTGGACTCATTAAACGAAACACGTTTTACAATAATTATCATAAGCGTTCTCTTGAGCGGCCGGTTCGCGAGCCGAATAAATTAATTCGCATTGTGCCCCCCGGGGCCCGAGGAGGACGGGAACGCGCGGGTGTTATCTCCCGCCGCCGACGCCGACGACGACGACGGCGAAAACGACGGGAACGCGCGTAATAATATTATCAAGGACGCGGGACGGACAAGTATTTTCATTATGCGATTACGGAGCGCGTTAATACGAAACCGTGGCGGGCGGGCGGGCGCGACTGTCTTCGCCGCCGCCGTAGGGTTACCGGCCGCGCGCGCCGACAACCGCGACGTGCACACGGCCTCGGGTTTAATTTCTGTACATATTCGTACGGCCCGAACCGTCTGCAACGTTTTAAGGATAACTTGCGACGTTTGTGCATGTTTTGAAATGTCGCTGTGGTCCCCCGGACTCTCCCTATTCTCCTGATCAGGACCATTTTTTTTTCAATTCCCAAGACCAAAACACGCGCTCGAAGGACAACGATTCCGAGATGTGGAGGAAAAGTATAGCGAACGCGGCAACAGAACTCGTACCTTGAACTTTACAACAGTTCTAAAGGACTAACTTCACCTAACCTAATTAACCAACCTTTTTTTTTTTTTTTTTAAACCGGCAATAAACCCCTCCCCCCGGAAAACGCCGTGAGGCACTACTTCGGGAGGCGGGTCGCCATCGTTTATTCACAAACCAACACCTACAATAAATATAAAATTTAAAAACCCGTTTTCCCCTACGACGGGGCGGGCTCACATAAAAATGTGTACATAAACTTCACGACCCTACCGGAGAACGGGCAGTAGCCGGGCCGAAGTCCACGTTCTGCCCTTACACCAGTAGAGGAGGGGACACTTCCTACCGGCCTCACAACCGGCGGTTTGGCTTCTGTGAGGCCGCGATCAACGATTCGGCCGACTCCTTTTCCGCGACGACCGTCTCTGCGAAGTCGACCACGGCTTTCCAACGATCTGGGGATTCCAACATGAGCGACACCAAGTCGCCCGGTTCGAAAGGACCTATCCTCCGGACCAGGCGCTCCCTGTCCCCGTCAAACGCCTTTGCAGCGCATGAGGGTATGGAGAGCGTCGTCATCCTCCTCATTCTGCTCACCGGGAAAACCGCAATGAGAACACCCGGGGTGCGGAGCTCGCCCGATCCGATGAAGGAAACCTAACATAACCTAACCTAATCTAATTGTCTTCGCCATGGTCGACGTCGCCATCGTAGTCGTCGTAGGTTTTCCGGCCGCGCGCCGACAATCGCGTTGTGCACACGGTCTCGGACTTAATTTCGCATTTCGTCACCGGAAAAACGGAAAACTGCGACCCCGAGGCGGGTAATACGGGCGGACGGCGTTTCCGTTATAACGATTCAAAACAATATATATATATATATATATATATACACGTACCAGGTCTGTTTGTAAAAGTACCAGGACAAATGTTATTACGGCTAATCTACACAGGATAACGGTTCAAATTTTTAACAGATGTATTCCCCGCGAAAAAGTGAATATTTTACACAAAACTCGAAGTCGCCATCTTGTATCGATTTAATATAACACGCAATTAAATCCAATAAGTTGTTTTTTCTTACGCCGTTTTTGACTTAAACCGCTTTTGGGGATGATTCGTTAAGTGGTTCCGCGACTTTCTAGTATTTTATAAGTTTTAATGGCGGCGGTCAACTGAAGACGATCCACGTTGTGGAAGACCGTCGACGTCATCCAGAAACGATGGTGTGGTGACAATTTGCGAAAAAAAAATGCGAAATGGCCGCCGATTAACCGTTAACAAAGCGAATCTCAAATCGAAAGTCTTGTCATGCAATTTTACAGGAAAATGTACAGACAAAAAGGGTCGCGTAGCCAAATTCGTTCGGCGATTGTTCACCACGGCAATGCACCGGCACATTTAGCGATGTCGATTCGTGAATTTTTGGCTGATAAAAAAATCGCCGTGGTCCCCCGGACTCTCCCTGTTCTTCGAATCAGGCCTCGTGTGATTTGTTTTCTATTCCCAAGACTTAAATCTGCGCTTAAAGGACAACAATTCCGAGATGTAGAGGAAAAGTATAGCGAACGCGGCAACAGAACTCCTAGCTTGAACTTTTGAAAAACGGCAAGATCGCCGGGATCAGTGCATATCGTCCGGAGTAGAGTATTTCGAAGGAGATAAATAACGTGTAACTTCATTTTTGTAATTATTAAAAATAAAATCTCGGTACTTTTTGAACAGACCTCGTGTATAACCCCGCCCCGAAGAATTCCTCCGATACGATAGTCCGGACCATTCGCCCGAGGCGCCGCGCAAAGCCGTACGTAGCCGGTCGGCCCACTCGTCCCGCCCGTTCGTCCGTTACGTCCTCTCGTGTCCTTAAATTTTATTAGTCTTTGCTCGGTTGATTTTTTTTTTTTTTTTTTTTTTGTCCATCCCATCCCGCCGAACTCACTCTCTGCGTTCCACCCCGCGCAGAAATTCCGACACTGAAGCCGCACCACTCCCGGGCGCGTCGGTTGAAAATACCGTTGATATACCCGTTTAACGTTGAACATGAAACTAACCGACATTTTGACGGAATTCTAGCGGATATCATGAATAAAGGTATTGTAACATGGTGAGAATCGGACGTTACACTACGTATCTTATATAAGTATTGTAATATCGCATAAATGAAAATTCGCTAAAAGTGCGTATTGATCAGGATTGGTAATATACGCGTGTTTTGTACGCGTTTTGTTTTGGAAATTCACTGTTTTGGAAATTAAAAACACTTTCTATTTCAGATATCACATTAGACGCATAATTCGTACACTTAGTAAAAACGTATTAGGTAGTTAAAAATTATAATAAAAAAAAATCTTAGTTCGATAATAAATTCGCGGTATTCGCCGCGCTTTTCCGCGGCCACTCGAAATCAACTGAACCAGCAAAATCAATTATTGAGCAATTATTATGCCTACACGTACAAATGATTCGATATTGCGCAATTTATTTCAAAACAAGCACAATTTCCGTACAATACTTGTTGAAATCAACGACAATATGTGTGTCAGACGCACGATATTATTGTGCGTGTAGGCTCCTCTTAATCAACTACGATATTAAATAGTATATACTATGCCTACATTAATTTTCCTGTATAATCTGATAATAGAAAAATATTGTAAGTAGTGTTATAAATATCACGAGTACGACGAATTTACGAAAAAATAAAAAACACGTCCGCTATAGGATGATATAATGGTAATTATTAATAGTAAATTACTAGCACCGCAATTGTCTATTTGCAATTTGTATTTCCTATTTTTTGTTTTTTTTTTTTTTTTTTATTGTTAGTTTAAACATTAAATTATAAATGCAGTTTCGTCTATAAAGGATTGCGTTAGTATACGGTATAAAACGTATACAATTATGTGTTTTATATTATACCGTATTATACGTTTCAACGTTAAAGTGTTAATACACTTTTCGAGATTAAAAAAAAAAAAAAAAAAAAAAAAAAAAAAAAAAAAATCGCGTGTATAACTAAGGATTTACTAAAATATTTTGAAATTAATTTTTTTTTTTTCTCGCACACCGGAACAACATCAGTGATAAATTACACCCAAAAGCTATTCGGAAATTCGGTTTGGCTGTTCTTCGACGTTCTTGTATTACATGGATATTGAGTGTCCGGCGATAAATTGATATTGCCGATTTAAGATTAAACGGACATTGTATAATAATTTCAGCTTCAAATTGAAAATTTACACGTTCCAGTAACGTTGTCTTCGTATTGATTATATTAAATGTTGGATTATAACGTGTATAACTATGGGTTCGATATTGCATACGTAATATTGAAATTTAAATATTTAATTTCTAATGGCCGTGCAGTTAATGTTATTAAATTGGAAATGCAATAATAAATATTCAAAAACGTTGGCAAGGCCAATACTGTGTTCGTATTTCTACCGATCGGAAATACATCCGTATATACAAAATATATTAATACTGCAGTATATATATATATATATATATATATATATGGAAAAAAAAACATAATATTTGTCAATTGCTTGGTATTATCGTGCAAAATGATGGGGAAATATTCCGTACAAAAGGTCTAATGATCATGCAGCAATCGTTTAATGGTATTCACGTTTTATCAAGAAAAAATAAATTAGAAATCAAATGATATATCGGATGTAACACAATTTACATTTTTTCAAACGTAACGAATTTATTATTTAACATCACGGGCACGCAGCACGTAAACTAATAATTCTATATTCTGAAAAGACCGAGGAAAATATTCGTTATATATAATTATGTAGGTTTTTTTTTTTTTTTTATGCGTATAACATTACAATAATATTTTTTCTTTTTATCGCCAAATTGACGCGTTTGTTTCATCCGTGGCGATTGATCGGAAATCGGATGCAGATTTTTTCAATCACTCGCCAGTGGTAGAAAAAAAAAAAATGAGAAACTTATACTATTATTATAATTTTCATCGAAATACGATAGTTCATCAATTTACAAACATCCCGATGTCATATAATATTTACCGTCATTCTGTTACGATATACAAAAAAAAAAAAAATAAAAAAAAATACTGATTGGTTTCAATTTATAGTAGTCTTGTGTATATATGGCTCCTACGTTTTATTTGATATTTTCTAACGAGCTTATTCTCTTGCTACATATATGTAAAAAAAAAAATAAATAAATAAAAAATTATAATATATTCTACGCATATTCCTCATTTGGTTATAGATGTTTTCTTTTTATATTTAATCGCGTTTTATTTGTTCGTCATGGTTGTAATATCAATAGATAATGATTTTCAAATCAAATTCAATTGTTAATACACACAAGACATAACTAATTATTATACTCTAAACTAAATTCATATTTATTTTATCGTTATTTCAAATATTGCAGTTGTACGTGACGTATTCATAGTATCTAAAATTAAAAAATATCTATCGGTTTTTCAATTATTCAGTTATATGAATTAATAAGTTTATTTTTTTTAATATAAAAATAATATATATATATATATAATTTTATTGTTTGGCGCGTAAACAAACAAAGCTGATGGCACAGGGATTGCACTACCGACAATTATTAACAGTTTTTTTTTTTTTTTTTTGTCATCCGTGTTACCAAGATAATCTATAACAAATCGACAAAAACAATTCGATTTTTGTACTAAAAACACGTAAAACCCTTATTCTTAGTGTGTGGTGTTCAATAGTGAGAGGCGATGGATTTCAATAGCTATAAACCATCTCCGGACTACGCGGAATATTTTGCAAATACTGATTTAAATTTAAAAAAACCACTTCTCTAAGTTTTACTGTTCGTTTTTTATAGCCCGTCCAAACTCGTTAGTCGGCTCTGCCGCACTCTGTATAAAACAAGTAAAAATAAATTTGAACCGGCCATTAAATTTAAATTTTACACGGACCACAGAAAACTTAATTCTTCCAGATAAATTTGACTTAATCGGCATATCCATCTATCCAAGTATTTATTCGTCAGGTCTGTAAAGTTCCAAATTGTATATTATTGTTAATCAACATTTGATCATAGTTCACATTTATGAACTATGCCGTTTTCGAAATTAACGATTTCGGAAAAACAATATCAAGTGTTTATTGATATTTATTAATGCGTTAGGCTTAATTTATTTTTTATGTGTTTATTAATTTTTTTCGTTATTCGTACGAACGCCTACGCGATTCCGACTCTCAATCGCGCATTATACATTTTTAATATTACTAGCTAACCCGGAAATGTTTTGCCATTGTTAGATATTACTGTTGCTAGATCATTGCGTATTATAGACCTGTCCGTGTCACTATTAAAAAAAAAAAAAAAAAAGGTGGAAAGTGGGTAGTGTACCATCGGCATACTAAAAGTGTCCTACGTTGTCATGTCAACCGCTAATCGACAAAAATAATTTATATCACAATTGAATTGCATGTCAAACAAATATTTATTTATTTATTTATTTATTTTTTTTTTTTGCTGTAACATAATCATTTCGTTATTTGCAATGCTTTAAGATATACGAAATTTTTTTTATTTTGTTGTCTGGCGTGTAAACAAACAAAGTTGATGGCACAGGAATTGCACTACCGATAATTATTTACGGTTTTTTTTTTTTTTTTTTTTGTCATCCGTGTTACCAAGATAAAACCTAAAACAAATCGACAAAAACAATTCGATTTTTGTACTAAAAACACGTAAAAACCTATACTTACGGGGTGGTATTCAATAGTGAGAGGCGGTGGATATCAATAGCTATAAACCATCTCCGGACTACGCGGAATATTTTGCAAAAAATCGTAATATATATAATGTCATTGTAAAACGCCGTTGTTATACGAACCGATAAAAAAAAAAAAAAATTTATAAAAACTCAAATATTTGATCTGTTTACCCACATCGCCTAACGTAATATACACGTATGTATTCGTATACCGCAGTCGCTGAATTGAATGTACGACGAATAAAAAGGTATATACAGGGTGCGGCAGAGCCGACTGGCGGGTTCAACGAGGTCATTAGCCTGTGATAAGATAAGAGCAGGCCTTAATAAATGGTATGGATCCATCATCCGCCATACCGTGGTGGAGATCACAGATCTCCGTGTCTACAGATAATCGGACAATTGATTTCACTCGGTTTTTAATAACCAGAAAAATTTGAAAATTTTCGTTCTAATTGATTAATTCAATCTATAATGTACATTATAATCTATGCTGTAAATATGATTTATGGCGTGATGTAATGGTTTTTTTTTTTTTTTTTTTATAATTTTTAATGCTCAATAAATTGATGATGATTTCATGAGACGTAAATCAATAAGTCACAATCAAATAGGAAATACGTAGAAGGAAAAACAAAAAAATGATATTTTACTATTTCAGTGGGTATTAAATTTTGTTGAAGTCATTTAACAACTAAACGATTATCTGTTTTTTTTTTTTTTTTTACCTAGATAAATACGAGGTGTCTTATCTTTTATCTAGATACATATTCTTAGTGTTATCTGTCATTTCATCTAGAAAAATGTTCAACACATTATCTGTTATATAGTCTAGACAATTTCAAAGCTATCCGTGTACAACACGCTGTATACATACCGTGTCAATATATAGCTGTATGAATTCGTGTGCGTTTAACTGTCGTAGTGTTGACTTGTTCGAATATTAAACAGTTTTTAATTTGATAATTTAACGATGTTTTTTTTTTTTTTTTTTGTCATCCGTGTTACCACGATAACGTATAACAAATCGACAAAAACAATTCGATTTTTGTACTAAAAACACGTAAAAACCGATTCTAAGGGGGTGGTATTCAGTGGCGAGAGACGGTGGATTTCAATAGCTATAATCCATCTCCGGGACTATGCGGAATATTTTGCAAAAAATCGTTCCAGTAGTATTTAAATCTATTAATCTTATACTCTTATACAGACAGACAGACAGTCCTCATATTTATATAGATATAAATTATACAGTTCGCAGCGGTCACGATATCCGGAAACGGATCGACAGTATTTTCGTTTTCTGGTTTCAAATCCGTTGCAAATTCAACTATACAATTGGAACGTAAATGGTTTAACGACGCGTATTACCGCGTTTTTTTTCGTACTATGAATAACGATTACGTCATTCGAAATATATTTATTTTTTTTTTTCTTTTTATCGCCTATATTATAGGCACGACCGTTACGATAAAAACTGTCATGGCGAGATAGGGACGAAAAATTTGGTAAAATGCGGTGACATTGGCCGGGCAGTAGTATAATAAAACGGAACCGCCGAATGTCGGTGCGGTCGCGGGTGTGACCGGAATACGCGGTCGAAAATAAAATTAAAACGAATAAATTTCAAGGAATAAAAAAAAAGTCGCCGAGGGTATTCGGTGCTGCGGGGGCTTGGGGGAGAGAAAGAGAAAAAAAAAGGGTTTTTGATTATATCTTAATAGTAATTTCGAGGCATTCGCACTCTAATCGCATCGTGGCTCTTAATTGAATCTCGTTAAGGAAAATTGCGCGCGGCGTACAAAAGCTGCCATTCAAATGCGTCGCCGCCGTCTTCGGGAGGCGGGACAACAATCGTACCACAAATGGGATTTTAGCAAATCCTCTTTAGCTCTTTAGTGTTTTCCTCGTCTGGTCGTGTATTCTCGTTATCGTTCGCTTTCTCTCTCGTTCGTTTTAGGTTGTTTTAAAAAAAAAAAATAAAAAATTTAATTAAATTTTAGATACCGAGGAATTTATCGCTTTTACTATAACGTGTGCATTTTTTTTTGTTTTTTTTTTGTTCCTGTTCCGACCGGAAATCGTATTCCGATCAAAAACTATACGGAAACATTGTCATAGCATTTGCATACCGGTCAGTGCGTTGATGAGGTCGGTTTTTTTTTTTTTTTAAATCGTCCTGGTAGTTTCCCCTAATAATGGCCGAAGGAACGTTAGTTACGCAGTTTAATGGTAGAAAAGTTGTTTACGGGCCATAAAACAAACAAAACAAATTCATATCGTAGCAAAACAATTTAATGGCGTATAACGAAGTTTGTAGTTTTTTACAGTAACAATTTTCATGATATTTATAACAATTTTATATTTTAAACTACGAAAAAAAAAAAAAAAAAAAAATATAATAAATAAATATTTTATTATGTTAAACACTATTTTGAAAATATAATCCAATCGCGTTCGTTATAATCGAATACAATATTTATTCGTTGATCGAAAAACGTACAATATTAGTGATTCGTCAACGTTGTTATTAAAATATACATAATATCTTATAATACTTACATAATACGGTTGGTTTTTCTTTTACATTTTAATGAGGTTTATAGAAACACTTACCGAATACATAATAACAATTATTAAAATAATAATTATAGTAATAAAAAAAAAAAAAAAAAACACTCTATATAAAAACGAACAATTAAAAATTAATATAAAATCGATTGTTACGCGTGTAACGAAATCGCCTATCCGGTGCGCCGTGTCCGATTTTGATTCTCGTAGATAAATCGTTACAAGCGTTGATGTCCCTACCCAATCCTTGATTTTATATTATTATTTAACAAGAATTGCGTTTGGACAATCATGGCCTGAGAACACTATCCTCGGAACGGTCTTAAATTAACGAATATTAATATATAAATTAAGGTGGTCCAAAAAAAAAAATCTTACTTTAGTAATTCAAAATATGTACCCCACCCGGTATGAGCGAACAATACTTATAATTCATATTTTTTATGTATTGTAAAATCCGTTTATTTTTGTGTTTCCAACGCATGGCCGGGAAATAATTTCGTGTAAACGTAAAACGTATTCGTATTCCTTAAAAAATTGTTTGTCTTGGATTTTTTCCCACGTAAAACGATGGATCTAATAGAATTTGTATTATAGCGAATTTTTTTTTTTTGCGTTTATGTATTAATTTAAAAAAAAAAATCGAAAATGACTGAAAAACTACCCACTAGGGCTTAATGTCACCCGTCCGCGGCACAAAAAATGTTTAACTCGTTGAGTCCGAATTTGTACAGACATTTTTGATTTTATCATTTAAATCAATTTTACGTGGAGGTGTACACATTTTGAATTTCCTAAGTAGAATTCAAGTCTGCATAGATTTAGACCACTCTAATATCTAAAAATAGGTTGACATATTTACTATAATTACACAACAAACTTAACCAATATAACTTACACAACGAACATAGTTATAATTTATAATATATACAACAAAAACCAATAAGAAATTATTAAAATACACATCTTATTCAACCGGATAACATCTTATTTTTTATAAATAACATAAATCCACTCGGCGAATTGTTTTATTACCTATACACTTATACAGCATTGATTTGTTATTTGATATTGCGATTTCAACATTGCGGATGTTAAAAAAAAAAAAAAAAAAAAAAAAAAAAAAAAAAAAAAAAAAAAAGGGGGGACGAAAAAATCTCTTTGAAATCGCGGAGATGGACGAAATTACGAGAAAATTGTCTGTATTATTTTTTTGTAAATAACATTTGATTATTGAATTGTCCGACCAATTATTTTATTTGTCTGTCGTCTCGATAATGTTTTCCGGTCGAACGTTTCGAGTCCGAAATAGAATACGTGAAGTGGGTGACGGAGAGGGGGGACTTTGTTATTTCAAAGGATTTTATAAAATGAAACAGGAGTACAAAAAAAAAAAAAAAATAAAATAAAAAAATATCCGTTTTCGACACAATTTCTTACAAATTAACTATCGCTATATCGAAATAGAAACAAAGAACAAAATTAAAACCGTTAAAATCATCGTTTCGAAATGTAATAACGTTCCAGTATTGTAATAAAATAACGATTTGTATTGACGTTCGGCGATCGCGATGGTTTTTTTTTTTTTACGTAAAACGTTTTTAGTTTTGTTAATTCTACGCAAGTATAATTTTTTTTTTATTTTTTTAATCACATCGTGTTTAATATCATAAAATTACGATGAAATTCCATAATATATTCAGAAAAAAAAACTGTTAATTGTAAACGTTTGACGGATATTTTTTTCTACTTTTTGTTATCCGAGGTTTTATAAAATATTTTTTATTTTTTTTTTCATTATACTCTCTTAATTGATGACTCTAAATATTATGAGCGAGACCCGTGTAACGTAATATTAACCACATTTTTTTACTACATTTTTTTTTATTTTTTTATTTTTTTTTTTTTATAAATTATGGACATTAATTGAACACGGCGTTTTCTTTTTCGACAATGAATAGATTCCCGTGTTGACCTTTTTAAAACTAATTCGGAATTAAAATGTTTCAAAGGCGTGATTTATAATAATTGGCGTACCGTCAGGCGTAACAACATCATATTTATTTTATTCGTTTTTAAATATCCCATTAAATTTCTCGAGTGTATTCAGCGATTTTAATTAAAATATTCGTCAACCGCCCGGTTTCGAGTTGTTTTCATATTATAATAATTCACGACAAATACGACGATTGAAAAAAAATTATAATAAACGAAACCGTCATGTTATAATGAATAGTATTGTTGAAAGGAAAAAATATTACGAATAAAACTTCTTTTTCAATTTTTTTTTTTTTTTTTTTTTTTTTTTTTTTAAACGAGGGAAATTCGTCACAATTATTAAGATTTTGAAGAACGATCCGTATATTGTCGAGTGATATTGAATAATAGAAAAATGAGCCCGTTCGCGTGCCGCATGACAGTTAAAATACGGAAAAATTGGGTAGTCTTAAAGGTTTTCGAAATTATTAAAAAAAAAAAAAAGCCGACAACGTTTACAATAAAAATCGTAGGAACGAATTAATAAACCATATAGACCGTGAAAAGAGCGTGTCGGAAGAACGCCTGTAAAATCGTTGTTACTGTAAAAACTAATATATAGAAACAAATCGTATTTGTTTGTTTTTTTTTTTTCCTCTCGACAATTTATTTGAAACGGTAACAGTCTCGGGATACGTTAAAATTCAAAACCGTTTTTGTAAAACGTGTAACTTCACGCTGTAATTGTTACAGATAAAAGGGATGGGGGGAATTGATTGGTTATGATAAACGAACATAAATCGAGGTATAAATAATTTCCTTCTCTACCATACATATAATAATACGAATTAACTTGAAACCGAAATAAAATACGTCATAAGTTATCCTTAAAACGTTGCAGACGGTGTCGGCCGTACACGTATATAAACGAGGTCTGTTCAAAAAGTACCAGGATTTTATTTTTAATAATTACAAAAATGATGTTACATATTACTTAAAGATATCACCTGCAAAGTACTCTCCTCCGGACGATACGCAGTGATGCCGGCGATCTTGCGATTTTTCAAAAGTCCTTTGGAACTGTTCCAAAGATCAAGCAATGAGTTCTGTTGCCGCCGTTGCTATACTTTTCCTCTGCATCTTGAAATCGTTGTCCTTCAAGCACAGGTTTTAGTCTTGGGAATTGAAAAAAAAACACACGCGGCCTGATCAAGAGAATAGGGAGAGTCCGGGGAACCACAGCAATTTTTTTATCAGCCAAACATTCCCGAATTGACAGCGCTAAATATACCGGTGCATTGTCGTGATGAACAATGGTGGAACGAATTTGGCAACGCGACCCTTCTCATCTGTAAAATTTCCTGTAAAAATGCATAAGAAGACTTACTTGAGATTCGGTTTTTTAACTCACGAACGGTTAAACGGCGGCCATTTCCTATTTTTTTCGCAAATTGTCGCCACACCATCGTTTTTGGATGACATCGACGGTCTCCCAGAACGTAGATCGTCTTCAGTTGACCGCCGACTGTCCTGAAACATTTAAAAACACTCGAAAGTCACGGAACCACTAAAAAATTCATCCCCAAAAGCGGTTTTGGTCAATTCCGTACGTTTCCGTTGCATAATTTTTACCAAGTTTCGAGCAAAACTCGATACACACGCGTTGTTCGTTAATTTCAGACATGTCGAAAACGGCGAACAAAAAAAACTTACTGGATTAAACCACGTGTAATATTAAAATGAGATGAGGACGTCACAAATGACAAACGAAATAGTTATGTTAACCATGTTGGCTATCGTTTTTTTTTTTTTCGTACGACAATTTGTCAGAAACATGCTACGTACAGTCCTCGGAAATATTCTCTTGTTTAAAATTTGGTATTTGCGTTCGTACCACACAATTTACGTTTTAATTATAACGAAATTCGCTGTATTGCCCGTAGGAGAGGCAGAGACGGCAAACGCCGGTGTGATGACGTCAGTCCTCTCAACACAAACGAATTCCATTGAATAATAACTAACATTGTGTTTATGATGAGATTGGACTCGTAAAAAAATAGTAATGCAATCAATTGCGTATACGGATTAGAACAATTAACCTAAAAAATACAAATAACAGGCTCATTGAAAACTATTGTGCCGGTTGGGCAGACCGACGGTGGGACGAGTCGAGATAGGATTGTCGTCAGGTGGTTTTTGGATTCTGGGCGAAGCGACGGTATGCCATTTTTTTCCCCTTTTTATTTTCTACCAGATATCTCGTTCCAATCGAAAAAACGACAATTGAGCTTTCTCAATAACATTTGTCGTTTTTGATCGGTATTCGATATATATATATATATATATATATATATATATATATATATATATATATATATATATATATATATATATATATATATGTATCTAGGGTGTTTGGAAAAGGACGGTCTTTTAGAAACGGTATTTTGTTACTTGAACGTATATCGGCGGCATTGAACCGGCAAAACGACAAATTAATCGACGCAGTGATAATAGATTACGATAACGGTAAAGAACCGGCGCTGCCGGATTTATTATTAAAATAAAAATAAAACATCTCGCGAAATTTAATACAGCGGCCTGTTGTTTGAACGTCACCCTCGACGTACACGCGTATGCACGTCGTCCCGACGTTTCGTTTATGGTAACATTGTGTTCGGAAATAATGAGTTTTTCTTGTGTTTAAACGGTTTTTGCCGAAGGTGTTCTCCGGAGTGTCGAGTGCCCTGTGGTTTTGCTCCGGGTTGTTGTCACTGACGTTGACACTGCCGACACATTCGCCGGCGCATAACCGTTATTGCGGTGTGCGCCGTAACAATTATCCGTGCGCACAAAAGGAAACCCCGTGCTCTTAACGGGGTTTTCTACTTTATAATTATTATTATTATTATTATTATTATTATGTGACAATCGTTTTTTAATTAGTCTCGTTCCCGCGATACATTATTTAAAATTAATAACAAACTAAAAATAATAATAATAATCTAACGAACATGGCGACGTCGTAAACCGTTATTAAAAACAAAAGGAACGCTCAGCGTCTAAACCGAAAATCGTTTTTTTATGTTTTTTTTTTTTGTTGAAATTTTACTTATATTAAATATAAAAACGAGTCGTCTATTATCCGTTCGGTATTACGCCGTTCGCCTATCAAATCGTATTTACGCGCAACCTATACAACACTCCGGGCTTTGTTTTTTATTTATTCATAAATAAACCGGTGGATATTATTGTAGAATATAGTTTTTGATTTTACGGATGCTTCCGATAAGCATTAGGATCAGTAGATCAATAATTTACAAATACAATAATATTGAATAACGTGTTGAGGTAAAAATATTAATTATAATACCTATAGGAGGTACTGAATTTAATATGTTGTGTTTATAATTGAACAATTCTTAGCGTTCCAACTTTGATAAAAATAAAATAATATATTCCTTTATGAAAAAAAAAAAAAAAAAAAAAAATGATTTTGTTAAAATGTATTACGCAGGTACAAACGAGTTATAATAATATTGTGAAATTTGTAAAACAAAATTAAAAAAAAAAAAAAACGCAGGGAAATAGTTTTAGACGTGTGTTGACTATTTAGGTAATCGAGCATCTCTTTAGCATTTGATATTTGCCAAAAAAATTACGAATTATAAAAATTTTTATTTGCTTTCATCGTCGTTTGTAAACAGTCGCGAATTTAGTGACAGTGTTCTGGCACTTTCACGGATTTGCCTATCGGAATCGATTGTATTATAATATTCTATACTATCACTCTACTCTATTGTACTATCGCGACAGTTGTTCCTATCGTCGTGTGCTTCGTCGAATTAATTTTGTTCGCTATATTTACATAGACTATTTGCGTGTGTCTCCTTCGTAGTGCTCTGTGGGATTAATTGAAACTATTAAAATTATATTTAATTACATATAATGTAAACTTGTTTAAGTTTACAGTATTTTTTTTTTTTTTTTACACTGTTTTCCCGGCGAAATAAAATAAGTTATTTCAAACAAAATTTCATTATATTATAATATTATTAAGTTCTTTGTGTATATGTAAAAATAAATCAAAAAATATCTATTTTGTATATTAGTATCTTTGAACTAAAAATCCAATAAAATACTGTAAATAAACAATGATTATTCAATAAAAATAAAAAAAATGTCGTTAACGACCAAATCCAGCTCAAAAACACTGTGAAATAAAATATTAACGAACGGGGAACTTGATCTTTAAAATTGTACATTTTTTTGTTAATCGATTTTCGGTTTAGTACGAAGAAAACTAAGGAGTTTATAATTTTTTTTTTTATCAAAAAAACACCTTCTATATAATATATTATGTAGAAAAATATCTTTTTTATAAAAAAAAAAAATACGATAAGGGCAATAATATTATTGTTTCTAGCGGAATAGACGGAACGGACGTTGTCGGACAATACAATGAAAAATTAACCGCGGTCCCGTATCGAAATGTCTAAACGGACCGGTAATACGATTGCGTTTGTATTTTTAACGATACAAGACGGTATTATACGATTATTTTTTTTTTTCTTACGTTTTCCGTCAATTTGCGTCGTGGTCCGGGGGTAGAAACGCATCATCACGGATGCAACGATAACGGCGACGGGAATACAACGTATAAATAATAATATTTAGAATCGACGTTTTCGGTTGATCGCGCGCGTCGGGTTAGTATTCAATGTGAACAAGGGGCGGCAAGACCTTTGCCGGTGTCCGCCGAAATAAAAAAAAGAGGAAATAGGAGAGAGAGAACAAAAAAAAAAAAAAAAAAGGAAACAATTCAATATTAAATCGGTTTTATATATATATTATTATTTATTTTTTTTTTTTCTATTTTATTCGCGGTTCGGATCCAATAGGAAACAACGCGTAATACGAGATATAATAATATAATATTACAACAATGTTCGTCTTTTAGCTGGTCGGCCGGGCCCGTTATCCTCAAACCGTAAAATTGGTTTCGCCGTTATACGCCGGTGCACCGCCGTAAGTAATGTATAATAATGCATTTTGCCGGGAACAGGAGAGCATTGCATAAAACCCCGTGCGATTTTCCGCAATATAAATATATATTATGCGTGTACGCGTACACAATGTTCATAACGCGATAGTGCTGCCTTTTTTTTTTTTTTTTTTTCGTATTATTTATGTATTTTTTTATTTTATTTTTTTTTTTAAATTTTTTATCGTTTCGCAATTGGTACGCGCGCGCGCCGGGCATATAATACCGGTCCGATAACCGTAACACCGTATACACGATCGTATTATAATATATTTTAATCTCGCGTTAAACCCGACCCGGTGTATATTTATTTTTTTTTTCGTCTATTTTCCGCCTCGCGGAAGTGAACATTTTTTTTTTTTTTTTTATCCGTTATAAATATCCGTATGCGTGTGCGCGCGTCGTCACGGAAATTTTTTTTTAATAATAACGGCCAAACCGTTGGAATCCGCCAAAACGGCGGAACCGGCCACCGTCGGATTTACGAAATTACTATAACTCTTCTTCTTCTTCTTCTTCTTCTCCTCCGGTATTTTAAGGCCATCGAGGCCCATAACTGCAACACAAATTTGCTTACATCCGTCTCTATCCTGAGATACTACTTCCGTATCTTGTATTCCAAATTCTTCCAAAGTCTTTTTTACTTTGTCTATCCATCTTTGTTTTGGTCTGCCTAGTGGTCTTTTCCCAAGGGGTTTCCATCTTTAATACCGTTTTCATTAGGCTATTTGACCTCCATACGTGGATTCTTCTATATTGTAGTACTGCTACTATGTTCGGTTCTTTGTATAGTTGTTGTAATTCTGTGTTGCATCTACTTTCGTATTGTTGTGTGATATTATTTCGTTTTGGCCCATATATTCTTCTTAATATTCGTCTTTCAAAGATCGCTATTTTGTCTTCGTCTCCTCGTTGGCCGTGTTTCACAAGCATATAGAAGAACTGGTCCGATAATTACTTAGTATAGTGTAATTTTCGATTTAATTGATACTTGTTTTGATTTAAATACGCTCGTTAGCCCATAATAGCATTTCTTCGCTGCAGTAGTTCTTATATTAATTTCTTCGTGATTATTATTTTTGCTATTTATCGTAACACCCAGATATATAAAACTATGTACCCTTCAAACTTAAAATTCTCGACTTCTATATATTGTCCGTGATTTTCTCGTCTTGATATTACCATATATTTAGAATCTTTGATTCGTTGATTTGTAATCCGATGTCTTTACTGGCTTTTATTAGTTCCATAGTGCCCAATATTACTTCTTGTGTTCATTTGATCCTAATATGATAATATCATCTGCATATGCTAAGATTCCGCATTTTCATATTTTTTCTTCCAAGTTACTATAACTCTATGATTTTTTTTGTTTTTTTTTTTTTTTTCGTAATCTATAATCTATCGTTATCGCGTACATAATAATACGCGATATTATTCGCGCGACAACAATTCGAGATTCGAAATAATATTATACCGACAACGATTTTATTTAATTATATCGACGACCGGCAATCCCAGTTTTCCCCGGCGAAATAAAATAAATTATTTTAAACAATGTTTTATTATATTATAATATTATTAAGTTCTTTGTAAATATGTAAAAAAAAAAAAAATAAATAAAAAAAATAATATCTACTTTGTATATTAGCATTATACAATACATATAACGGTCAAACTAAATTAAAAGTTGAACATGTGATAGCCCCGTAATAAACGTTTATCCCTTAACGCTGTAAAATGATTTTTTTTTTTCCACGATAAAAAATAATATTTCGACACGGTTAATAAGCATAATATTTTAACACTGTGTCGCGCATTAAAAAATAAAACATTTTACCGCAAGGGGATTAACTATATGTTTGTATATATTAAGGAAAAAAAAAAAAAAATAAAAATTATAATTACTTTTATAATATAAAAGCTTTTTTTTAATATCGTCAGTTCTAAAATAATGAAAATGATTTTATCGATTGACCACGTTAATTATAATAATATTGTTAGGCGATAGTCGTGGACCTACTGGGCGTGTATTTATGTAGTAATACAATACAATTTATTACCAATCGGTTGTCAAACGAAACGCGTTATAACGGCGGATTTCTCGTTAGACCCGACCAGATAAGCTTTAGAACATCGTCCGATTGCCCCCGCGGAAATGTACGTACATGTGCAGTTTTTACTACCGGCAAAATAATATAAAATGCATGCGATTTATTTACTGTGCCGGACGTGGACAAGACGCCGGGTCACCTTGTATAGTGTATAAATTGTACACGGTATGGAGCGACAAACGATAAATTTACAATTCGGACAGCTAAAGACGCGATATTTGAAAAGTTTACAAATTATTAATCAATCGCCGCTGGCAACAGCTGCAGCAGCAACACACCTTTACCATTGTGAAAATGCCCCCTAGTTATGGACCACACGTGGCTAGTTAGACCCGCAATCGGGGGGGGGGGAAAAAAAAAAACTTTTCGAAACGATTCTTCTACCCCGCCTGTACGGATTCGTATAAGAACAGTACGTGACGAACTTCTTTAAGAAAATGTATTCGATAACGAACGTCACTTTTATTATTCTAAACTTTGTTCGAAATACGACGGTCTTCGGGTAAATATTTATTTTATAAAATAAAATACTAGTAATTTGACTTGTATTCCGAAATTGTAATTCTTAAAATTAAATTCAAATGTCGGCTTTTTTGTCATTATTTTTTTTCTTTCTTTCTTTTATTACTTACATTGTTTCCTACATAAATACTACTCGCGTTTACTCGGAAAGCAATACATTTTTTACTATAAACTCACAATAATAACAACAACTAATAAAAACGTTACTGTTTATCGACGAAATAAATATTGTTACGCCTAAAATTATAAAGTGACAAGATCTATAAAATTGACATTTAAAACAGTGATCAAATTTGAAATAAATCATCATAAGTCAGTTGTTTGTTCAAATACACAAACGGTATGCAACATTCACAAATATATTATATTTATACGGTAATACCCGAACGCGATAGCAAAACGATTGTTCTGTGCGTCATAACAAATAAAATAACAATTTTCTAGAACGACAATTACACTTGTTCTTCACTAAATTATTAGTTATGTTGGTTCTGCAATAACTATTGTCGCTGTCGTGTAGATGTTTAACCGTATAAACCGTACCTATGCGCCCGTAGATGAATTAAATCGTAATTTATCGTTTGTCAAGACGATTTTGGTCGTCTACGCGCAACACCGTTTGCGGGTGCGTCGGTCGGGGGGATGGCGGCGGTGGCGGTTTGTGCGATTCGACGGCGTCGCACGAAAACAAGTTAAGTTTAAAAAAAAAATAAATTGTTTTATAATAATATGCCGACGTGACGACATCGCTGACCTGTTTTTTTTTTTTTTTTTTTTTTGTGATTTGGTCGGTGGTTTTGTTCGCGGGACGCCGGCAAGCGCCGCGCCGTCCACTTGTCGATTCCGGGTTCCCGTAGTGTTACGCGGTAATATTTTTTTTACGCGTATAAATATGTATCCGCCGGGCCCTAATCCGTCGGGCACGTCGCGCGTTTTTTTTTTTTTTTTTTTTTTCGTTTTAAACGAACCCGGCCGGAATGCGTTTATGCGTTTCTTATGCGGTACGGTTATATGGTGAGGTATACGATGAGTAACCGTTGATATCGGGCGGTGGGCGCCGGCACCCGACACCCGGCCGTAATCGATCGTTCGGGTGTTGCGGGACGATGTGGGCGCGCGCGGAGGACGCCGCGCACGACCGAGAATCTAGGGGAAAAGTAATAAAAAAAAAAAAAAAAAAAAGAACAAATATAAGTGTACTATATATATATATATATATATATATACACACACACGTGTATTTTATTATATTAAAGTAGCGCAGTGGTAGTAGTGGTGTGTAACAAGAGAAAACGGTTTCGATGCACAATGTATACTCGTATGTATATATATATATATATGTGTGTGTGTGTGTATATGACGCGTGTGCGCTCCGTGCCGGGCAAACGGGCTCTATTGTTAATGGCAAACATAGTTATGGGTAAAAATCAATACCCGGGGGGGTTTAATTGATTCGCCGGGTACAAGAAGTGCGCGTTTCCGGACGGACGGAGGAAGGAAGGAAGCGACCGTGGTCGTCGTATACTCGTATTATACCTATATATATATATATATATATATAACCTAACCTACCAGGGCTTTGTGTAACAAGCCAAAAACGACGACAAAACCGCTATCGTAATATTACGATAATATTAGTAATATCACGGTGTAGTTATATTTGCTTTTTGGCAACGCGATCGAGTTACGCTGTGCGTGTATATATATATATATATATATATTACGATATTACGATACGCGTAGACTGGCCACGTGCGCGTTTATTATCCGGCGTCGTAATTGTGGGGTTCGGTTACTCGGGGGGGATGGTGGTGGACACTTAAGCCTGCCCGGAGGGTTGCCCTCCCGCGAGCTACGGCCGCACACAATGTCCGTCGACGTTACTTTTTACATCCGTACAAGTGACGAACGTTGTCAACCGTTTTGCATTACGCTGACAACAACGTCCGTCGACGTTATCGCGTCATCGCCGCCGGGCTACCAAAATCAAGAAAACTAACCGAATGGACCTCGGGTTTTTTTTTTCAACTTTTGTTTGAATTGTCCAACGATCGTTTTAAATACACAGAACGGAAATAATGCAATTTACACAGACTCCGGTGGTTTTTGTTTTTAGCGAATCTATGATATTGCCCCACAGTATTTTACGCAGTTACGTCACCGGCATTGTCCACGTGACGGACCCGGAGTTACATTTTAACGGAGTGGGCGAGCCTTTAAAAATATAAAATAAAAAACTAGTCGATACATATATCTCGATATACTCACGAATAATGTTTACCCCGAGGAAAGATGAATGGATCGCCACTGGATCCGCCGCCAATTGCCGTTACCAGTGGAATATTCCGTTTTCGGCACACACAATTTTATAATAAAATTCATATAAAAATATTATGTTAGTCTGTCGGTCATAAAATGAACAACCCCGTCGCTTAAAAAATGACTCGGTCGTGTGTCTGATAATAATAGTTTACTGCTGTCGTCCTATACTCGTTTATATATAAAATACAAATTAAAAAAAAAAATAATAGTATTTTTACAGGAATATTGCCCGTTCGTCTATTACAATAAGAGAGCAGAAAAACACACGTGTCATCTATAATAATCGGTTTTTTTTTTTTTTTTTTTTAATTGCTCTCGTTTCGAACAGAATACGATTTTTACGCACAAACACTAAAATGATAAATTTCGTTGTAAAGCAGATGTGAACAATAACGGAACGGGTTATTCTTATTTTTTAAGCGACCCGTGTTTGCGGTGTGGTTTTGTACCGCGTATTGTAAATATTCTAAACGGTTTGGTTTTTTTTTTTCATTTTAACTGGACTATTATTTCGCCCGAAAAGGTCAAACGTGCCGGATCGTTTTTTGGTTTTTTTTAAACCGGCGACGGTCGACCTCCATTCGGTATACGTACAGACGGCTGTGATAATAATAAATTATATCATAACCGGGGGGTTAGGTTTACCCGTTAAATTATTATTATCGCCGTTATTATTGTATTGTACGTCGAACGACGCGCGTGCGTATCGGGGCCCGATATTTACACGTGCGTTATTAAAAAAAAAAAAAAAAAGTCCCGTGGCCATCGCGAATTATGATCTTCGTAGAACGGTAGGCGGGCAGCGCGCGGACATTTAATACGGGAAACCGGGTAAACCGGAAGGACGGGCGCCGCGGCGGACGAAACGCGAGTGCGGCGGAGAGATAATACGCGGCGGTCGGGGGGCCGGTGTGCGACGGGATAGGGTCAGAAAACGAATATATCGGCGGCGGCGGCGGCGGCGGCGTCGGTCCCGGCGTACCTCCGCGGCGGTCCCGGGGTACCTCAGCGGCGGTCGTATTTGCAGGACGACGCCGGGGTATTGGGGGTTAGCAGCTATTAATTAAATCTCTTGCGGGACGGTAATGATGTAAAACGTCATTGCCGCGCGCCACCTATACAATAATACTCGTCGCTATTATACCATTATACGTCCCTGTCGTCGACGTCGTCGTCGTCGTCGTCGTCGTCGTCGTTTTCGTCGCCCGCAGACCGAAGAAATACAAGTTTTGCCCCGGCAAACACAATATAATACAAGTACGTCTCCGTTCCGGTCGTATATTTATAATTAAAACGCCCGGAAATTTCGTTTCGAACAAACACCGCGCGCGCCCGACTACTTAACGCCGCGCGCGCCCGCGATTGTTATTAAATCGCCTGCAGGGTAGTCGTCGTCGTCGTCTTCTTGGTCGTCTCCGTCGCCGCACGACCGCTCCCGGCAATATTAAATTATTATTATTTTATATATTTATAATTACCGCGCGGGGGGCGTTCAATTCGAGACGACGACGACGACGGCGGTGACACAAACAACTCCGCCAACCCGTAAAACGGTCCCGGGGATTGCGCTCGAATTCATTAAAACGTACCTGATATTATTAATAATACCCGTGCCTGTCGGGACCGTATAGTTTTACACGGGAACCCGGCCAATTACGCTCCGGCTGTTTTAAACGCCGTTCAATCGGAAACCCCCGGCCCCACCGAGCCGCGTTATAAAAATCATTTTTATTAACGAAACAGCGTACCGCCCCACCCGGTGCAACTGTACACTGTCTCCGAGCTCGCACGCGGCCCGCCGAACGGCGACACAATAACACGACCGACTGCCAGGTTTTTTATACGATAAATTACATAATACCGTCAGTGGGTTTTTTTTTTTTTTTTTTATTCGATCGTTTTTCCCCGATGCCCCCCGACAATTGTCCGCCCGTTAAATTATCGATTTAATTACGACACGGTTCGCGACATGTCCGGATATAATTCTTATATAACTCATATTCCGATTAATCAGACGCCTCACGTCGTTCGCCCGCCGCACGCCACAATCGGTAACCGCGTGTAACCACTGTAACCGTGAATCGTTACAATACGAACAACCATTCAGAGCCGAGCTCGCCGATTGCGTTTGGTGAGACAATTTTAAAACAAACGAAATCCGGCCCAGACTTGTGGTCGGATCCCGTCCGTCCGCCTAGGGCCAATATTTCAGATTTATCTCCGGGTGCTATTGATTTCGTCCAAAATCAGTGTAACGTCATGCGTTGTTAGCTATTTTTATCCTTTTTTTTTTTTTTTTTTTTTTTTTTTTTCCGGTAAAACAGTCGTCTGTCATAGAAAAATGGTTCGAAAGCGGTAAACCCGCATCCGATAAGGTACGGTGATGAATTTCCGGGGCATTTCACTTACGGCAAACGGGTTTTTCCGAGAGAGAAAGAAAAAACACACTCTGGTATAAACATATAGGTTTTTTTTTTTTTTTTTTTATTATTATTCACTATACGCGAAATCCGTGTACGCTCAGAGAATCTAAAACGGACGGAAATGTTTACGGCGGCGAGTAAAAACAATATTATAGGTACACCGTAGTAGTTTACGGACGTGAAGGAGACGAATAAAGAAAAGAAAAGAAAAAAAAAAAGAAGAAGAAAAATCTAGAACGAATCAAAAGCTATGGTTTCGATTATCCGTTCTGGCGAATGGTCACGTCAACGGTTTATTCGAGTAGATATAAAAGCGATGCGTGTTGGCGGCCAAACGTTACGGACGGGCGGGGACGGCCACGTAATAGTGACTAGAGTTCGGTGGCGTGTTAAATTCCGCAAATGGACAGGAAATAGAAATATTTCCGGTTTGTAAAACGCCTTGTCCGCCCGACACCACCCGGCCGCCGCCCGCGACCCGACGACGGAAGTCGCGGGGGTTGTGTCTGTACGTATACGGACGACGGCGGCGGCCGCGCGTTGGCGTTGTCACTGCCAGTGTTTGGCGTTTCACTCTCGCTCTCTCTCTCTCTCTCTCTCTCTCTCTCTCTCTCTCTCTCTGTCTTTCTCTCTATGTCTTTCTCTCTATGTCTTTCTCTCTATGTCTTTCTCTATGTCTCTCTACGTCACTATACCCGCGGATGACAAATGGACGCCGGCGACTCCGCCGAATATTCATCCGCGGTGGCAATCCGGGTGGGGGGGGGGCAAAGGATTTCTGGATTTTCTCACGCCGTATTTGTAAACCGTACGATTCCGACGGTTTCTCGTTTCTAGAAACGCGTCGGGGACCGTGTAGAATCGTGCGACGAGAGACGCGCCCGTACGTCTTTCGATGTCCGAGGGAAACGACGTCGAGCGAAGAAAATCTAACGGTCGGACTCCCGTAAAACGTTTGTGAGAATTGGAAAATCGTTCAAAAAAAAATAAATAAACCCCCCCCCCCAAGAGCGTGTTTTTTTTTTTTTTTTAAAACGTGTAATCCGTATGCATCCATATCGGCAGACATTCGTTGTATATAGTGGTTTCATATCGTAAGCGTATTTAGAAATTTATTAACAACGGAATGATAATTTCGATATTTCGAAAATCGTGTCGTTTAAATACGCTATGGAAACACAAAACACACGTAACATTATCATTTATGTATATAGTGAAAAAATTGTAGTTTCGCGTTTTCATTGCGAAAAATTCTGAACGTTAAGAATGAATAACGTCGAACTAAATATTTTCTAATAAAAAAAAAAAAATTCACTAATAATAATAATCGAAATAATGGAACATTTTTTCGCATCGCTCTAATATCGCCGACCGTAGACTGGTGTATAATTTCTCATTCCTATCCGTACCGGTAAAACGGATTCTCCGGGTTTTCTGTCCCACATTTACTTCTACCATTAAAACTCCTATTAAACTCCTATTATTCGGCAAAATCACGACACGTCCTTTATTTTGTCACCTAATAATTTTTGCTTCTCTCTCTCTCTCTCTCTCGGCCAGTATTATGTTTGGTTAGCTTTAATTTAGTCTAGTTCAGTCTTAGTTTTAGTCCTGGTTTAACGCTTATTTTTTGGTACTCGTCCCGTATTTATATATGTATATACAAATGAATAATCGAATGCGATAAATCATCTCGCGGCAGTACACCGAGAGACATTATAGAAATACTACTGATAATATGTGTTTACGGGCCCCATTAACCCGTTCGATTAGATCGCGGAAAAGTTCCGTATTATATTCAAATGTCTGGAAAGTTTAGGGCATTATATAGTCCACTGTAAATTATCCCGAATCGACTACCGTGTCGATGTTATCGTAAATATCATTATTATTACTATACACATGCATACGTACACCCCGTGTATAGTTGTAATAGCAATGATAATAATAATTTTGTACGTATACACTACACGGAAATACGCGGGTCGTAAAGTTCAGTATATACTCTAATTACCGTGGTCAAAGTTATTATAACACGCGTGAACCGCGTTTATTACTCGCCTCTCGGTGCCTACAAATTTCCGTGTGACCACCGCGTTTATCGTCCGGTCACCGCGACCATCCGATTAACTTTATCTCGTTTATATTATTATATAACCGCGTTTTCTAGTAGCGAGTAAAGTTACCGGGGAAAAAAATCGTACAGAAACGCGTAAAATTATCATATTTGTACATGTGGGTGGCAAAAGCACGTCGCAAAAAAAAAAAAAACAAGAAAAACGTGGTAAGGATCGACGGGCGTGCATTTTGAATACATGTTCGATTTCGTATTTTAGTTTTTTCTAGATATTAAATATTTGAAAAATTGAACATAATACTTATGGTTTGACGTACGAATAATGGAAATTTAGGGCTTTTTTTTTTTTGTTAATTATCAACATTTTATCGGTGAAGTTAAACATCAAATATCGCCTGGGCCGAAACACAGACATCTACAATACGAAATCAAGATGAATCGGTCGAGCATCGCAATTTTGACTAACTTATCAACTGCCATCCTATTGGCCGGGTATCGGGCAGTATTATAAGTGGGCGAGTCTTATCCACCGCCAAAATGGTAAACGTTTAAAAAAATATCGGAGAAAATGTGCGAAAAACGACCGTTGTATTCGAGGTTGGAGATTTTGGATTTGTCAGTGTCCAAACGGTACACGGAACCGTTAAAATCGTGCGCGGCGTTAATAAATAAGTTTGTTTATTATATATAACGTACACGTATTGTCTCCGAAGAGATGAGACGCGGTTCGTAAGTTTTACGACTTAGTAAATATAAGTAAGTAAATATATACATACTCGTATAAACGAGGTGTGGTATAAAAATAAAAACTTAATTCGTACCGCGGTTAAAAAGGGAAATTAAACAAAAAAAAAAAAAAATTAAATTATTATACGAAAATCTGTTTTAAACGAAATCAATGGAG
This sequence comes from Tuberolachnus salignus, assembly GCA_956483605.1. NCBI lineage: Eukaryota > Metazoa > Arthropoda > Insecta > Hemiptera > Aphididae > Tuberolachnus > Tuberolachnus salignus. The sequence goes on along the minus strand of OY101434.1, from coordinate 24,637,615 downwards.
CCAAGAAGGTAAAGATAAACAAATTCCAATTGTTTCTCACCCTCAACCCCCCCAAACCTTACTCGCCGGACCGTGTACCTTGTGTTTTTTTTTAAATTTTTATTTCATAAAGTTAAAACTGACCTCGAAGGACGACGAGGATGACGATATCGAAACAATAAACAAAAAATGCGGTGGAACAACTCGAACGATTTAATGTTGAAGATTTTCAACGTTGCTTCGAAAAGATGGCAGGAGAGATGGGATAAGTACAGAACACCAGTCGGCGAATACTTCGAAGGCCACTTATATTTCAGCAATTGTTAATTTGTTAATATAAATTTATAAATGAAAAAAATATTTTTTTTTTTTTTTTATCACACCTCGTGCGTACAATGTACCCTGTCGGAAACGCGTAAGTATTTATATATATATATATATCGTTTTAATAAAAAAAAAAACGAAAGTAAAACCGATAAACAAGAAGACGGTATGCTCGCGCCCTTTGGTTAGGGAAATCTCGATTTCTGACGTCGTGCTTTCGGCGTACGCGTGTAAGGTACACTTACTGTCGCGGCGCGAGAAACGGCATAACATTAAATCCCCGAGTAAATAATTCACACCGCGGCCTACAGCCGAGTCAAACGAAACAAACGCAAAGTTTCGTCGAATGCAGTCATTACGGTTATCGTTAAAATAATATAATAAAACTCGCGTTATCCGCGAAAATGTTGTAAACTGTACATTATATCGTACGACTTGATTGCCGGGGAGAAACCTAGTGCCGTTAAATATTCCTTTGATACAGTGCGATATTATTATTATTATTATTATTTTTTATTATTTTTTTTTTCTCTCTCTCTCTCTCTCTCGTCTCGCAGCATATCCGTGTAGAAATATTCCGCTCCGTTGCAGCCCACACGCGGCGGGGCCCCGTCACTGTCGTCGCGGTTGGTTTAAATAAATTATCGCCGGGTTGACAATAAACCCAGACACACACACACATATACGTACGCCGTACAGTTATTCAAATATTTTCTTGGCTCGATAAAACTCTCTACTAAAATATTTACAACGCCGTTTGATACGTAATAATGCGAATATTTAATACGGGCGTACTACGCTGTACACATACGGTTGTACATTACGGTATGGGCACGCATCCGGACGCGAGTAATTTATTGTAATATTTGCCGAGCCGATCTCGGTTCGAAAATACACGACGACACGACTAGAATCGGTAAAGTACACGCATTGTGTTCTGGTTTTTTTTTTTTTTTATGTATACCGTTCAGACAACATAATAACATTACACCATCGATCGTGTAACACAATTTTAAAAAATAAAATAATAATAATAGTAATCCAAAATCTTACCTTTTATCTTCGCAGTGTACTTGTAAATAATCGGTATCGTCAAATTGGTCTGTAAAACAAAACCAACACAAATACGATAAATAATATTTAAAAAAAAAAAAAAGAAAACACCGTAAAGTTGTATAAAATTCATATAGATCAATACCATTATAAGAATTTCCATATAAAGTCTATAATTATATAATTAAGATACTTTTATATACTCTTATTGTTATAAAATATAATGTCATCATCACATTTTTTTTTTTTTAATTTTCAATAATGTTGTTTATTTTTTCACTTCTCAGTTTAATTATTTTTAGAGCGAAAAACTATTTTTTAATAAATAACTTTTTGAACTTTTTGGTTGGCGGTTGGGTGTAGGTGTAACAATTTTTATTTTTTATTCTTTATTACCTAATCAAAACTTTAAGAACAAACATATCCACTGTAAATGAAAATATATAGGTGCGATCCCTCCTTCCCCACACTTCGAATTTAGAACTTAAAAATTAACTTTGAAGACGGCAAAACAAATAATTTCGTTGTGGTTTTTTTTTTTTGTTGATATTTTTAAACGCGCAATAACAGTCATAGTTTATCGTAAAATATATAATTTATTATCATTTATCAAAGGACCCAACAAACGTTGGGTAAAATGTTATTTCGGAGTCGGGAAATTGGGGTATTTTGAAATCGGACGATTTTAAATCACACCCCTCGGATCGAATTTCTTTTCAACAATCGTTAAAATAACCACGGTATTAAAATAAAACGGGAACGGCAAAATCACAAGAGGATTGCGGTTTGTGTTTCCATTTACAATTAAATAGTATTATTATTAAACGGTAGGCAATGAATGACAAATCAATTATTCGTATAATTGCACGGCAACATTAAACAACTTACTGATAATATTATATAGACGACATTGCGGACGTATAATAATCGAATTAAAAAAAAAAAAAAAAAAAAAAAAAAAAAAAGATGTTAAACGATAAATAAAATATATATACCCCCCCCCCCAACCTCCGGTAGATTCACTGGGTAATTGATTTTTTGAACTTATACCCGCGTCTCATTCGAATTAAACAAAAACAAGGTAAAAGCATAAAACGGATTTTTTTTTTTTTTTTATACACATAATATATAATAGCGATCATTAAATTATGTTCACTGCGAATAATGCGGTTGACGGGTTCAATCCAGAGAAATAAAAAAACGAAATCGGTTTTATGGAGCATTGGAAAAAAAAAAAAAAAAAGTAATAATCAACGGAATTTATTTTGTACGAATTTACGTGCAACCTTACACGCACAACAGCCACCGAATTACAAAAAAAAAAAAAATATGCTTTTGAATATTAATGCGAAATATCGTATACGTATTTTTAAAATCACTGGGACTTTGTCAGGTTTGTTATAGTTTTAAGAGGATTTTTCTTAATAATCGTTCGCATTATTCCAGTAATCTGGAGCGTGTTTTTTTTCTTTTAATAACAGGATTACACGTTGTTTTTATTTTTGAAACTTTAAACACCTTTTCGAAATCTTGCTCCAATCAAAAAACGACAAGAGAGGTTTGTTCGTAATACGTTCAATCTTGTTGTCGAATTAAGAAAGACATTTTTTTGATTTTCCATCTAGTTTCCGTATTAATTAGGAAAAATAACAGGGGCACCGCGGACCATGCGAACAAATAAATTTATATTTACAAAAAACAAACCTAAGCGAAGAATGTTTTACTATGACGTGTGCACTTTTTCAAATGCTAAAATTTCAAATTTGCATCAATTGGCACTATGAGGGGTTGTTTCTGGTGAAGGCTTTGTCTAGTTGGTGTATATGAGGTCAATTTTTTTTTAAAATGGAGAAAGGCCGAAAAAAAAAACGGTTTCTGTTAACTTCATTTCGGGTATTTACGTTTTAATTGGGCGAAAAGTGATCGTGAAATATTCACCGAATACTTCTAACAGCACTTTGTTGACGTGGTGTATAATTTCAATGATATTCTGGACGTTTTTTAGATCCGAGGTCCCAAGGTTCGTGTCAGAGTTGTGCCGAATGGCGAAACAAAATTAAAACTTTATCGTTACGCCGTTATTGATTGATTGTCATAACGAGCGGTTTCGAGTTTAGATTTTCTCGTGATATTCGCTCGAGGGCACCGCGGCTGAATTTTATCTACGAAAAATAAAAAAATAATAATAAATGTGAGGGCATCGCCGTTCAAACGGGTTGGGAACCTCTGGTATAGGGGGGGAGGGTGGTCGTCGGACGGGTCTGATTGTACTTTTCCGGTCTTGTCGGCGGCCGAGAGAATCCCACTATTACCCGCCCGGCGGGAAGAGCGGATGGTACACGCCGTGTAGTACGCGGAGTACGTGTGCGGAATCGGGAAAATCGCGGCGCGTTCGTGCCGGTGCGACGGTGAGAGGCGCATCCGCGCGGACGGGGGCCCGTTGTTTACAGCGTCAATTATGAATTACCGGACCGAAACAAACGCGACCTGACAATTCGTTTAAACTGCAGCGGTACGCGCGCCCACAGCTCTTGTACACCTGGCCTGTCCCTCTTGTCTGCCGCGCGTACACGCGACTTAATTCGTACAGCCGCTATACACTCCGCGGTCATACTCGTATTCAAATTCGTCCGTGGCGCGCGCGCGCGCAAAAGGGAAATTAAACAAAAAAAAAAAAAAAAAATTTAATTATTATACGAAAATCTGTTTTAAACGAAAACAACCGGAGCCCGGAAGGTAAAGATTAAAACGCACTCGCGGTACGGGTTTCATCCGGTTTAAACCGTACAATACGAGTCACGCGAATGAAGTCTGGTAAAAATCAAATTGAGCGGACGCGCAGACACGCGACTCTAACGACGGTTGGATTTTAATATAAAATGACAATTATTTTCGATCCTAAACGGGTGATGCGATTGACAAATTAGCGACCAAAAAAAAAAAAAAAAAAAAATTTGCCCAATAAACGCGTTGGAAAATTTAACATTTTATCGGTGAAGTTTGGGCCGAAACACAGACATCTACAATACGAAATCAAGATGAATCGGTCGAGCATCGCAATTTCGACTGGCTTATCAACTGCCATCCTATTGGCCGGGTATCGGGCAGTATTATAAGTGGGCGAGTCTTATCCACCGCCAAAATGGTAAACGTTTAAAAAAATATCGGAGAAAATGTGCGAAAAACGACCGTTGTATTCGAGGTTGGCGATTTCGGATTTGTCAGTGTCCAAACGGTACACGGAACCGTTAAAATCGTGCGCGGCGTTAATAAATAAGTTTGTTTATTATATATAACGTACACGTATTGTCTCCGAAGAGATGAGACGCGGTTCGTAAGTTTTACGACTTAGTAAATATAAGTAAGTAAATATATACATACTCGTATAAACGAGGTGTGGTATAAAAATAAAAACTTAATTCGTACCGCGCTATACACTCCGAGGTCATACTCATATTCAAATCCGTCCGGGGGGCGCGCGCGCGCTCAAAAGAGTCTGTTTTAAACGAAAACAACGGAAGCCGGAAGGTAAAGATTAAAACGCACTCGCGTTACGGGTTTAATCCGGTTGAATTTTAATATAGAACGGCAATATTAGTTGATCCTAAACGCGTGATGCAATTGACGAATTTGCGACCAAAAAAAAAAAAAAAAAATTTGCCCAATAAACGCGTTGGAAAATTTAACGGTAATTTTCATTATAGTAAGTATATTTTATTTCCGTCACTACGACTGTATACATACGTCCACCTTTGACGTCATCGGCATTCGATTTTATTATCATTTGTTTTTTCTTTTCTTTCTTTCTTTTCTCCAATAGTTTACTAAACTTTCCGTCCGTACGCGTGTAATAATAATTATTATTATATAAGCCACGATAAATTATTATTATCATTACTATTTTTTTTTTTTTTTTTGTTCTTTCTTTCTCGACAATAACTCGTGAAATTGCAGTATTTCATATCTGTATAATGTATACTGTACGTATTATACTAAAACGGCGGCGACGCACACGGCTAGACAATATCGGCGCCTTGGGAGTTTCTGTTAGAGCGCCGTCGGAGGAAAATAAAAAAACTATATTCATATACGGTATTTCCGAATTATCGTGGACGTCCGGATGCGTTTTTTTTTTTTTTTTGCGATCAAACCGTTTTTTTTTTTTCTCTGCTTTCGTCAAAGACTATCGACTCTATTATATTATGTACGCGCGCGCGTTTTCATATATTATTACATATACAATACAAAATAAAAGGTCCCATTGTACGTTTTTTCTCTTTCTCTTCTCCGCGCACACGCACACGGGCGCGAGTACTTTCGATCTACTCTTCCGCGCCGGCCTCTCGCTCTCGTATCCATTTTTTTTTTTTTTTTTTTTTTTCACTCGTCCGCGGCTCTTTTTTTTCTCTCTCTCTCTCTCTCTCTCACTCGCTCCACCGCCGACTCGACCCGCAGCGCGCCAGATAAAGGGGCGGATGATAATTTTCAATCCATGGCTGCATTAAATTGTCCTCTTGGCTGGATACGGTCTATATATATATATCTTTCTGGCGAGGGGAGGATATTATATTATATATATATATATATATATATATATATATATATAGGATAGGGGTATAATGGGTAGAGCAAGTGTTATATTGTCGGACGGCTATCTGCAGCTGACACGCAACCCGCCGACCGTCCCGCTCTTCTCGTACAGCTTCCGGTCCCGTTCTCCTCGTATCACTCTGTTCCTCTCTCGGTCTCGCACGCTTCCCGTCTTGCCCGCCGTCCACCGTACCCGAGAGTGTCACCACGGCAGCGGGTAACGGTTGTCGTGACGCGGAAAAGTCGTAAATTTAAAGGATCCCCCGGCACGACAATTGGTTCGCAGATCGTTATTGCAGTATACATATACGCATACGTATAAAATAATGTATATATATATATATATATATATATATATACGAGCGTACATTCACGTTTGCCATTCCTCGTCGTCGTCGTTGTCGTTTTTTTTTTTTTTTCTTTTTTTTTACAACCAATCTTATATATAATATTATATAAAGTTACACTTATCATACTTTGTGGCTTTTGCGGATTTCCCCTCTAACCCCCCTCCCCACCCACGGTTTGCTTTTATTTAATATTTAAACACACGTTTGTACGCAACGACTACCGGCGGCGGCGTTTCCTTTTATTTTCGCTTTTCCGTATTATTGTACGTGTAATTTATTATACACACGGGCGGATACAAAAGATTTTACATTTTTTTTAACCTTGTGTAAAGTCAAAAGATTTACATTTTTTCTGTCCTATTCTTTGAACGTATATATATAATAATAATAATAATACAAGTATAGAGAAAAACAAAATTACTACGATACTGTTCTATTAATCCCTACATAGCGTAAATACACTAGTAGTAATACGTTTCACAGTGTCCTGTTAAAATTATTATTTTATAATCTTATGTATTAATCATTACAATTATTGAAATCGTATAGTTAAAATGTTAATGTATTCATCAGACGAATAACAAAAATAACAATATATCGGCGAAAATTTATTGTTCTGTAAATGTTAAAATAATTAAAACGCGTAATATTCTATTAGATCTTAAACATAAAAAGTAGTACAACCTTGGGATTTTATCCAGTTGTTTTTTTTTTTTCAATTTTTTTATTATTTATTGTATATAATTATCGTTCATAAACTATTTATTTATTTATATTTTTTTTTTTTGATTTTTTTGATTTTATGTTCAAATTCCTATTCGACGATCGTCGGCTCAACAAAACCGCGAATAGAGCAATCAATGAATGATTCGAAAAAAAAAAATAAAAATAATAATAATATAATAATGATAATAATAAAACCTTATATTCACGGTGTAGTGCGAAGGGGTTCAACGCATGAACTCGGAAGTTCTCTATATCTATAAAATATGAATACATGCGAGGGTACGTGACCGTGTTACGTGACAAAGTTATAATATGAGAAAATCATTTCGATTCCTCGTGCAGACGGAGCGCATACTGTACAGCATTTACTCTTTTGTAATGCCATTACTCACGAAACGCGCAAGACCCGTGCGTTTATAAAAATCGCCTCCGTTGTATGCATTTCGAACCGAAATTAGATATATTGGTTATTTTCCGAAAAAAAACGTTCCGAGTTACCTACGTTATGTGTACAGTGAAATTTAAATACTCGACGACAGTATCGCGAGCACGGCGAAAAATTCCAGAGCGTAAAATTTCACGGTCGATTTATGGCCGTCGCCAAACGGACGGAAAACTTTGATGAATATTTTCTCCTCCGTTAAAACGAGATAGTTTTTTTTTTTTTCCCCGCCTACCCACCCCTCCGCCACAAGACTCGACTTTCAGATTCGTTGCACATTGGTCCGTTTTATCTACTCTATCGTTTTATGTTAAAAGCTTAATGTTTTTTTTTTCTTTTAAAAATGATTCTAAAACGAGATTATATATAGAGTGCGGCGAGTTACTCTTCCATAAAAATTACATTAAGAAAAGATAAGAGTCGAGATTTTTTAGGCAAACTTAGTGAAATTGAGGGGCGGTGGCGTATAAGCGAAAATTGTAACATCGTTCATAGGCGTCGGAAGACATTATTTTTTAGAGAAGGGACAAAAGTAATTTAAAAAAAAAGATGATTTTTTTTGAAAACTAAGTACAATTTATAATCCTCAAAATATAATTTTATCCACATAAAACCAAATAATACTCGAAAATGTCAAATGCCTATTAATAGCTCGAAATTCGCTAGAATGTAGTGAACATTATAACTGGATTACAGCAAAAATAATAAAAAAACGAAGATGTAGAAACCGGTATTCTCGTAATTTGTACGGTTTTTTGCCCTTATATTTATTAAATAATCTATGACGAAAATGAAATAAAAAAAAAAAAAAAACCAATCCGCTACGCTTGAAAATAGGCGTAAGATTTCCGGTTGAAAAGTCGTTTGCAGACTAAAAAAAAACATTAAAAGGGCGCACTTCGCACGATGGGTGTCGGTTTGGCGGAGGCACATCGCTCGTTGGATGTATTTAATTCGAAATAAATGTTAAATCACTTCTTTCAATAAAACGTTTCTGAGCAGAGCTTCGGTGTAATATAAAGGACTATTATTTTCAATTCCGTAAAAAGTATGTTTTACACTGCGTAGTGTACAACGGAATATTGAAAAATCTACTCGTGTAGATAATAAATACAGTGTACTTACATATGGAATTAGCGTTGTCCATGAAAACTAGAAATCTCTATTGTCTATTGCAATGTCGGTACCGGATGATGTTAATCATTTTCACGCAAAAAGTGTACACCAGTATACTCGAACGTTGGTAGATGGAAAACCCTATCATAGTACTCACGTATATATTAAAGAATGTGCGTATATAGATAAAATAAAATGTACACAGTAATAGTTGCGCGTGGATTTCATTAAGCCTAACAAAAAATTTGCCGGTCTCGAAATCCGAAATTTCCCACTTTAAGACTTAACACCTTGGAAAAATCAAAATGTCTATTATACAGTCCGAAATTAATATAAATTATTTTCACGTCATTATGTTACAAAGTTACGTTTTTTGTGGACATTTCAGGTCTCGCGAACAATTATTTTCGGAATTACATAGAAATAATAATACACGAGTTTGACAAAATCGCGTATTTGACGTTTTTTCTACCGCGTTAATACCCAATAAAATGAACTAACTAAAGATAAATATACCGGAAAATTATATATTTTAAAGTACCGACTAGACCGACAAGATTTTCTACCGGAAACAGTATATACGTGTGTACACATCGGACGAAGTCTTCCGGTAGAAAAAGTGTTTACAGAAAAAGAAAAGAAAAAACAAAAATAAGAACAAAAAAATTGAACGTCATTGTAAAACCACAAGACAAGCGTCTTAAAATTTACATATATATATATTTTATATTTTTTTTTTCATATAGATAATCGATTCGTTAGTCGGTATATGGGTAAAACTCGTCGGTTTTCCGAAATTGTCACGCGGCCAATAATAATAACGGGGGGTGGGGGGGGGTGGAGTTACTGCGCGCCGAAAAAAATTATGATTTAGAGGCGGCAAAAAATTGAATAAAAAAAAATAAATAATAAAACGTCTCGTTATATCGTTATACGTGTACGCGGGTACGGTGGTTTGGGGGGCACATTCGGACAGGATTACCGGAATTTACCGGGGAAAATGACGGAACGGCCGCGTATTAATGATAAATACGTTTATAAATCCCGGGCGAGGCCGTTTAATCCGTTTAAGCGCCGCCGTCGCTATATATTTATGTCTTTAGCCCGTAAAATATTGCGCACATTATGTTCGGCCGACACAAGAGAGCGCGGCGCGCGCTCGCGTACTGATTGCCGACGATTAGAGGCGCGCAAACGGCGGCGTAATCGTATATTACGCGTGTGCACACAAATAGCCGGTGTAACCGATTATTTTTTTTTTTTTTTTAAATTCCGAGCGGAAATTTTCATCGGTTTTTTTTCTTTCCCCCCCCCCCCACTACGGTGACGATGACGATGCGTGTGTTTTTTTTTTCTATCCGTTAACCTAACCTGCCCGCAAGCACGTTTCGGATCCAGTCGGTGATAGCTCTAGGAGCTAGTTGTTTTTTTTTTGTTCAATTATCGTAGAAAACCTACGGGAAATTTTACGGTTGAAAACAATCGTATTGATACTATTTCCACGGATAATAAATATTATAGAGACCTTTCCGCGCGTGAACAAATTTTCAAAACGTCCCTCTTATAAGGTTTTCGTTAGTCGTATTAGTCGATTGACACCGTTTTGGCCCAATAGAAATGCACGAAAATTTAACACCAGGTCCGTAATAGATTTTTTTACTGGACGGTTACTATGGAAACTATTGACGATAATGTAATAATTATTTTATCAAGTAATAAACTTTGATGAAAATTGTTAAAATTCAAAACACGATTAACTGAACTACGATCAGATCCGTTAGTAATCGTTAATCGTAGTGTACAGATATAAATAAAACTCCCCTCTATATTCTACCTTGCCATCTTTTCACCTACAATAGCGGCCCACGCTGTGGTAAGACGTATTTTTTTTTTTTTTTAACTAGTTAAAAAAAGTTAGGTTATCATAAAAAAAAAATTAAATAATTATAACCAAGCCAAGTTATAAAGTTAATTATGTATGTTATACATAAGAAAAAAAAATAACCTTCCACAAGTGAAATAACGCGTTCGCGTTATTGTGTATGCGGAATACGTAGATTTTTTTTTAAAATTAAAAGACGGGATATCTATAATTTGTGTGTATAATTGATGGTGTTATAGTATAGATTTATACCGGAAACGCAGTTTATAAACCGTTCTGCATATTGTTCAATTAATAAATGTAATATTTTTAACTCGTGTCGAAGGTTTCAGAAAAAAAAAAAAAAAAAAATTTAAAACTAAAACATTACCTATTACCTATCTCTACAATCGATTGTAGCAAAAATCGTTTCGATAATTTTGCCTATTGTAATGCCCCCGTGTTATGCCGTCTCCGGCTCAAATAAATTGAAATTATAAATTCAAAAGAAATAATAAAAAATATCTACAGTATTTAATTATATTTGTACTGACAAAAGGGATTTGATTGGGTTTACTAAAACAATTAACGTTAATTTCCCGTGTTCGTTCGAATATTCCATTATAATATATATAAACCTGAAATGTTTAAACACGTTGAAAGTTGAAATTGTCATCGACGGTGTATAGTCGCAACCGCGTTATAACAATGAATTTAATTGTATTTGCAAAATCGAGAACTAATCGGTGTCAAACAATAATTCGAAAATCCAAGTTATGGGACAAAAGTTTGTAACAATGTTAAAATAATCGTCTATATAATTTAGTATTGTCGAACTTCTGATAGAGTAAATACCTGGTTATAACGGAAATCCATTATGACGCGGTGAATTATAATTCATCGTTAGAACTAACTATTGATTATTTGATATTTTATCGATACCCGCAAAAAGTATTTGTATAACTCGGTTAGAAAATCAAAAAAAATCCTCAAATAAGTATAAATTATCGGTTCAATAAAAGTGATACGTAAACGGAATCGACGGTGTTTTTTAATCCGATAAATTACTATTATTATTATTATTATATAATTTAAGTTGAAAGATTATAAATAATAATAAAAAAAAAAAAAAAAATTATGTGGATATTTCGAAACTCTTATAATACTATAGAGAATATTACGTTGTAATTTAAAAATCGCATTTTTATACGCAAAGTCAAACTTTCTTTAACTTCCGTCATTTCACCATAATGACCCGATAATATCGTAAAAAACCGAAGATATCACCTTTTTTTTTGTTGTTGTTGAAAGTTTCCGGCGGACCGATCGACAAACGAATTATTTATGCAAACCGTAACTTTTCACAAGTATTTCGTTGGGATTTAGAAGAATACAGTCGACTTTTGAGTATACATATGTCCAATACCTCAATACGTCAGACGGTTCTAAGTACTCCGTAGAACTAAAGTCGATGGAAAATAATTTATTTGTTCGGTAAGACGAGAATATCGAAAATATTCACGAATCCGCACAATTGTCATTTCGTGACAATAATATTATTTCAATTAATATTCTTACAAAAAGTATAGTGTGTGTGTGTTTTTTATTTAATTTTTGTGTGTGTGTGTGTGTGTTTTTCGTACTTTCAAACGTTGTCGTTTGAATTCGCGGTTGCGCCGGCGGTGTATTATCCACCTCGGCCGTCGCGCAGATGTTTTCGCAAATCGTCGGCGTTTAAAACGACGTCGCGGCGATGGTAAGGCGGCGGTGGTGGCGCCGCACGGCTGGGAGAGTTTCTCGAGTGAGGCCCCGGCGGCGCATCAAAAGTTGATCGCGCAAACAAACTGATTAATGTGACGTCATTAAACGGGACGCGGCGGCGGCGGCGGGTATAATTCGACGGGAAAAATCCCGGGCCAACAGATGATTTATTCCCCGGGAGCTCTTTCCGGGGGGCGCGCGCGTGTGTGGGTATTATATACATTTTTATCCTCGTCCTCCTCGTCCTGCTCCTCCTCTTCGCCATCCCCGCAAGAGCTTCCCGAACGGCCACCGGGGTTTTGACGACAAACCCTACATTAGCGGCGGGTGTTTAGCGTTCGTCTCATTAGAGTCCCTTCCGCCGCTTGCCGTACACTCCGCTGCCGTCTTCTTCCGTATTTATATATATATATATACGAGCTCACCGCTATTATAGTCAGTCCTCTTCGTGTCGAACCGCAGCGGCGGCGGCGGCGGCGGTGTTGTCGTTCCTGACCGCCTTAAACCCGGGGAGTGTCTTGTAAATGATTGCCTACCGCGCCCTTTTTTGGATAATCTGGCCATTTGTCCGCCGCCGCCACTGCCACTGCCACAAAGCCTTTCTCGTGTATATATATATATATATATATATATATATATATGGGCAATAATCTACCGAATCACTCGCCTTCCGAAAACCGCCGCACAAAACCCCCGCGCCCGATCTGACGGAGTGACGAAGGAACGAGTGGGGAGGGATAACAGAAAAAATGTAAAAAAAAAAAAAAAAAATGAGACGAATTCTCTTGGTCGGCACACAAACGGTCGATTTAACTTGATCCGTCGTCGTCTCTCTCCTCTATAATATATTATTACAAATATATATATACCGTAACCGTATTATAAATACACGGCGCCCCGAACCGAGAGATTACCGACGGTGTGGGTATTTTGTTTCGTTCGTTCCGTCGTCGCGAAACCAAGAAAAATAATAATAATAAATAATAATAATAAAAAATACCGTATACCGTCCGCGGCGAACGATATCAATTTTTTTTTTTTTTACTAACGATGTACACAGCCGCGGCGACGTCGGACGCCTTATAATCTTTTCGTCTTTTAATAGTTTATATTTATAATTTAAAGTACGACTTGGGATATTTTGTATCAGGTGTAATAATAATGGGAAACCGGATATATTTTTGTTTTACAAACTCGTAATAAAGATAACATCGGAGAATCGCGAGGTGCGCAAAACTTAAAAACATATATTATTATTATTATATAATATTAACGTCTATACGACAACGTTTGTGTGTGTGTACGGGGAAAAAAAAAAAAAAAAAAACCCCCAAAAGAAAAACTATCAAACTTTGGCGCGTAGACAAACACCCGGGGCGGGGCACGGCGTTATATTGTCTGCGACGGTAAGTAAAGTTTTCTCGACAAAATTACAGGGCCAATATAACGAGGGCTGTTTTAATGAAATAAGAGTCGGTCTACATCAGGTCGTCGCGGAAACTTTACGTCAATATACGGCGAAACGTCTGAACAACCGTGGAAACTATCGGGCCATCGAAATTTCGCCCCGCTATTCGGATGCCGGTAAAATGGTTTGAAAACGCATAAAGGCCGAACGCGTAATACAATAACGTGTGCGCCTAAATACATAAAATTACAACGGTAATATTAAACGTATAGATTTAATTGTATTTTAAAGATAATCGTTATCGTGTATACTTTAAATACATATATCTTCTCCTTCTTATTCTCCGATTTTTCAAGGCCATAACCGCAACACAAATTTGCTTCCACCTGTCTCTATCCTGAGCTACTATACCTTTCATATCTTTTATTCCAAATTCTTCCAAAGTCTTCTTGTCTACCCATCTTTGTTTTGGTCTGCCTAGTTGGTTTTTCCCAAGGGGTTTCCATCTTTAATATCGCTTTCATTAGGCCATTCGACCTCCATACGTGGGCCGGCCCATCCGATTCTTCTATATTGTAGTACTGCTACTATGTTCGGTTCTTTATATAGTTGTTGTAATTCTATGTTGCTTCTACGTTTATTATAAATACATATATAAACAAAACAAAAATAAATGTGCATACATAAACATGAAATTCGATGAGAAACAATCGGTTGTGTGCTTGTGTCTGGTGCGAGCCCGTTTCGCTGTCGCCGTTTTGTCATTATTATTATTATTATAAAATTAAGATTAATATAAGTGTCCGTTATTCGGAGGTTTCCGTTAGGGGAGGTGTTACCGCGTACGGGATGGGTATCATCCAGACGACTATATGACGAGCGGTGAAGACGGGAAACGGTGACAGGAGCGTGGGTATAACGTGACTATATTATTATATCGTCGTACCGTGAATATTATACGATACGATACACCGAAGAGAATGAAAGCAAAAAAAAAAAAATAAGAAAAACGCGGCAGACAGACGGCTCTCGCGTGCCAATACAATGGTATAATATGATTTCGATAAAAGTGCACGCAGCAGCGTAATACTATACGCCGCATTTGCTCCGGCCGAAGTTATCATGTTTTAGACGCACCGTGGAAGAAAAGAAAGAAAAAAAAAGAGAAGAAAAAAAAATTGATCAGCCGCTGAGACGAAATGCGTCGTAAATATGATATTCCTCCGGATTCTGTTAAATATATATATATATATATATAAGACCGCGCGACCACGTTATTGTGTTATAATAGTATACGGCTCGGTCTACCCGTTCGTGCGATTAAACCAATTTTTTTTTTTTTTTTCCCCATATACGTTTATAATATATTGTATGGAAATTGTCTAAATAAAAAAAAAATATAGGAATACGTGCGTCCGAAACGAAATGACGTGTGCGTGAGGACGGCGAGGGATATGTTGGAGGGGGAGATTCGATAGTCGCCACTCGTTACCGATTCAAAATACTGCGTTGTTTTTTTATTTCAAAAGGTTTTTTTTGTAATATTTTTTTTTATTTTAAAGTAAGAAATAAAAAAATACGAAAAATCTTTTATCGAACACCGACGTGCAAGCAAATAGACGAGGGTAAACAGCGGTGTTCGAAACGGTTATATAGTTTTCTATTAACGGAGTTCGAGGTAAACATTTTAAGACGTCACGACGCGCGGCTTTTCGATATTATTTTTCTGTCAAAAAATAAAATCGTCTAGGGTCGTTTTTATATAAACCTTCGCCCTACGTGTTTGTTTTGACAAATGTATTTACTTACACCGAAATAAATGTACCTTTCTTTCTTTCTTTATATTTTCAATACGCACTTGTCGATACGAAATATAATAATATAATACCTACCCGTGTCCGTCGGAGACATTTTCCCAATCGCCCGGTCGATTGTACATTGTTTTTACGAACAACTGTGGACCGAGAAAGTTTGCACGGTAGTTTTCGAACAATTAAAACCGTAAAATCACACGGTCTACGCGAATTGTTATATACATTCGCCACGTATACGTTTAAGCTTCCGATGATTTTACATTACTATTTACACGTCGCGGTCAGCAAATGTATTCACACGTAATCTATAATATAGTTTCCAAACGAATAGTTTAGTATACAGATTTGATAATCGATATTGGACGGCCGGTTTTCCCACCAGCGAGGGGCAGGGGAATATTTCAATATAGACTCCCGGGACCCGTCGATTCGTTAATCGAAAATAGCGCTCGATTTGTCACGTGTGAAACCGTGACCGCCCGTCGGGCGGTTCGGCGCGGAGAAAAACGATTTCGCTTCTTCCATGGATTTTCGCTCGCGTGTTATCGCTGGTAACGCTGCGGGAGAACGGTAGTGAACAACGTTATAATAGAACGGGCACTGTCCGTGCGGAATACCAAATCATATTATTATGTTGTCGGCGCCGCCGTAATCGTTCCGCCGACCGTATTGCCATTGTTATCGTCTGTCGTTTTTTCGGAAAACTTGTTGTTGTTTTTTCCAGGCGTTTACCGATCCACCGCCACCGGGCGAGTTTATAAATATTAACCGCAAATGCGAAACGCGGCGTGGTCGTTATGAACACGTTAACGAATGTACCGGACGGCAAAAGTCCGCCCACAACAGGTTATCTGTCAGCGGGCAGGTGTACAGGGTGTACCTAATGATCCGTGCTGGTACGACGTAGCGCCGGCCCGTATTTTTTTTTTTTCCAAAATTCGTGACACCCCCTCGCCACCACCCTCACCCCGGCCGTCATCCCGTCTCGGCTTAGGCGCGGGCTTATCGCGGTCGCATACCTGACTACACACACGACCGGACGGTAAAATAATGCGCCTCCCCGCGTTCACCCCGGAGGCCCCGAGCGCAGTAATCTGACCGTATACGCATACGGCAATAGAGGTACCCCGTAGTGTTGGTCTCCCACTCAATCTCTCTCTTTTTCTCACTCTCTCTCTCTTTCTCTCTCTCTCTCTCTTGTATAACGTGCCGACCGACCCGGAACCATCCGTCCTCGGACCACCGGCAAACCCGAACGCCAAATAATAATAATATTATTATTATTATAATAGAAATATAATAATATATACGTGTTATATATTTTACGGTTTGTCGTTAAAACGCGATTTATTGTTTTCGGTCGCGTTTCCGGAAACACGCCCCGGAATTACGATTTCGACCCGAAAGACTGGCCCGAAGACCCAGGTCTCTTACGGTCCGCGTAAATATTATTACATTTATGCGAATATATTATTTATAAAAAAAAAAAGTCAGTTTTTTTGTACGTTGTCGCTACGCCCCTCGGAAACATATTCAACTATCTATAGAAAAATTCGATTTATACTTGTACGCGACTCTGTATCAATCATTGTTAATCGTTCGGAGTGAAATTTATAATTTTCGAGCATTTTTGAGATGCCAACAAATATTCGAACACATATGAAATAAAAGGAAAACAATAAAAAAAATCTGAAAAATTCAAATTGTTGTAAAAATAGCTCGAAAATTGCTGGCATATTTTGATAATATTATCACTTGTTGAAAATTTTACGTTTCCGCAAATATTTTTTTACTGGATAACAACAATTAGACAAATTAACTGAAAACAGTTATTGCGTTACGGTTCCAGTTTTTTTTTTCTATTTTTATTAATGAATCTACTAGGAAAATCGAAAAATGTTCTTTTCAATACACAAACTAGATCCAAAGTTCAACAAACAAGCTCTCTGATTGTTTTCGATCGGAGCAAGGTATTTGGTAGGAAAGTTATTCCAGAAAAACAAAAAAAAAACACACATTGTAATATTAATACCGCTCAGAATCTAAAAAACCGTCATTAGACGATTTATATTATATCTTTCTATGTAGGTAGATACGCATATCTGTATAATACATTTCCTTTTGCGAGTATTCGATGATCGATTGGCTGAATAATTTTCCAGATGAACTGGTATGTACAGTGCAATAGAACCTTTTTCGGTACGTAGCAAAAAAGAAAAAACGAAAAAAACATAAAAACCACGCGATGATAGATGTATTATATTATATGGTATTCGGGAAAAAGTCCGAAGAAAAAGTAGCTAAGAGAGAAAATAATCAAATATTGGTACTTCGCATTATGCGAGTAGGCCGTTGCTGTAGATGGGTAGTTTGGAAGGTATCGGATGATAGAGGGTAATTTAGTTTATATACTGAATGCGGCGATATGTCATTGCAATCGAAAAACGATTCTCAGCTCTGGGTAAACTCGTATAGTTATGGCTTGTATGAGTCCAGTATATTATGTTTAACCAAAAAATCAACAGCAATAATAATTGACAATGTATTGTCAATTATTGTCAATTATTTTTTGGAAAAACTGTTAAGAACCTAGAGAACATTTCAAATTAAATACCACCGGTCGAAAAATCATTGTAATGTGTACAATTTGAACAATTTAGAGCATTTTCATTGACCGAAAACTGTATACCTAAAAATATAAAACCTGTAAAAGGATCTAGCAAAGGCGGCAGGGGCTGAACTATTTAGAATTTCAAAAATTTAAAAAAACGCATCAGTCGCGATTTTTACAATTAAAAGTGGGTACTATTTTAACTATCAGAATAAATATACTATATAAATACACTTTCTCTGTATTTTATTACCGGATCAATCGTAAACTCCGTCGTATATACGTAACGACGAAATAAATTATTTATAAAAAAAATCATTATATTTTGTATTAATTCGATCGCAGTGTCCGGAACTGGTCCCAGTGGGCCAATCGTAAAAAATAGATCATATTATTGAAATAAGGAACGAATATAATGAAAAGAGTTGTAAAATGTTTATAGTGTTTCTGAAGCTTATATACCTTTCTTCTTTATTTTTTTTTTTGTCGTTCGTTTGTCGCCCGAGCGTCATCATAGCCGATAAAATGGCAATAAATAAAAACCCGTATAAATATAATAAATTATATATTGTCTTCGTGACGATAAAATCGAAGAAATCAATTTTAAAGTAAACATTTCGTTCTGGAATCACATTAATTGTAAAAAAAAAAAAAAAAACACCATTAATGTAAAATACGTATATACGGGTATATTATATTAAATCTCTATTAATTGTATACGTACCCGATTATTTTTTATAAGAACACAATCGATAGCGGTTTTTATTAATATAAAATAATTTATAATTTATCCGGTGGATTCAATCGGATTTACAGTAAAAAAAACCGTGTTAAAACTGTTGTCTAAATAATTATCTCCCGACAAATCCGTTATTCCATTAGAATAATTGCATATCGAGTCAAGCGACGAGGGAGAACGATTTACCGAAATAATTTCAACTTGCGTCAAGAAAGGAATTATTATTCATTATAGATCGGACGAAATTGCGCCTACAGTTAGACGTCCTTTTGACGTCGCGGCGCACAAAAGCGCACAAAAGACTACCCCGTAACTGTCCGAATGTAAAGCCGCGTCCACGCCACTGGTAACTATCACAAACCTACCACTTGGTGGAAATTACAAAATGCATTGACGTTGGACATAGAAGACTCAAAGAAAATAATATCAAGTCTTCTAGGTTCATTTAGAAGTGAAAATGCTTAAAGACGGAAGACATTGAAAACCGGTAAAGAAATTCGTTAGTTCAAATACATTAATTTTCATAGATGCATTTTGTGACTATTTAAGTGCGAGAGACGTTTTTTTTTTTCTTCATAAGAACCAATGCGTCAGACATAATGTATAGTTTAATTACAATTTATGGTTATTTTCGAGAACAGAAAAACACAACATGAAAAAATACGTCCACATTACAATGATGTTGTGACGTAAATCGATGTATCAGCGCAAAAAACCCCATATCCGACGGATCGCGTGCGTGTGGAATGCGCCGAAAATATATGTGTGCGTTGTTATGCGGCGAACGCGTCCACACATGCTCAAATTTTGGGCCGCACAGACAGATTTGCGCCGAACACGATGCACGAGGTAAATTTTTACCAGTGTGGACGCGGCTTAAGGTATATTATTATATAATACCTAGGTATAGTACGGGACCATCAGAGGTATGCCTAGGGTTACCACCTGTCCTGGTTTTACACGGATAATCCGGGTCTACCATAATAAATCTACGGGTAACGGGTTTAGTGGATTATTATCCGGGTCGTAACCCCGTTAGGTTTAATAAATAAATGAGGAAGACCGATTAAACGACAAGGTAAATAATGTGCAGAAAGTGTGGTCGGAGCTTTCAAAAATTAACTCAACTCCAGACATAAGAAAATATTTTCAATTCCTATAAGTGACGTTTTTGTCGAATGAGAAATTTACTATCTGATGGAATAAATCGTCTGCCAGTGGAAATGGTGAAATCAGAACTCGAAGTCAAATTAAATTGCAATATGAATTATCAAGAGTTTTTGTACTTAAAACACAGTCCTGTACAAGAAAAATCATTGAAATGTCCAACAAAAGATGTGCAAGTATGATTTGAAATTTAAATTTTAAAAAAAACCACATTTTATATTCTTTAATAACGAAACGTGTGATTGTATTAATCACGTTCTTGCATTTCATTATGGACCCGGGTCGTTCGTCTGATAATCATAGACTAAGCTATACATAAGTGTACTTTGTTTTAATATTTTTTTATTCGTTATAATGTTATAAGCCCGTGAACATTATACAGAATTTGGGGAGAAAAAGCGAAAGGAAGTGTTTTATATTTTAAAATTTACATATTAGTTGATAGTAGAGGTTTTCAAAAAGTGTTTCAATATTAATTTTAGTTAGGAAAGCTAAAAATTTTTAGGTGTTGTCTTCGTTTAGAGCTTCTTCTAGGTTGTCTGGTATTGATAATGTGTTCCGTATGTTTGTGGTGTTCTGAACATTCTTGAATGGTGTGTTCAGTAGTTAAGACAACTAGGCATTTGTTGCATATGGGTTCTGGATTTTTGCTTATGAGGCATGAGTAGGTGTAAAAAGTATGTCCGATTCTTGGCCTTTTTATAGCAATTGCATGGCATCTTTTTAAATTTCGAGGAGTATGCATAAGTATAATAAATTGTATAATTTATTTGTGTTTTTTTTTTTTTTTTTTTTTTTTGATGGAATATAATCACAAACATTTTGCCATGCCGTATATATTTTTTTGTTTAATCGATATTTTAATATCACTAACCGGTATGTCGGTGATTGTGGGGTGCACGATTGTTCTGGTGGCAAGATCTGCTGTCTTATCAGCCATCGCATTGCCTGTAATACCGATGCGTAATGGTATCCACGTGAATTCTATGTTTTTTTTTTTTTTTTTTTTAATAAATTTAATTCGATTTCAATATTCCGGGTTATTCGATTTGACGGGAAAGGATTTTGAAGTGCCGGGAGCGCGCTAAGGGAGTCCCTTAAGATATTTTGCTGATGACTATTTTTTTTCATTCCCCCTAGTTCACCGGCCTTTATCCGGGTCAGCTATCCTTCAAATGCCGTAACCCTCGGTATATACCGGGGCGTAGGAGGATTTTTTTTTTTTTTTCGGTAATATTATACGAGTCGTATTAATTTATATTACACGGTTGATATCGTAGATATAGCAGTGATCGCCCATCGTCCGACCGGTCGATCACACCCTGTTTGCGCAAACACACAAGCAGTAATAGCGGCGATGATAATAAATAATAATTATTTATTTTTTTTTTTAATTTAATTTTTCAATAATTAATAATTCTCGCACTTTTTCGTCCGGGCCGAACACGCGTATTATAACAGGGGTCTCCGATTTTTTTTTTATCATACCCGAGACACACAACGGCATCGGAGGCCGACATTTTTTTTTCCAGACAGCGACAGAGACATACCGAAACTCAAGAATAAATAACTATATAGTTTTACAAAGAACAGAACTGTTTTTTAGTGATAAGTTACTGCTGTTCCATGACGAATAGTTTCGGTCGCTGTCTTGTCTTTTGAAATTTCGTAGTAGTTTGGACCGAACTAGGTTTTTCCAACTGGCGGCGTCACTCGTAAACGTCCGTCATTCAAGTTGGTTGTACGCTATGGTTTGACGTGTTTTCGATTTTTGAAAAAGTTGGCTCACGTGGGTAAGTACAGCTAAGTATTGAGATCATATCACGTGAGCGTTTTTTTAAAATTCGGAAAACATGTTCGCAGTTGTGGTTTCCTCGAAACAGTTTTTTTTTTTTGAGCTGATTGTCCGAAGTGAGCTCGGGTGATCTTTATGCTGAAGCTCCATTGGTAATGTTACAAATTCTACGGTGAGAATTTTTAAAAAAACGAATTGTTTAACGATCTGATTTATATAACATTACCACCATATTGTTCCGTAAACGCGTAAAAACCTTTGATTTCCGAATAGTGTTTTGGCGAAAAAAGAATATTTGTCCAAAATTTGTCGATGTGCGAAAGTGTTGTCGTAAAATCAGATATGAAATCTGTTATCCTTTTCGACATTGGAAAATATTATTTATTTATTTAATTTTTTTTGAATTTTCGATTAAAGGGGGCCGTTTGAACACCCTAAAATTAAAATACCCATTTAAAGCTTAAGACGGGGGGATGGGCGGGTGAACAATTGCGCAAATATAGTGTTAAAATGAAGCTTAAACAATTGCGTAGCGTTTGGAAAAAATCAAAAAAAAAAAAAAATCGAATTTCGTTAAAATCGCTGGATCGCGATATAAAATCGGCCCCGCAGAAGTTTAAATTATTTCTCTAAGCATACGCGTTACTCGTGTTTTATTAAACCGATATTTTCCGGTACGTAAAACCACATACGACTATCATATTACTGTTTAAAAAAATAATATCCATTCGGACCGTTTCGTTAAACTCGTGTATGTGTATTTCAATAGACTACACAAAAATATTAACGTCTAGCCATAACTGTATAAATATATATCTATACATATATGTACATTTGGTCGTTTTCATTTATTGAAGGATACAGTTTTCCTTGCAAAGTTTTTGTGTATAGCACGCTAGAAACCATTAGCAACAATCATTGTATTGCTCGTCAGACATAGTGATTATGTGAAATGGACATTGTTCTCGTCGTCGTCGTCGTCGTCGGTTCTTTTTTCGCAAACAGTGGAAAATTTTTAAATTCGCTAAAAGTCGTTCCGTTATTACGCAATTAGATTGGACTAACCCGACCACTATATATATATATATATATATTATATCCGAGTGCTTATCCCGAATCGAATTATTTGTCGAAATAAACGAAATCAATACATAAATCTATAGTGTAAACGTAGTTCTTCCAGTTGAAATATTTTTAACCGGGCTAAAGAATCCGATAGCGGCACGATTATCGGTTGAAATAAAAAAAAAAAAAATGTTCATAATATATCATGTTCGATCGATAAACGTAACAAAAGTTTAATATCAGCAGGTACGGGGCGCACAAAACATTATCCTATTGATATAATATTTTTTAAGTCGTTAAAACCCGACGTCGAAAAATTATTTTCGTAAACTTCCAGTAAGTATGGGAATGTTAAGCATAGTCTGTTTTGTTTTTGTTTTTTTTTTTTTTTTTTTCTTCGGAGGACCCGGGGACTTAAAAGCAAAGTAAATCCGAGCACCGACGAGTTTTAAATAGTTTAACTAACTATTGTACAGTATATATGGGTACCGTATACTATATTTTGATTATAAAATATTAAGCTCAAAGGTATACACTAAAAATATACCATACGAGTTTATCATGCGAAGAATAATAATAATTATAATGCGCGCCGGCTTGTTCGAAAGAAAATTAACTCGGGGAAATGCGTTAAACATATTTTATATCAAAAAGTTTCAGTAACCGGGGTAGAGCCGTTCAAGCGTTTTACCTTTCAAAGTCGATAAATATTAAAACATTTTGATCAAATAACTGAATTCGTTTAAACCGAAATTCGTTACAATACCCACTTGGCAATTAGACGCGCGAAAAACCTCGCATTCTCACATTCGAAAACCGAAATAAACAATTACAAACCATCCCGATTTCAATGTGTCCCCTCAACGACTCACTTTGTAGGACACGCAGAATAATTTAATTTATGTCTGTACCCAAATGATAACGAAACACTTTCTCTGAACCAAGTACGGTTCAAATATGTTTTAATAAATGTAAATTGTAAAACTGTATTAATTTGTAGCTATAAAAAAAATTACAATCGTTGGGATTTTAAACGAGAATTTTACTATGAATTTAAACTTGAAACGCTTAACTAAATAAATAAAAACGGATTTTCATCCACAAAAAAACTCACAAACATTACCATAGTACCTCAAAAAAATTCCGGATTATTTGGAAAATCGTAACACGTCTATATAATAATGGTATTTAGCGAAAGTTCTAGGTCCTCTAACGACGACTATTTTCAACTGAATTAAATCTAAATCGAAAATAACAAAAACCGTTATTGCGTATGGATAATCTATTTTCATCCCCCCACCGGTTTTACGGCACTGTTATAAGTGCCAAAAATTGCATGAAAAATGAAAAAAAATAAATAATAATAAAATACGTTTTCAATTAAACACACTAGACAGAATTCGATAGTCGAAATCGACCCTGAAGTCCAGAGCGCGATTTTTAGTAGAAATGCTGTTTACGGACGGGACGGCGGGGAAAAAACTAAAAGTATATCGTTCGCAAAAATCGTATAGAACACGTAGTTATGTATTCAATTTTGATTTTTTTTTTTTTTTTTTTATATCGTTTTCTGAATATTTGATTGCGTATTACATATATAGAAACTTTTACCCGGAATGTAAACATATCAAATTTACACCGTATACGTTTAGAAATCAAAGTGTCACCTGCACGTTCGCAGACGAAATTATATTATAATACGGTAACTACGCGGTTTTTTATTTTTTTGCAACCTTGTCGTCCACATCACAATAGTTAAATAGTATAGTAATCGTATTTCTATTTTAACGGTTAACAAATATTGTATAAAAATATACAAGAGAAAAAAATACAAAAAAAAAAAAAAAAAAAATACACGTCAAAGTTGACGACCGAACGGTTGACAACTTTGTGATACGTTCCGTTTTGCGAACGTTTATTTTTAGATTCATTTTTTTTATTATTATTATTTTACGTAATCGAAAAATAAAACACGTACAATACGTCTAAATTATAAAACTCGAATAACAAACACGTCGTCCGGGCGGCGCGGACGGATAAAACGCGGCGTAAAATATTTGGAGTTTTCCAACCGGCTTCCCGGTTTGATTATTGCGTCTCGGACACCGATTGTCGGCTACGTGGCGTATATTATTTTTGCAGTAATATTTTCCTCTCTTCGGAATTGTGCGATTACCGTCAATCGAATTTCCGTACACACTCGCCGAGGTGATATTTGAAAAATCGCCACGGAATCTAAATGAAAATCCCGAGCGGGTACCAACACCTCCCTGCCACCCGCACATTATAATTGCATTCAAACAAATAGTGACAAAAAAAAAAATAAAAATAATAATCACGTCATACCCTCGACAACGTTGTTGTCTTACAGTTCAGTTTTCGGAATGAGTAAAAATTCTAAAATCGCTTCCAAGGTTATGTTTTTATTCTGTTTTACGTGAATACAAATCTATTCGAATACATTTTATAATTGCACGGTTAAAACTTGTGATTAACAGCCGGCGATCGCTTTTAAATGTACACGAAAACGTATTGAATCGAACGGATTTTCATTTTTTCAAAAATGTCGTAAAATATTATTACGATTATCGATACGCAACCGCTTCAATGTGCACGCCTCCTTGTTAACATTTTTAACTAACTAAAAATCAATTTCAAATATGACGGCGATAACTCTGGGCAATTTCTTTTGAGTATTTCATTGAATATTTTCGTATTACGGCGTGAACCCGTCCTCGGCGAGTATTATTACATCGAAAACGTTATACAATATTAAACGACTCCAAATATTTGGACGGACGTGCGTACGTTATAAAACGATAGTACATAAATTATCAGCAACGGCAGTGTAGTGTATTATAATAGACTCTCTTAAGAGGGAGAGACTTTCTGAATAAAGCTGCAATAAGCTTAATAACGTTATCCCTTAAAGCCGTTGCCGGGATAAAACGTATTTTATTAATGTTGAAATAGAGACTAAGAGACTATAATATATGTGCGGGGGAGGGTTAAGGACACGGGCGGGTTTGTGTATAGACTCCGCGATTTTCGCGAAGAGTTTATAAGTAGTTAAATCTCACATCGATTTTTATTTCGATGTTTGTAAAGGGACGCCCTACGGTCTACAAATACTGTGTAAGCGCGTAAAATATCAAAACTAATATAATATTTCGTATACACGTCGTTATATATCGTTGGTACGTACGTAGATTGGTATTTTAATAATATCGGCGTCGGCCGTTTAAAATTATCATCTATATTAGATCCGACGGGGCGATCCCACGTTATATACACCGACCCCTCCTCGAGTTATCTCTTTAAGATTATCTTGTCGTTTTGGCGTTTGAGGTTTTTAATATTTTCTTTATGAATATATACGACGATAATCTAATGTATGTTTATGTATATATATATAAAAATATTTTTAACGTTTAAAAACCACCTTTGACGATACTACGATACACTTGACGTCAAATATTCAAAAATAAAAAATAAAAATTATTATAATAATATTACCATATATTAGCCGGGTTTACGAATATTCTGATCCATTCTTCTCATCTGTAAAAAAAAAAAAATAATAATAATTAAAATATAATATTTTTATAATTATGTTGTCAAATGTTAAATCGACAAATTATTTTACATAATAACAATCGCTTTAGTTGGTTTCCACCTAAAAAAAAAAAAAAAAAAAAACTCGTGGAGATAATGTTAAAGTAGGAATAACGACTTTTTTTTTAATTACTTACGGCTTGACTAATATTCGGCTATCATAGTCAAACAAATATACAATACATGTCTTTTTTTTTTCTCAAAAAAAAATTTTAAATGTTTTTTTTTTTTACAGCGGCTTCTTATAGAAACCTCGATGTACCGATATGCCTTACAAAAATATCACTTTTCCAGGCAGCTGCGTGATTAGGAAGGAATTTTCTCCGAGATGAGTAGGGACGTATAATTGCGATCAAATTTTACCGATTACAGCGACGGACGGCTTACTAGTCTGTAGAGTTTAACATTTTAAACCGATAACGGATGCGAGACGTTGAACGAAAAGTCGTTTGGGTTGATCGTAAACGATTATAGAAGTCATGTGTGAGCGCTTTAATGGTAAAAGTTTACCGTTAAACGTAAAATTTGATTTTTATAATTAAGACAAAAAAGCAAAAAAAAAAAAAAAAAACAATGGCTTTTTGAACGTGAATCTATCCTCCGTCCCCCTTAACAACGCCGCTGTTTATAGGGAAAACAAATTGTTAAAATGAAAAACTATTAAAACGCATATCGGTTTAAACCTGCCTGCACACACGCCGGATTCGTTTCGTCTCAGAAATATTTTAATAAAACCCGACCAGTAATTGAAATTCGCCTATGCAATAACGATTAATAGTGTTTTTTTTTTTTTTTTTTTTTTTAATTAAACGGTCGCCATTTTAATTCGATAGTTTAAAATAAACAGCCGAGTACTACGGCCGGCTATATAACCGAATGAATGGCTTTCGGCATTGGGTGAAAAACGCACTTTCGGGTTTCGCCTCCGGTCGTTTGCGCGTAATTTATTACGATTTTGGTAAAGTTCCAAACGAATTAACATATTATGCACACGGTTATTATTTATTTATTTATCTATCTATCTATTTATTTATTTATTTAATTTAATTTAAACGTATTGCTCTACACTCGGCTTAGCGTTTACAACGCGTCCGGCCGTACTCGTACACGTTCCTCTATAGAGTTTTTATAGATTTTTTTTTTTTTTAACATTTTTATACGATACACTTCAAACATTAGACCTTTAGTGCAATTTATTAACAGCGCATTATTAAACAACTCAACAGTCAACGGCCGCTTTGTACGCGTAGACATTTACAGTTGCCATTGCCGCCGGCCCGGAATTTTCTAGCCGGTATAGAATTATGTATACCGAATTTCATGAAAACCCGTTCGATTTGCTTTTTGTCCGGTCGCGCTAAACCGATTCGTTTACCGTTGTTTTAGTGCACGCGTTTTTATATATTTACGTTTAGAAAACGAATACGAAAAATATTAGTAAAACAAACGGATAAAATCGTTTGTTTTTTTATATATGAAAAAAAAAAAAGAAAGAACCTCATATAGAAACAAAACAAAAGAAACCCCCCCCCAATCAGATCGCGTTTTACTATAACGTGATATTATATGCGTTTAGATGTACGTGTAAAGGCCAAAAAAAAAAGGGGGCGATTTTTAATATTTTTTCCCTGGCCATGGTAAAATGTCGAAAATACTGTAAACCATATCGTTTTATACGGCCCTTTTGTTTTTGAATATTATTATACCCGCTGTACGTGACGTACATTTTTTTTTTTTTTTTTTTTTTTGGAGTAAGGTCGAGAAATATTTTCGAAACGATAAGTATACACAACCGGAGCCACGTCAAACGTGGGTGGCAAGGGGGCGGGAAGTTTCAAAAATTTGAAAAAATGTTTTTTTCAAAAAAATTGAAAAACCAATCGGCTATAACCAATGTAATAAGTTTGTATTGGGATTTGCCGGTCTCCCGTATTTGTTTCCGCGCGCGCGCACGCCTGACCATTGTGTAAGTCATATTAAAAAAAGGTTTCCGGGTTGTTTACGGTCGGCCGGCGTGTCCTATAAGAGGAACCGACGTGACGCGGACGAAATAAAAAAAAACACACACGGCAAATAAAAATATAAAAAAAAAAAAAAAAAAAAAATGGACTTTCCCGGCGGCGGCGACCGCCCCGCAGAGATTGCCTTTATTTAGGGTCAAGTGGCGTTGGCGCGGGATTCATTACTGGTGTTGACCGGTCCGCAAACGGGTCCCGGACGACACAATTCCAAATCGAATAACGGCCGCTGTTCTTCGCCGCCGAGCGTACGGTACACCGACTCCGGGACGATAAATTTAAATACCGCTGTAGTGGCGGTATTTATACATCGATGACGATTTCGTAAAATTTTGTAATATCGAACAATGCGTAACGAATACGGTTCGAATTCAATTGTACGATATTCCGAATAAATAATATTTGGTAATATTTATTTTTTTTCCAGTTGTATTTACATAATTCCGATTTGTATAAATCACTCCGAGGTAAAATTATACAAAAAATATCTATATGCATATTGCATTACGCTCAAAGGTGCGTTTAAAAAACAATTATTTTTCCGAAATTTAAAAATGTTGAAAATGGTCGTTATTGTTTCTAAACGACGTGTTTCAGTGTTTATATAATCGGAATAATGAAAATATCACACCGTCTCGCACCCCGGAAAAACCGTCCTCTTTTTTTCCATTTTATTCCGGTGTGATTTTACTCCAAAACCGAAATCAACCGAAAATCCTATACGGACCGGGGGGGTGGGTTTCTTCCCCTATACCGCCCGTTAGATAGACGTAATTATTTACGAATTCAGCACTTATAATTTCGAATATTATTTTGCAGAGACCCGAAAGCCGTTGTCGTTATTGCGTGTACGGGCCATAAAATACGGTTGTACCTTGCACTTTGCAAAAAAAAAAAAAAAAAAATAATGGTAACTAAAATAAGGTAAACTCGTTGTGGTAACTGCTGTGGCTGTGTAACGAACGATTAATAAATAATACAAAGAATGATAAAAGTAGTTGAAGGCAACACGGAACAATGGCAATACAATTGTAACGCTAAATTACAAAATTACAAACTCAGAAATTCGCGGGGCGCAGTCTTGGCCGGCCGGTCAAGTTACATCTTAAATGTACAAATCTCATTCGATCATAAATCGACATTAAATCTCCTTCTATCGCCGAATCACTGCCCGGCCGACATTTGTTGAATCGGAACGCGAAACTTAAAGTAATCCTAATAGGATAAATAGAGAAAGCAAAACAAAAAAAAAAATATATACTAAACACCGGCCGCCATCGCCAATTACGCTATTCGTTGGCCAGTATTTTTACGGGTAAAACAATAATTTAAACGTATTTGAAATCGCAATATAATCTTTTGGCGATAAACACAATGACTTAATTCCAAATGTGTGTGTGAGTGTTATGTAACGTGCCGGCCACCGACCGGCGTCTCTCATTAAATGGCGACTGCTAAACATTGCCACGCTAAATCTGATTAAAAGGTACCGGGGAACGCGTGTCGTAATGTCAGCCATATCGGCTCCGACATTGTACTCTTGACGACAATAATCAGTGCTCGGTGCACGAGTACCAAGCCTGGGCAACCTAGTGAAAACTAGTTAAAGTTAGAATATTGTAAAAAAAAAAAAAAAAAATTCTACGAATTACAAAACGCTTAGTTAGATTATAAATCGGTCGGTTAAAAAACCAACTCGGTTACCCAAAAGTTACAATAAAACATTATAATTTATACATATATATATATATATATATATGATAAAACATATTTAAATGATATTAAAAATGTTTAAATCGACGATATTTTATTTGGAAATTAATTTACATAGAAATATTTTTTAATACGTTTTAAACGAAAAACTGTTCGAAATTTGTATTCGTAATGTTATTTATTTTCCGATTTGTTCGTAAAACTCAACTCAAGTTGAGGCGTTGCTTTGGACGCGCGTCGTGTAAATTATAAACGAATCCAATATAAATTTGATAATTTCATGATATTCTTATCATAAGATTCGTATCGTTGTTATGTAACAAAAAAAAAAAAAAAAAAAAAAAAACATGTTACCGGTCGGTGTTTTATCGTAACGGGCGGCGTTTAAAGTTCAAACTCCTGCTGCGGGGTTTTCGCAGCAGGGCACCCGCGGCTGCGTACTATCCGAAGAAAAGGGGAAAAAAAAAAAAAAGGCACCGGCGTCAAAAAAGATTGGGGAACAACCACCGCCGGTACAAAAGTAGTTCTCGGCGGTTAGGAGTGCGCTCGAAATAACGAAATGCGAATATAAAATATTTTAAAACGGCGGCGGGCGCGTATATAATTATAACCGAACAGCGTAGTATATAGTATAAATAATATAAATTTTGTCGACGTCGTCGACGGGGACTTTTACTTAAAACGAAGTTATACGTACGAGTATACTGCGCGTATATATATATATACACATACGACGAGGTTAGTAGTAATCCAATTCCGCGGGAGTTAAACCGCAAAGACGTTTTCTTGATACGCCGACGGACCGGCTTTATTAACGGACGAGCCCCCGTAAGTTATTATACGAGACATTCTCGCCGAGAGGTGCGGCCCCGCCACCGTCCCGGCCGGCCGGATTCCGAAACGTCGTCGCATACACGGGTTCGCGCCGCCATCGAGATAATAAGGCATTTTCGACACGTCGGCGCTACCGTGTTCCCGAGTATGTTTTATCTCCCCGCAACAACAATAAATAAATAAAAAACCTAAACGCAATTGTACAGCGTTGTCGTTCAGAGCTATAGAAAAAGTCACTATGTATGGTATTTCAAACCGACTACACGATCGCACGTGGTCGTGGTATTTCGGGCCATTAACTCAATATCGAAATATTCGTAACGCCCCGCGTACGGTTCGGTTCCAATAACAATTAAAATAGTCGAATAAAAACCGAAATACGGCTAAACGGAAAAAAATAAATAAATAACGACGAACAAAAGATGTTTAACAGAAAGAAAATATAATTATATACGCGAATATTTGCAATAATGCCCGGTATATTATAACAATACTAAATAACAATAATAACGTGTATTTCTATGGGTTTTAGACGTTTTATTTATTATTTATTATTCGTATTTTTCGATAAAAAAAAAAAAAAAAATGTATTTATTATTAGCAAACGGATTTCAATAACGCGGAGGACGCCTTCTAATAAAATGATTGTAAATAATTCAATTTAACCGTCGGTTGTTGTTGTATTGTTAAATGCGAACCAAACGAAAAAAAAAAAAAAATACTTTGTTGACATTTAAACGATTTCACATCGTTAGATACCTGTATTAATATTGATATTTATTTTTCATTGTTCCGGACAAAAGAACATTTTTATGGGTATATTTGCCGAACGCCGCCCTACCAATTGTACGAAACGTAATGTGAATTTATTTGCTGCCCGTAGATTTCAATGAAAATGTCAAAAAAAAAAAAAAAAAATAGGTGTAACCCCGCGAAACGCACACCGTGGCATTTAGGATCTAATAAACTCAAATTAGAATTTATATTTTCGTAATCCGCAGCTATATATTTTATTATCGTAACCTTTTTTTCTTTTCCCCCCCCCTTCTATTGGTGCGTTGACCAAATCCAATTTAAAATCCACAGCGTATTATACGGCACGTATTGCTTTTAAGATTTTTTTATTTTTTTATTTCATTTAGGTGTTTTTTCTCCCGGCAATCTCTTAAACGCCATTCAATGGATCAAGGACCGGATCGAGCCGGCGAAACGCGATAAATCCTATAATAACGTGTGCCATCGGATACGGAAAACCGTTGTGTGATATATAACGCGAAAACGCATTATAGAAACGGAATAAAAATGAAATTTTCTTATCAAACACCCCGTGGTCGACAATAATATTCGATCTAAATTCTAAGGGTTGTGCAACTCGGCCCGATGTCTTCTAACTGGCTGGTTATTTTCGTATATTTAACGAAAAATGCACTCGGTCCGGATTGTAACCGATAGGCTTCTCGACCCGGCACCGAATGCATCCGGGTGCGTTAAGGTTAGGTCCGAGTGCCGCATAAAAAAAAAAAATAAAAATAATAAACTTTGTCCTCTCTGGGCCGATGTGCTGTCTACACGAAATATCATTTTCCTATATAATAATAATAATAATATAAAATATATCGTGACCGGATCCGTAAAACCCACGGTCGCTTGTAATCTAAACCGATTGGACGACCCGAGCTTTTAGCGTAATGTCCCGGGCGTTTTGCGCTTTACCCGTACGACCCGGACGCGGTGCGGCGGCGGGAAACCGGATAGCCCGCCGCCATTAGCGGCCGTCGCTCTTGTCCGACGACAATGGGACGGCGACGGT
This sequence comes from Tuberolachnus salignus, assembly GCA_956483605.1. Taxonomy (NCBI): domain Eukaryota; kingdom Metazoa; phylum Arthropoda; class Insecta; order Hemiptera; family Aphididae; genus Tuberolachnus; species Tuberolachnus salignus. Next base: position 24,604,824 of record OY101434.1, on the reverse strand, counting down.
GGTCGTTACCGGGAACGTCAAACGCGACGTGCGAACGGACGCGGCCGGACGGCGGACGACAAAAGACTACGGGCGGTGAACGCGGCGGGGCCGCGGGTCATATCCGACGGGAAACGGACACTTTTTCGGGACGCGTAATGGACGACGACGCCGAGTGGACGGGAGCCACTCGAAGAAGAATTTGGGCGCCGCGCGCAAAGTGAAAATCTTCTCCGGCGTAAGTATGTGTCCGGGACGCGCAATAACACAATGACGGACATTCGACGGCTGAACGACACGCACGCACGCACGCACGCACGGCTACGGTTATTCGCATTGTGAAATGTGCACGCGAGCCCGCGCAATAACAAATCGTCGGCATTTTAATTTTGATTTTTAGAAATTCCACAAACTCCGGAAGAGTTTAAAACTCTCGCAGAAAAATTCCCGCCCCCCCCCCTTGTGAAATTTCCACGTTTCTCCGAGTGTATTTTCATTGAAATGGACAACAACTCCACACGGTTTCGGCGTATTCTGTTTAACCGCGTAGACCAAGCAGTTTTTCTTTTTCTTAAGGAAATCGGAGGAACGAAAAAATGTGCGTTTTGCCCATGACGCCCAATGGTGTTTTTCGTGGTTTCGCGCGTAATGATTTCATAGCATTTAGCTGCTTTCTCTGCCAATAGTGGACGATAATATAATAATTTTCATAAAAAAAAAAAAAAAAATGTAAAATCGTCTGCGACGCGAGAAAAAAAAATAGAATAGAAAAAGCAGTTTGGAATTTTATCCCTACAGCGATTCGGGATTATCCGGCGTATCACTTTGTGGAGAAAAAAAAAAAAAAACCATGACAAATATCGTTTCGCCGACGGGATCACAAGGGAGGTACAATAAAAAAAAAAAACGCAATTTAAAATCGCGTGTGTCGACAGTCGCGCGCTCGTTGTTGCCGGATGCGTACGTCGAGGGCGCGGCGACGGGACGACGTCGGCGACACGCCCGTGCTCCGCCGCACGCGCCCGCGTCAAGAGATTAATTTGCTAGACACTGACGCGTTGTTTTATTAATTACGGAATGTAATATACACACATATCAGGGGGGGGGGGCGAATTCACGGGGAGGCGAGACGTACCGATCGTCCCAGTTTGGATCATTTCTCCCAAACACGTTTCCGGATTATAAAACCGACATTTCCGAATTACGGACGTTCACGCGCAATATTAAAATAACGGTAATCATTAACAATAACATTCGTTTTTTTTTCCCCCAAAAATTGCTTAAATTACGGTCATGCCTTCATTGTAGCTTATAACACGAATAACCGCATTGGCCCCAATCCCCTTGAATAAACTACAGATCCTCCCGTGGCGCGAATATTTCTATTAGGGCGGACCAGGTTAGGTTCTTTTTTTCGTATGCTCGACTGGGTGATAAAACGTTTTCCATCAATTTCTACGTGTTTTAAATGATTTCTAGAGGTCGTGAGCAACTCTAAAAACAAAAAAAAATTTGATGCTCGCAAGGCTCGTAGAAAAATAAATCACCCTTCAAATCTACCCTAATAATATCAACAGTTTAATTTCTTCGAGCTAAATAAGCGTCAAATTTTTGTTATATTTTTTTTTAAATATCAGCGTATTTATTTTTTTATTATTTGTGGGTTTTTTGCGATATGATGGTCTGAAATTTAGACTGTAAAACAATAAAACCTAACAAATAACTACTTTTGATAAATTTTATGCATTTTATAGGCATTTTTACCGCTCTGGTTAGACGTTATACCCTCACTATTGGCTTAAACAATAAAACAACTACGAATTCTAAAATTGAGTTTATCGTATAATTTTCAAGCAATTAGTAATAGATACACTATCTGTTGTTATTACGATTTAAGAGTAATTTGTTTTTTGATTACGCTAAAATTGCTTGCGCTCAATTGTCTAGCTACCAACCCATTTCCCTTCTTCCGGCTACAGGTACAGTCATAAAAAGATATTTTAATTTTTTTTTTTTTTCTTTCATGAAGAGACATGCCGTAAAATTCCGGATCACGGAAGGACAAAATACAATCTACTTTTTCTAATCTTTTTTTTTTTTTTTTCACGCCGACGAGAAAAAAAAATCCGAACCCAAATAGCGGTTACGACAATATTATTATAGTGTTTTTCATAATAATACATTTTTTTTTTTTTAATGAAAATTATAACATTAAACCGTGCGCGGGTCCCATTGGGCAGGAGAGGCAGCGATAATCTTAGAAATCAGTCTATACGCGAAACCATGAAAAACATTGTGCGTTATCGATAAAAATGCACATTTATTATTCCACCAAATACAATATACCCAACATGTTTGAAATAAGTCCATTTCAATAATAAAAAAAAAAAAAAAAAAAATGCACAGTGGAAGTCATATACGAGTGTAGAACACGTGAAAATGACGGGAGATTTTCAAACAGCGGTGGAAACGTCTGGGATTTTTCGTGAGTATTAATGGAATTTCTAAAATTCAATATAAAAACGTCGACAATTTGTAATTGCACTGGTAATCATTGGCGGTTTGGCCTTGTGGATTTGTCTTGTTTACCGGGATGGATTCGGGTATTCGGGCCTAAAACCGTACGGGACTGGCCGCCGTCGGAAAAATAATCACGTACCGGTCCGATGCGCGCGAGAACGAAAAAAAAAAAAAACAAAAAAAAAGAAGAAGAAGAAGTAGGAAAAAACGACCGTCGTATTCCGTCGGCACGCGGTTGTTCGTTTTCGGTTGTCGACGCCCGGGTGCTCGTGGCCGTACGGGCGCCGCAAGAGCGTGTATTATCATCGGGTATTTTCGACAAGCTGTCGGGGCATAATAATTCCGTCGGCTTTGCCGGTCCGGGCTATATACGAACGGCGGCGACGGCGTAAATTGCCGTTACTATATTATATATAATAAACCTACCCACCTTTCGGGACGGCACGGCGAAATGGCACCCCCGAAACGGGAGGTTTCTACACGGGCCCGCCGTTCCTCCGACACCGCGGATTACGGTTAATAATTCGTCCCGTCGTCGTCGTCGTCGTCGTCGGGTTCTGCGCGTAATCAATCACACATTTCGCTCGGCGGCGTCCGAGAGATTATCGTCGCGACCCGTTATCGCTCCGCGCGTTCTACGGGCGTCGCCCGCGCCCGGTTGACGTTTATAATAATTTCGCGAAAAATATTTATCGATCGTTATAACGACGACGACAGCAGCAGCAGCGCACAGCGCACGGATACCGAACCATTTTAATTTATTATCTCTATATAAACATCTCTCCGGAATAAATTAATATCCGAACACCGTACGATAATAATCTTATAACGATATATATATATTTTTTTTTTTTTTTTTCACCGGACGTCCTGTTCCGATTTTGTAGCACCTTTTCCCGAAAACATTTCGCATCGAATTCGTCCGTCGGGTAGGTCTTTTTTTTCTTTTTTTTTGTTGTAATGTTCTTAATAATTGGGCAAATTTACGGCAACATTTTTATCGGAACTCAGATTTTCACAGAATATTCCCAAGAACTTTTTTTTTTAGTTCTACCTTGCTATGACGTTTTCATCTTAATTATTTATTTCTTGCAGCTTCCACCTTAACTTACAGTTTTCAATTTTACGACAGACTAGAATTTTCTTACGTTAGATGTTATGCTATGTTCTTAAGTTGTTCTATCCATTGTCTCCTCCATGGTTTCCATGATCTTGCTTCGAGTCTTCTTCGGTCTCAACTATAATTCCTATATTGTCGACAAATCTCAATTTGTGTTTATTTGTAAGAAGGTAGAGTACCGTTCTGTTACCCCCAAAAACTACTTGAATTTTGAAAGTGTAGTAATAATATTTCGATATAAATATAATATTGTAATGACGTGAAATTAGCTGTATTTGAACGGGCGACAAATTTTTTTTTTTTTTTTTTTCGATAAATAAACAGAATCGTAATTTTTGTATGGATAATTTCTTTTGTCATCTCAGTATTTCTACTCTAGAGACGCCCGTGGTTATCGATGGGGAAAAATTAACACTGAGTAGGACCGCGGCTAGCGGTGCAGCTTATAATTTTCTCTAATTCGAACTATAAATAATACGAGGTTGTTTTTATTATTATTATTATTATTATTGTTATTATAATTATAATTCAAGCTTAATTTGTAATATTATGGCGAACACACAGAAGCGCGCGTGTGACAGTTCGAGGGGGAGAGGCAGAGAGAGAGAATGAGATAGAAAGAAAACGCTGTCTGTGTACACAGTAATAATAATATTAATAATGTGGCGAGTGTGTGCTCGGTGTTTTCGCGTATTTTAACGGTCGTTTTATGCTAAATACGCCCGTACGATGTGCTTAATCTTGGCGCTCTCGATGGCGGTGAGCGGCGAGTGGGAATGGTACGCTTATGCCCCGGTAATGTAATCTCGGGCTCCGTTTTAAAATCACGCGCGAATAATACGAATGTTTACCTACAAACACACGTGCGCACATTTGATCCCGGACAACACGATTCACCGGAGGTTTTCCATAAATATTTTATGCGTATATGATATAACACGTGTGTGCCGCGTGTGCTCCTAACCTAACCTATAAAATAATGTAAGCGCGCGCGCGCGCACGAGTAGCGTAGGATACGCGGGGACTCGTCGGGGATCGTGCGAAAAATCCGCAGAGGGTTTATTCCGCTCGTTTTACGGATTAAACGCTTTCGACGGTTGTTTGAGAAACGCTGCCGAGCAAAAAACCAAAAAAAAAACCCAGCTCGTTAAAAAATATAAAATAAATAAAAGCCTCCCTCTCTTTTATATATATATATATATATATACGTTTATAATAATATCAACGCCGTCGTGATCCGACAGACGTCCTAACGCTCCTAACACTCCGCCTCCGCCGTCTGGGGATCAGCAAACAAAACCAATTCCCCAATAATACCCATGTAAGTAGGTATATATATATAAATATATAAGCAGATAGCAAAACAAAATTCCCGATACACGAGAAAGTTATACCGGTATACGTAAATCCTCGACGTGAAACGTTATATATATATATATATATATACGTGCTTCTCCGGGTGCGCTATCGCGAAATGTCATCGAGAAAAACGGTAAGGTCAATAAAATCACGGTATAGTACGGATGTATCGAGTTAAGTTTAACCGTCATACGCACAACGAGAAATCATTTCAAATAAAATTCAATAGCGTTTACAGATTATTTCCTATCGTTGTACCACAATTCATCGCTATCGTAATAACTGCACATCGAATTCACTGGAGGAAAATCTTGGCAATCGTTAGCGAACCGTGGTATTCGGGAATCTAGTGTACACATGTGATTTATCAGTGATTTACACTCTAGAATTCACCAATACAACATTAAATGGAAATGATTTTCAACAACTGAGTTTTCGGAACGTAAAAAATATATTTTTTAAACTGTATCCATTTGTTCGGTAGAAAACATTTTATCGCAAACTTCACTGTAATAATTGTTTTTTTTTTTTTGTTTTAAAAAATAATTATAATTCTAAAGAACTTACCGATTTACGGGGTAAAACTCGGCCTTGCTATTGCAATAGTCTTCAAAACGCCTAAAATAATAAAAAACAAAAAAATACATTATTAGCAACCAAATATAAAAAATACGCATTACAATATTTTTAGCGAATGTTTATAACGGAATCTTAGATTAATGGTATAACGTTCAGTTATTTTACGAATAAAGGGAAATTATACAAGTACCTGTGTATAATATATCAAAAACTTAGAGTATCATTTTTTTTTTTTTTTTTTTTTTTTGGACTGGTTTATAAAAGAAATACCTACCCTACCTGCTTACGCGAAAACTTTAAAAAGTAACATTTTCGTACGCCGTTGAATGCCACGGAGTAGATTAATTTTATTTTTTATTATCTTGTTGTTCTAAAGTGTCTGTAACGGCAGTCATAAGAATATTGATGGATCATTTTAGATAAACTTCAAAAGAAGAGACCCGGGAGACTCTGGGAGTGCCATAAAATATTGATTAATAACGTCGTATAGTTGCCGGTGGAAAACCCGTCAAATTGATCTAACGATGCTTTGTCTAAAAAAAAAAAAAATCTGCCGAAAACTTCTATTCCCCTCCGCCTCAATTGTTTCGTTATATACAAAATAACGTTCATTAAAAGCTACCACAACTACCTACTGTAATTACGTACAACTCGGCGGAAAGTTATTTCATTTTTTGGGGACGGCGCGACGGAGAAATAAACTTATAATTAAATTGAACCCGAGAAACGAGACGTAATTTTTCACCCGTCGCGGACAAGAGGACAATCGTAACACACCGAACCCGTTAAAAAAAAAAAAAAAAAATGTACAGAGTTAAGCGTATTCGAACACGAAGCGGAACGCGAGAGCTGGTGAATAAAATGGAGAAACAAACGCAGGGATCGTGTCCAACAATGACGACAAACGGACATTATAATGTAATATATCGCGCGGGGGGTACCGTTGGATTTCGGATGGAAATCGACTGTATGGACCCGGGTCGCGTCGATAACGTTAATCACGGAGCGGAAGACGTACGTATACGGTAGACGCGCGGATACGTGTTGGATCGTTTTCTGTCCGACGTCAATTTCGATCGGGCATTTTGTCACGGCCGCGGCGCGAGACAATTACCGCGGGGCATAAAAGTGACCGGTCGTCCGTCTTGATTCTTGTTTTATTGGTTTTATTTTATCACGCGCGCCGCGTCTCCGGGATCGATGGCCGACGGCATCTGCGACCCGGACAGAGTTCCATCAATGCCAACGGGGGGACCGCGAGGCCGCGGCGGGACCGTGCGAGAACACTTTTGCCGATCGCTGCCGCAGTACGCGAACGGGACGCTAGAGAGGTCTTAAGGCCAATTGTAACCTAATTCGGTTTTCCCCGGCCCGGCGCCACGCCGCACGGCCGCACCGCCCCGACGGTCGCGGTGAGTTATGTCCGAGCACCAGGTGACGCGTTATTCGCCGCCGGGAACGATGAGGGAGCGGCGAGCCTCGAAAAACTTGGCCGATATATTATTATACGCGCCCGCCGCGCTAAAACGGGTTAAAAGTTTTCACGATATCGCCCGAACGGCCGTATACGGGGAAAATGTTATTTCGTTTTATTATAATATATGACGCGCGAGTAGGTTTTTTTTTTATCTCCCTCGAAAATCCAATGAAATCGATAAGACCGCCGTCGCCGTCGTGTGACATTTAGATTAATATCCCTTTGGAAAGCAATAAAAAGAAAATACATGAACAGCAGTCACTACTGCAGTAGGAGTCGGAGTCGGAACGATACCAACAATCAGTATAACAGGTCACGTTTCTTATCCAGTGATAACGTATTATAGAGAGAGAGAGAAAACAAAAATGTCGCCCGCGTTAATGTAAATTCTCTAAATTGATAATATATTGTTGTATTTCAATAAAAAAAAAAAAAAAAAAAACTTCATACGTTCAAATAAAACGTGTTTAAAAAGTCGATAGATTCACTTATATATAATATAATAAAACCATTTGTAATATTCAACGCGCAGGTTAGAGTCGTACACGCCGTTTTCATAAAGAAAAACGTGCCATTAAGTTTATGAAATCGCGTGTACCAATTAATATTCGCCGCTTGTCGTTATTGGAGTTGGTTTCCGAGGGTTTAATGAACACGCCCGAAAATATTCCGTTACTGTGTTAATATTAGAATATAATTAAAAAAAACCGTTCGGGAAAAGACGACGGGAAATTGCAATTATTTGTATTTATTAAACTTTCGATATAATATATAGAGAGCGAGAGAGATACACAAACGGCCGCCGGGCCGAAATAATAAAAATTGATTAAAAGTATACAACAAATAATTACAAATATTAGGTATATAGGTAGGCGTATAACAATGGAAATCGATGCCAAGACGAAAAATAATAACTAGTTTCGACGGGAGGAAGCCGCCTCGTGCGTAAAAAAAAAAAAAGTTTGTTTATTGAGAAAGTTTCGCACTTAAATAAATATTTGCCCGAGCGCCGCCGAGTCCTCGCCCTTTTAAAAGAGGACCCCGTTGCCCGTTTAAAAACGGTAAGAGAGTAAGGGATAGAGAGAATGAGAGAATGAGAGAGAAGGCATTTAATATTTCCTTCCGGGCTTATAAACAATAATTATTACTTCCGATGTTATCGCGATTATAAGCAAACAATAATACACTATAACTTTCTTTATTTTTCTCCCGGCCCCATTGTCACGCGACCCCGCAACATAAAATTGTATTTATACGTATATAGGTACGCCGAACCGGAGGTTATTTTTCGTCTTCGACCCTCCCGACAATCCGGTACCGTACGTATTATAAGGCATTCGAATTTGTCGCGATCGACGCGCATAAAAAACGGGCTCGTTGTCCAATTTTAAAGCCCGACAGTGGTTTTCCGTAATTAATCGTGTCTCCCTACCGTCCATCCGGTGACCGTAATTAAGAGGCGAGGCGTTGTGGATGCGGTACGTGCGCGTGCGATATGAACCTGTAGCGTTTTTTTTTTTTTTTTTTTAGCGTATAACAGTGAAATATTTTCGAGAAAAAAAAAACCAAACGTAACCTCCGAACGATAACTGAACATCCGGTTCAAACCGGAGAAAAAAACATTATCGGATTCTGTACAGGAATCCGAGCCCGGTGTAATATACCAGATATAGTAATGAAAATACCGTTATGAAAAAAAAAATCTATTATACAAATCGATACGCGTAACAAAACGGAAATAACGGGAATATTAAAAATACAAAAGACTTGCCGGAAAAAAGGAATAATTTTATAGCCAATTATAATTGTATTTTGAATACTGGTAAATACATAATACGTACAATATATAACGGAAAAAGAAAAATTATTTATTTTGGAAAAAAATATAGAACTTCGACACAATATAAAATTGTTTTATTGTTAAACCGCCAACATTTCAACGTAAATCTACGAGCGAATCGAATAATGCAACATTTGAATTTCAAATTCTTCTAAACAGTAATTTTACAGTTTATTTTTCTATTTTAATTTCATCGTATTTAATTATAGTTCCCCTATATAATATTTTTAACTATATTGTAATATCAGCCGATAATATTTAAATATCTTTTATCTTATCTAGATAATTGACAAACTTAGCTATCTTGACTATTCGAAGATTAATTAAACTAATTTATCTAGATCGTTTTTTTTTTTTTTTTTTATGTACTAGTTTTTCTATGCGTGCTTATTTTTCTATTTGAAAATAACTTTTCTTCCATAAATCTCGATCCGATTTTCAATCTCATCTGAAAAAATTTCGGTTTTCAATTGGTGCAATAAGGAAGTCGGTTTTTATTATTATTATCGTTGCATTTTTCTTAATAATGGTATTTTATCTTTATTTTTATCTATCTACAATTTTTTTTATGGTTATAACGTTCTACGACTTAAAAGACGATTAAAACGGATAATAGATAAACGATGAACGATTCAAACGGATAACCTGACAAACAAACTAAAAGCTATTTCGACTCCGAATAATAACCACAAGTAGAAAAAAAAAACGTACCGCGTAAAAATGAATATTTCAGCACGTATATCACTGAATTTTTTCGACCATAAAATACTAATTTAAAAAAAAAAAAAAAAAACTGCATGCCGGGAAAAATCACGAATTCCCGGCGGCTCAATCCGTCCCCGATTACGACTATAAAATCTTCCTAAAGAGTTAAGAGTTGTAAATTTCGTTTAATGAAGAATATCAAAATTAATGCTTGGATTTTTTTTATACAATAACGCTTAAATGCAAATATTAAATTTTTTCGCATAAAATTTAATTTTAAATTTGTTTTAAAAAAACGCTCAAGTCAAATAACGTTTATAACGTTTAACCTAACGGTAAACAATATTGTTTTATTATTATTATTATTATTTAACCTTAGGTAGGTCACGCAGAGTAAAAAATTGTCGATAATTAGATACAACATGTTTTTCTAACATTTATTCGCTTTTTAAGTGAATTTTCATTGTATATAAATAAAATTTAGCTTGTACAATTCAATTAATACATTTTAATTTTACAATTTGTGTATTATTTTAGTTAGTTTTACGACAAAAAAAAAAAAATATATATATATATATTATTTGTATAAAAATGCGTGTTTAAATGTTACAAATTGCATAATTATATTTTACATATCAGAAAAAACATTTCCCGGGCACACTTCTACCAAACGATTTCTGCATATTAGTTATATATTGTATTGTACTTATATTCTACCATACTAATGGGAAAATGCCAGGTTAGGTTGCTAATCAGCCAATGCTAATCAACTTTATGTTATCCAAAAACGATGTGTAAACCGAAGGTAGGTAAAATGATCAGCAGTTATAGACACGCCACCCGAAATAACATTTAAACATAATTTAAAATTAACGGGGTAAACATTTACCCGGCCCTGATGGTCGAACGCCCCCCCCCCGCGTTTTCAACGATTTTTTAACACGTTATCCGGAAACATTTTTTTTTTTTTTTTTTTTTTTGTAATCATTGCCCAACACACGCCGACTGCGAAACGCAATAAGCCACGGTCGCCGTGTATCGGTATGCGTATAGATGTTTTGGACGCATTTAATATTATACGGTGTATAATAAAACAGCGGAGACCTGACGGGCCTAACCGGCTAAAATCCGAACAAACGGCGGCGGCCGTATTGTTTTAATTAAAGGTTAGGTTATTTAACGAATAACCGACCCCCGATAACAATAATAACAATAACAATAACAATACCGTTGGCGAAACATTCGGGGCGATTGAATTTAAGGCTGTAAACAACGCCGGTGTATCGACCGGCACGGGTGTCCCCGGTTTCTCGGCCGAAACCCCGCGGAACGCCACCGTAGTGCCGCGTCGTTACTTGTTTTCATTATTTTATTTATATTTCTCGTTTGACACGAGACAATAACCGTTGACAACACACCGGAGAATCCGTTTCCGAATTGGACGCGGCGGATGTTTACAGGGCGCGCGCGCGCCCTGTAAACGCGGACGAATTCCCGGGTTCCGGGCCCCGGGACGTATAAAAGGATTAGATCAAGTCCCGGCGAGCGCACGGCGCAATAATATCACGTCGCGCACGGCGAATACAATCCGGCGGGAGGAGCTTTTGTGTGCGCCCCCGGGCGTTTCCACTGCCCCGGACGCGGCGTTCGGCTGAAAATTGCCGTCCGCGGAGATACCCCGGCGTGTACGTACACGCGCCGAAGATTGCAAAACTATTATTGTACATCAGACAAAAGGCTTTCACCTTAATACAGCCGGTTTTGAATAAGGCCGCGTTCGTCTTCGAGTCGTGATTACTACAATGCGAGCGCCCGGTTTAATCCGGTACGACTGTAATTTATTCGAAACCGTCGAAATATGCCGTTGAATTATTTATCCGCCGTCGTCGTCGTCGTCGTCGTCGTCGTGTTGTTTTTCGGTCATAAATAACATTCCGACGACGATACGATAAAGAAAAATACAAATAATATTTAAAAAAAAAAAAAAAAAAACTTTGATCGACTTTGGCTAATAAAATAATATTATACGTGTAGATATGATAATGCGTTTAGAAAATCGGTTCGGAATACGCGGCGGCCAGTGTGCGCGGATAACATTTCTACGGGAAAAAAAAAAAAAAAATAATAAATCATAATAATGTCATCGGCACGATAGGGTTTTACGATATTCGGATATTATTATCAGATAACCGAAAAAAAAGAAACGACTGTGTACTATATTTGTACGGGTCCCTTGTATAATACAACAATATTACTGACGATTGTTTTAGACGTACGTATTAGGTGGAAAAAAATAATATTAAAAAACAAAAAAAACCGTACGCCACCTATTGTTCATTTTACGCACCCCCCCGTCGATTTTCATTTTATATTTTTTTTTTCCTCCCCCGTTCTCGTTGCATCGCGTCCACTTAAGAAAATTATTGCCCGGTGTAAAAAAAAATCCACCCTCGACGCGAACGTTAAAAGAGGGATGGGGCAACACACAAATTACCCCCGATGTACTACCGTTATATTATAAAAAAAAAAAAAAAAAAACGTATTTATACGATATAGGAACGACAACAAAAAGACATTGCGGTACAGTAATAAATACACAGACTATGGTCATAGGCTTTAATTTCTACACTATTATAGAGTATAAGGTATAAAAAAAAAAAAAAAATACCATTGACGCCGCCGTTTTTGTGGCGCCCACATATTTTGTAAAAACGCACCCTCGAAATTAGAGGAACCCAAACCGTTCGGTCGGCGACGCACGTGTCGCGTCAATAAATTTTCGGGTTTTTTTTTTTTTCTTCTTCTTCTTCTTCGCCACTATGTGTTATATATAATTTCACACGTACATTTGTGTCGGCTTTCGAGGCTTTCGAACCAATTTCGAAAATGCAATATCGACTAAACAGTGCAATATATTACACTTTCAAGGGTATACAGGGCGAATGTAATATACTCGCTAGCGTATAATATACACGGGAGATAAATCGTTCGACTAATTGAAAACTAAATATACGAGAAAGGCATTTTTTTTTTTTTTTTTTTTTAGGCGTATTCCTTTTGTCTACATTTATTTCGAGGCACTTTTACAAAACGTTATGCCCCGGACTAGTGTTTAGTTTCAATTTCGTGCAATTACTATAGTTGATTTGTTTTACGCCATAACATTTGTCGAAAATAATAAAACATTTTGAAAAAAAAAAAAAGTGAAAACAACAATACTATATTGTTAGTATAAAAATTACGAATTAAAATTTTTATTCGTAACAAGCTAGTGTCTTTACTCTATTAGATTTTATACGTTATATGTAATGAAATTCGGCTTATAGTCGTGTCTTGTAGATACGCACCAAATAAAAATCGTAGGTACACCATTTGCGCATAAATATAACTAGATATTTTTAACGTAGCTATATCGACGATTAGTATACATTGTTGTACGTGTATACAGACGTGGTTAAATTTTAAACCGAACGTTTTATTTTTTTTTAAAAAAGTGTAGCGCGGTTTCGTTGAAAGTCGGTGAACAATTTGCGTTTTCGGGCACCGTTAGTCTTTTCCAGTCTTTAAATTGTTAAATATGCTGAGGCGCAAACGACGTACGACCAAACAGATTAAACGCAAATGAAAATACATTTAATGAATCCTGACGAACTTTTGTTGTATCTTTAATTGATGGTTGACAATTTAAAGAAAAAAAATATTTATGTACAAAACTAATGAAATACCGAAATTTTGCAACAATTACAATATTATTGGTTCGTGAAAATCTGTTCATCAAGAACATTTGTTTTTTAAAAATTGTAATATGATCCAGAAACAACTGAAAAGCCGAGAAAAAATCAAAGCTATGCCGTCGTTGAATTTAATAGTGTACGGAATTAATTTCACGTGCACTTGGTGTGCGTTTTTTTCGTGTTTCTGTCAAAAATCGTATCGAATTTACAATAATTACTGGAATTTTAACGCCAAACGAAAATATTGAAAATTCCCTATGTGTTGATTTTACCGCTCGAATATCGATAATCCAAGTAAAAATATGTGACATATTATATATATATATACATATGTGTATATGTCGAGCATAAAAATTGTCGAAATAAAATTTATAGGGGCAATCCCTTAAGGGGATTTTTTTTTTGGTGTTTTTTGCCCGGACTGTATTGTTCGACGTTATTAATAATCGTACGATTCCGCCGCCGTTATAATATAGATTTGTAATATTTCACGTAACCAAGAGCGCCGGACCGACTACTATAGAGTATTAATATTGTCGGAAATCCGAAATGGATTTTGTCGGCCGGACAATAAGCCGACAAGAATATATTATACGATACAGTTGCCTATTATTTAACAACAACGGCTAGCGATAATAATAATATCGATAATAATGACGGTAAAAAAGCGAACGATAATCGGAATACCGCGGTATGTCGTCGCGGAGTACGACGCCCGGCGTCTATGCGTAAACCCACCGGCGCCGTTGTGTCTATTAGCCAAAATATTATTACGGTTCTTTGTGTTGACAAATGCCCAGGGCTCGGATGTATTTGTATATGCGTTGGCCGATTTTTGTTGGCAACTTCCGATTACCGATTTTGTTTGAAACGTCCGCGGACTGAATGGTCAAGCGAATGGTGATTATTTTGGTTTGCATATTTTTACATATTTTAAATTATTGCAGGTTTATTATTGCACATTTCAACAATAAACGCCGAAAATGCGCGTTTTACGAGATATTTTAACCGTGGCGGTTGGTAAAAGAAGAAAATAGAATATTATCAATCCAAAAAAAAAAAAAAATACCAAAGTACTTATGCATAGTTGTTTAATTTATATATATTTTTTTTTTTATAACGTTTTAGAGACTAAAATCTATGTTTATAATACGCGATACTTGAACTACTAAATGGATGCAATCTGTACGAAGATTTCCTTTAAAATCTATTTCCGGGTGTTGCGAAATTTAAAAATTTAATATTACGTCATGTGATGTTGAACGTAGCTTCAGCAAATTCATAACAATTTTTTCACACTATGATCAAACGGAAAATATTTTATTTTTTGAAAATTTTAACCGTCACAAAGTTGTTTCATGTAATACTTTTGAATAACATTAATAGTTTATAATAATATATTTAATATTTTAGAATTTAAAAATTTAATTTTTGTATTTTGTGTCGTATTTTTTGTCACATTTTGTATTTTAAATATAAATCATAGCCCTACAAAAAATATCGACATTATTATACAATAGTGGAATTATTTTGTATATATGATCGGTTTCGGTATTGCCGATATACGAATCACTGTCACCGTCAAATGACGACAAATATCGATAATATTTGTAAATTTTGTTTGAAAACGTGTGTCCGGCAGCCAAAAAAGCACAGACGGCCCCTTGTTGCCTGATTAAAAATTCGAATTCAACTCGGCCCCTTTCACAAAATTATAGCGAAAATTGTACTTTTTACGTTCATTTTGCGTTTACATCGTAAAGTACATTTTCACACTTAATTTATTATGTACGGTGACTCGCGTCGCTTTTCCGTGTGCCAGTCGATCGCGATAAAATTTTTAATGTTTTATCGAATTAATTATATAATTTCAGATTAATCGTCACACAACCGATCCTCCGGCTATCACTGTCCATCGCGAAAATCGTCCGATTCCGTCCACCCTCTCTAATGCTTCCCGCTCTCTCTTTGACCACGTCCTCCCGTGTCGTCCTCGACTTTCCCAAAGGTATTTTTCCACAATTGGACACAAAACGGCTTGTAGTGCGTTTTTTTCCACTGGCCCGCAATAATTATAATTTTTTTCATCCCAGTTTGCGAAACGTTATACCGCGTAGGTATAATATAACATAAAATTCGTGTTCGGGCCGTCAATATCCGGTCTTTATATCGTACGCGCACGTATTTTATTCGGTTTTTTTTTTTACACCAGTTACTCGGCTTGCGAAATGCGATAGGGACGCGTACATAGGATTTTTTTTTTTTTTACACGTTATTATGTATAGCGCGCCGGTGCCATCTTAAGCAGTAAAAATCGGCGTCAAATAGGCTATTCCCCAGGCTAACGGGTAGTATACACACACACACACACACACAGATTTATCATGGTTTTATTGCCGTTTAACTTTTTCTTTTTAAATCGCACGTTAAGGTCGCCAAAAACCCAGTGCCGGTTATGAAACTGCAGTATTTTTTATTTTATTCGTCGCACACTATCCGGCATTCGCACGCACCGGTATATCTGCGCTCAGTCTTCCAGACGTAATCCAATTTGCCACTGTTAACGTCCCCTACACCACACACCCAGTCAACATTTGTTTCCCCTTTTTTTTTTTTTTCCCCCTACCGTTTTTACATTCGTTCCTTCCGTTCGTTTTACGGAGAATCGACGGCTGAACGTGATAATTATTTTTGGCCGACGGTAATCAAATTTTCGCTCAGGATCTAACGATAGTAATTGGGTAACAAAGTTGCAGACGATCTGCGATCTAATAAAACGTCGGCGGAGGACACGATACTTTTAGTTGTTATTTTTTTTTTTTTTTGTTACATTACTCGGTTACGTGTATTCTCGGGGAGATATAAGAAAATAAACAATTCAAGTGTACCTACTCAGTCGATATGGAGAAAAAAAAACCAATGTTTACTTTGTTTGATCACTTTTTGTGCGTATGTACTGCTCGGCGTGTATTTGCTTAAAATTATCCGGTCACTGTGAAAAATAAATAAAATACAAACTACAAAGTAACCTTTGTACTTACTGTACGTCGAATTAAACTGTCTATTCTGTTTACTATTTTGTTTAACGCCTTTTTGAATTAACTCATTTATTATTAGCTTCGTGAAATTAACGTCAGAAGCTTGATTGATATCGTTTTATAAAAAAATGTAATATAAATCCGGAAAATAATTTTAAAAAAATTGTCTACAAGAAGTGGGTTTAAAGAAATCAACAATATGCCCAATAAATTAACGAAACCGACATTATTTGTATGCAAAAATCATCTATTTAAATCCGTAAGTAAACGAGAAACATTAATTTAACAAAATATCGTCGAATTAAAAAAAAAAAAAAGAATAAGGCTAATATATATTAATATTTTAAATTTATCGCGATATTTTCTACAACCGTTAAAGAAAATACTCGCAAAATACGTTTTTTTTTTTAAATTTTAAATTTTAATTTCGTTAGGTTAGGTTATATCTAATGCCAGGGGTATCTATGGACTTTAGTCAATTATTGTAACGGGTTCGGTAAATAGTTATACACGTATAAAAAATATATATATATATTTTTTTTTATTTTTTTTTTTTTTTTGGCTCTTTTAATTACAATGATTGGACGTTTCCTTTTCAATTTCCACCCCCTCGGGAAATATGATCGCGTACGCCGAGCTCTACGTACGCAGCCCGTCCATTTAAAATAATATATTAAACTGGCAG
This sequence comes from Tuberolachnus salignus, assembly GCA_956483605.1. Lineage (NCBI taxonomy): Eukaryota > Metazoa > Arthropoda > Insecta > Hemiptera > Aphididae > Tuberolachnus > Tuberolachnus salignus. The sequence goes on along the minus strand of OY101434.1, from coordinate 24,587,788 downwards.
CGGGGCTTGTCAAATCGAATCCGCGTTAATGATATCCGGAGACGTGTTTAATACTGCTGCAGGTGAACGCCGTCTCCTTTCATCTATCTCTGAATTGAGCTTTGTACGTTTAATTAACCCGAGTGTCAAAAACTCTATGAATATATTATTAAATTTGTATATTACAAGGTCGGCGGTAATCATTATTATTAACATCGCATAGAAATTTCAACTCTGTTAATAATTAAATTGTACGTTTTTCGAATACTAATAAAATAATATTAATGATGCCCGAGGGCTCGTAAAATAATTTGTATACACGTTAAACAAACAAAAAAAAAAACAAAAAAACAAAATGGTGGATAAAATCGACTAACAAGTATTGCGTAATATTTATAAAAATTTGTACACTGTGTAGACCTACTCGATTAAAATCCGTTTGCCAGTTATCTAAGTGTAGCGAATCATTTTCAAATACCATTCGTTAACTTTTCGGAGTTCAGGAATTTCGATTATTAAATAGCTCGATTTCATTAATTCGGCGTGTATTTTTTTTAATAATAAATATAACGAATTACAATACAAATTAATACCGTACGGTATATAATACCGTATGCTTTACGGACGTTATTCCCCGCATAATAAATATTACATTTTTATTTCGAATATTTTCTCGTCGTCGTCGAAATGTATAATAATTCGGTAAAAAAAAAAAATATAATACCAACGGTAATATCGTAATATTTCCGAGTACCCGGCGCACGGCTATTGTATCGAAACGATAATATTTGTGGCGCGTATAAAAAATAAAAAAATACACCCTCTTAAACATATATTTCGTATATAATTCGAGAGCGTATTGACGACGAATCTTTCCAATAAAGTTCAAGAGGAGACGCTCCTGTGTACACCGCCGTTGGTTAGTTAGACTCGATACATGAAAGGAGAATTGCGGTAAAAATAAAAATATATATAAAGTACAAAACTTGCTGATTTCAATTTCAGAGAAAAATAAAAATCCCAGCGGAGTTTTGAATAGGATAGGTCTTCTGTTCAATGACTGTAACGAGGTTTTTCTTTCCACCCCTGCCGTCGCCGTCGCGTTTCTTTTCGGCGGTTATACTCTCTCGACGTTGAGTTTTATTTCACTGCACGCGTATAGGTATATCGCGAAAAATCCGATTCGTTTTCTTTTGGCCAAACGTAATTATACGCCGAAACCGTGTAGAACATATACGTACAAATCGAAATATATTTAACTTTCGCCGATAACGAAAGACGGGGACCGCATTTACCGTGACGGTATTTTATTATATATATATAAATATATTTACCGTTGCTCACATCAAAGGTGGAATATTTTTTTTATTTTTTTTTCCCCATAACGCTATATATATATACGCGTAAATGTATTGCAAAAAAAATACCGGACAATGCATCACGCGAACATAACCCCGAAAAGTACATTATCGCACCGTCGTGCGCCCAACGCTGATAACTAGGGCTGGGATTTTAATGCCCTAAAAAACCCCCAAAAATGCCCTAAAAAAAATGCTTTTATGACTTAAAAACTCTAAATAATGCCCTAAAAAAAAAAATTAACTAGAGTAATAAAACGGTGTTAACGACGACAAAACTCGTACTGAACGTCTAACGATAATATCATCGGACGTCGATTTTACCGATTTAAGATTATTTAACAGGTAATGCGGGTAGAGGTTACTCGAACCTTGTCCGATAATATAATACGAATTACGAGTACCTACTTATAATCTGTTATATTTGTTTAAAAACCATGTTGGTGTAAAAATCTTAAAATCTTAAAATAAAATTTCAAATTCATACACTCGGTTTCCAAAAACTCAAAACATGCTCCAAAAACTCTAAAATGCCCTAAAAAATTAAGAAAATGACCTAAAGATGCAAAATAAACTTTCTTGTTCTCATTCGAACGTACATAAAACGAATTTGTGACAAGACGAGCTAGATTTCACAGTAAGCTTTGGTAAAAACAATGCAAAGTGCATCGAAATCCCAGCCCAACGTTGATAGCCATCGGACCATCGGAGGTGTTATTTATACAAGGCCCCCCCTCCCCCCGCAATATATTATAAAATTTATTTGTATACTGGGCGGACGACGGTCGTTTAGAGTACGCGTACGGAAATTCCAGACGTTTATATTGGTTGACCGTTCGCGAATATATTAACGTCAGTCGGGCCCGGGGCATTGCGCGCGTCCTTCTTTTCTCCGGGCGCATTTCGTTTTCCTGCGGGTTCCCTTGCCGTTCCGTTCCGCCGTCACTGCGCCATAAACTCCATTATTTATCAACCCCGGCAAACCCTCCGGTTCGCACGCGAGACGTTTTCCGATTTTTTTTTTTTTTTGCTTTTTACAATGAACTTTAAACAGCCAACATCCCGCGTGTGCGTGCGCGCGCGCGCGTATATAGAAAACGCTGCATAAAAATGGATCGTCTTTGCGAGACGGGACCGTTACCGGAAGACTTAACCGGAAGTCCCCGGGGGGGCCCGTTGTGCGCAGACCGTATCAATCGTGATATTATTGTATTATCGTATTGGCCGCGTACCCGTTAAACCGTCTTAGTTGTCCGCGTCGATTCATGTCGATTTATCTGGGTTTTAATCGGTACGGAGGGAGCTCCGTAAATGCCATACGAAATCGTACGAATATAATATTCGCCAGATTCGTCGGTGATTTACGACGGTTATACGAGAACATTTAAACGCATCGACTGTAATAGAAATGCGCACAGGTGTACGTGTACAACGAAACACTACGGCGTACGCGTTCCCGGGCCAGTCTGACCCAGTTAATTTTTGACTTTCCGGCACTCGAAACTATAAACGAGTTACATTTACAAATTCGATTTAAACGGCGTTTTTCTGACGAAGCGGTAGTCGCTCGAGAATCGTCAATTGACGCACACGTCCTAATAAAATATCCATACACAATTGTTATTTCATAAAAATAAAATAGAAACAATTCCGCGTTAACGTTTTAATACGTATTGTTATGCATTTCGAGTAATAATTTCACCTGCGAATATTATATTACATTACGACGGTTCGTGAGGGTCCGGAGGTTAATCGTACTTAGTCGACGGGATTTATAACGGCGTGTAAGTTATAGTAGAAACGAAAAAAAATAATAAAAAATACATTTCCGAGAAAGAAAGTTTTTTTCAACAATAATAATAATGTTTCGAGGGTTTTGGCGAGTACGCGTTAATTGATTAGAAATATTACAGTCGAACGGCAATCCCTTTATACTGCGGAAAAAACGGTCGAAAAAAGTGGTAAAAGAGACATTTCATTTCTTCGTTATTATTAATATTATTCGATTGAAATTTTACATTTTATTGAGATAGATATATATAAAAAAAAAATAATGATACAAATTCTGTGAAATGTCGTCAAAGACCGTTTTCCATTCGGTTCGTTCCGTAAAACGTCGTAGTTCCGTTTACCGCGGCAGTGTCTAACAACGTCAAACCGTCTGCACGTCCTCTCGTGTAATTTTTTTAATCCGAACGCAGTTTGTTTTCGAAAATTCAACGTCAATTAAATTTATACCGTCTACAGCGTTTCATCGTCCGGACGCGTTGGTAGTAAATTAATTAATATAACGAAACGATTATAATATTATCTGGCGGGGGGAAAATATTTGCCGAACGTATTTTATAAAGTAAAGTCCGGTTATAATAGCGCTGGTTGAAAAGAAGAAGAAAAAAAATACCCGTCGGCATAAAAGTTTTTTAAACTTTAATGATTTCTCCCCCGTCCCCCGGTATTGAAATATAAATAAAACAGTCTGAAAATGACGTATCGAATATAAATAAATCGTAATCTTTATATGCCGGTTGGGCATAACCATTTTTTTTCATTACAAATGCCCCCCCCCACTGCGTTATTATCGCTGTCGAGACACATGGCGTCGTCCGGTACGGTTGTAACGCAGGCTGTTAAACGTCTCGGTTATTACGGCGAAAAAGTTTACGCCGGACAAAGTTGTGGTTTTTGTTGTTGTTGTTGTTGTTGTTGTGGTTATTGTTCGATAAACGTTCGGTTCTAAAACAGTCCGAAAACGAATCTATCAGTGCGCCAAATGTTCGAGAGTAAAGCGACGGGAACAAGACGGAATAATGATCAGCATGCGCCTGCGATAAATCAATCCGGGGGCGCGTGTACAACTTGTAAATTCTTTATAACGGTTTCCGCCGCCGCCGCCGGTTATTGGCCAGTGTGAAACTTTGGCCGGTGAAAAGTTTCTTTTCTTTCCGTCGTCTTCTTCTTTTATCAATACTTTGCCCCCCGCCCCCCCCCCGTCACACCATACTCTTTTTACTATTTCGCCCCTCCTCTCGCATCTCTGTCGCGCATATCTTTTCCGCTCGGAAAAAGTTTTTTTTTTTATTTTTTTTTTTCCTTTCTTTTCCAAAGACTATATCGGCGCAACCATCGACAGCGCGACGGGAAACCGGGGGAAAACCACCGAATTATCCGGCGATGCGTTTCGACGTTTGGACATTATTAAAAGTCGCCCCGGAGACGGTTAACGCCGCGCGCTGCGGCAAAAAAAAAAAAAATACATTTTGAAAAATTTAAACGTTTCCGGTCTGCGGTTTTGTATATAGATACGCAAATAATGTCCGCTTTAATTTTCTTTTAAAAATAATTGTAATATATTCAAAAGATAAATCTTTACGTTTTCCGGTGTGGCTTTGCACACGTATATTTAAATTTTTATATCGAATAATACCTAATACAAACTACGAACGAAAACTTATAGGACTATTTTCGAAAAAGAGGTACTGAAAAGTATCTACCTACACGAGAAGTACAAAATTGAAATCCGCAGAAGCTACGACCGATTATTCAATTCTATATAAAAATCGTACGTCTAAATCATGAACGGTTCGGTCGTGTTTAGACAACCGACGGCTTATTTAAAAAAAAAAAAAAAAAATAGGTATTGATAAAGTAAAATACACAGACCGATTAGTAAGTCACATTAGGAAAAGAACGCGACTTTTGGAGTGGCGATAAAGGGCGAGAGACGGAAACGTACCGCTGCCAATAGCAGCCAACGGTTTTCAACAGACCGATAAGAAGAATTTGTTTGTTTCTTTTTTTATTGGAAAACGTTTGAAACAGAGTTTATTTTACTATTCGCCAAAGTAAAAAAAAAAATATCATCCGTCACTAGAAAAAATCAAAAAAAAAAAAAGAAATCACCGAGTAATCCTATATTATGTAATTTAATTTATAAGTAATTCTTTTCCGGGGGGCACATAACGTTTCGATTTTAAACGCCAGTGCAGCGTCTCCGTCACTAGCCTATGGGGGTAATTTTTTGTGATGTGTCACGCCCGTTATAAATCCCGTCACTCCGTACACAGCCGGATAGCCTACATACAGAACACGGTTGAGTATAGACGGAGGATTTTGAAAGTTAAAGCACACAGTGGAATTCCAATATCCGGCGAAACCACGGCTAGGTCTTTGATCAAAGTAGTTTCTCCTGATAGTCGTGTCGTCTGCGCGTCGATCCCGCTGTTGGGGAGGGCATTTCACGGTGCTAGATGTTAAGTAGGTTAGCCCTGGCTTGCCCACCAAGCTCGTCAGCGCGGGAATGACGGACCTACGAGCGTACCTCCCTGCCTGGATTATCGGGGGGTGTTTGGGCCCGGAAAACCGGACGGCGTTAACATTGGCGCGTCGATAGTTCCGTTGATATACAATGGAGAACGATAAATTCGGATTTAGGGGCCGGGTTGACTTTGGCCAATTCACGTCTGGCATCTCGGGACGCGAAATACCCGACCCGCGAAGGGGGCTTGCGACCGTTGGCCCGCGAGGGGCCGTCCGCTCGAGGTCTCGACCTGCGATCGTCGCGGCGATCGCGGCCGGTTTAACGTGCCCGTAACTGCCGAACGCGGTGGGCTTCGTGCGGCGGGTTGTGGGCTTAGCCGGCGTTGGAATATTGAAAATGGTGGCGACCGACGTGACAACGGCGGGCCCGACGCATACGGAGACCGCGAACCCGGAAGACCGCGCATTGCGGGACGCCGTTACCGGGGCGCTTCGGGGCCTTCGTACACCGTCAGTAGTGGCGCCGAACGCTCAAGACACGGCGTACGGTTGCGGTACACGAGACCGTTCGGGTTTCTCCGCGGGATTCCGGTAATAACACACTGGGCGTTTCTATCGGATTCAACCGAAAACGCCAAACGGGTACGCGGCACATTAAGGGACGACAATAAATAAACGTCCGGCACAGGAGTGCCCCCGGGGGCGTACACCGTCGGAATCGCTACCGCCGATAGTCCCGGGACATACGCGAGGCATTCCGGTTCGTTAGGCCCCGAGTTCCAGGACGGTATTCTATACGTATGGCTATTCCGCGATATCGTTTCGCCAAACGTCGTGCACTAGGGTAAGAAAAAACCAATTTTTTTTTTTTTTTTTTAATTTCGGAAACGCGATAGCGCGGAAAAGTTGTAGTTTAGTATCCCGAATAAGATGTGAGGGAGGAGGAAGGGGGGGCAAATAATACGACAAATATTCTTGGTGCGTGTGTTCAGTGTGCGCGCCGGGCTTAACGGCGTTCGGAAACATCAGTCGAAAACCGAAATATTTGAAAACTTCCGAAAAATCGTACAATTATTATATAATTACACGGATAATCGATACGATCGCGTTACTGAAACTAAGGGACCGGTCGTATATTAAAACATTGTAAACCAATGGGACAATTGACGGTACAACACTCGACACAATTTAAGGCCAAAGTCGACGACGAAATCCGATTATTTGACGAAAATCGTTACAGAATTCCGCTTGTCCAATTATAATTTCGTTTTTTTTTTTTTTTACTGTCCTTTATCGTATGTGTACAGCGCCTATTTTATTATTTCCGTTTTAGTTCAGCTTCGACGTGCGTACGTAAAGGTGATTGGGGCGTTTGGTTTTTCTAGAAATCTACATAATATATAAAATAATTTTTTTTTTTTTTTTAGTAAATACTTATTTTTAAATTGTACATTTTGTTCGTAATAAAATAAAACCAATCTCTTATTAGAAACAATCGGTTAACTGACATACATCATATTGGACGAAAAGTGTTCGTAACAACCTACTTCTACTGTATAATTATAATTGTACAGCCATCGGAAAAATTGTAGAAATTAACCAAAAATCATTTAGATAAATAATCCGTTGCGCTAACCCTAATCTCCAGTTGGTGGCATGAGCTCAAAAGTTGGCCAAAATGCCGAGCGTCGTGCCGGACGCCGGCTTGTTCTACCGATAATATCGTTTCGTGTCAGTACAGACAAATAATTAATTGCTCTTGTTTTTTTTTTTTTTTTTTTTTGAATTTATACCTCACGTGAAACGAGTACATCGTTAAAACTATGCCAACGCTTTCTGAGAATGCTCGAGAAATAATATACTACTACCGTACTACTACTAGTTTTTTAATGACTGTACAATTTCAAATACATTAACTTTATAATGTTTCTGAAGTTTTTAAATATTTCAGTTTTTGTCTATTTTTTTTTTTTTTTATTATTATTATTTATCCTTTATTTAGGATACTAAACTACAACTTTCCCGTGCTATTGCGTTACTGAAATTATCAAAAAAAAAAAAAAAATCGTTTTTTTTTTTTCCGACCCACCACCAAATCGCGCGCGAGGGTTTAACGTTCGCAATATAATCGAACCGATATCATAGGACGGGGACGGTATTTTTCTGGACGATATTTTATACGGTTTTAACCGTCAGGGCAAATAAATAATTCGTAACAAGGCGTACGCGTACGGTTCGGTGTATTATTTACCTATTCGGTAAGTATTACCTATACAATTATAATATATTGCGCTGAGCCATACCGGTAGCCGGTACACGGGTCGACAATACACTGTTGAAATATTCTATTGGTATTCAATTACGATAATGTCCGGAGGTAAATATTATTATAGTTTTGTCCGTGACCATATTTTCCTCTGACCATTTCGGTACGGGGACATTTGGTCGTTGTTACCTAGGCGAGCGAATAAATACGGAGTGTCTAACCAGCGATTTTAATATACCAGCGTGTCCGGCGATTTTCAATGGAAGGGAAAACCGTAGTAAATTATAATCATGAATAAATCGTAGAATGTAATCTTTCATGTCCATAACCCGACAATGGGAATCTAATAGCCAGATCCAAAACAGCAAAATTTGATTAAATTTCATCCAGGTTTGTCTTAAAACTTGGTGAAATATATAAAAAAAAAAAAAATGTATATTTCCCGGTTATATTACTAAATAAATACGCTATAGGTATATTTTGTTTGTAAACCAATGTGTGGGGGTTAATTCGTAACAAGGCGTGGTTCGGTATTACTTACCTATTCGGCGATTGACGTACAGACAGTGGGCCGCTTTTGGTCTCGTTTATGCCGCCGTAGGTCGGTAATGGTTACGTCACACGAATCTGTCAATATCTGAAAAAAAAAAAAATCACAAATAAAAAACACCGTTTATAACGTTAACGATACTGAAATACCGAATTCGTCGGTAAGAATACGATTTTTTTTTTTTTTTTTTTTTATACCGTCTACCCTCGTAATAATAAATAACAATACAATATGAATATTCTCAAGTGTTAAAAAAAAAAAAAAAAAAAAAAAAAAACTATTTTCTTAACTATTAAAAATCTTATATAATCACTAACGCGTCCATTGACACTTGTACAATACGTGTCTGGTACCAAACGATATTTAATCGGGTTCACATTCGATTATCATCATCGACATTCAATATTTCATTCTGTATCGAACGAAATCCTATTGCCTTTTCATTCTGAATATAGGCAATTTTCATATTTTATGCATCGAGTTTGAAACAGGCAACTTAATCGATTTGATTGGCCCAAAATCGTAATACGAATATAATTTTTTACTGGTCGTTTTATACGATATGCCTCGTGCACAACGGCATTAAAACACATTAGTTGATCAAAAACCGTTTTGGCCACATCGTCGAAAACATATTTTATATTAATAGTGCGTCAATATTTGGCGGTAGACGCAATTTGATAAAACGAAAGGAGTTTATACGATATGTTTTCGCATTGGACACGGTTTATGAAAATATGTTTCCCGTTATTTGTATATGTTTATTATTTCGAAAAATGAATTTTTTGTTTTTTTCTCAGTGTTAAATTTATATTATGTCACCTTGGCAAATTTATGTAATTGATTTTTCCTACCATAGTCGTTTGACTGTACCAGGGCAATCTATGTTTAAATATTATTAAATCGTTCCTTGTAGTATAGGTAGTTTATGTAAACGAATTAGTAGGTTTAAATATAATAATAAAAGATCATTTTTTCCAACTAGTAAAAAAAAAAACAAAAAAAAAAAAAAAATGCGAGAAAGTTATATTTAAATAAAAAAATAAACGAATAACCGCATTAATCTGATACCGTCACAACTCCTCGTCCTTTCTTTACCGTGCACACCCGTGGTTCTATGGAACCCGCTAGGTTCAACGGTGGCCTCGGTGTTTAAAGAATTCCTAGACGAAATGTTTTCGAGTTATGGCAATCGAGGGGGCGTTTTACGTGTGTAATACCACAAAAGCCTTACTGTAAACCCCGTTACTGCTTCTGCTTAGACGTTTATATAATACTTTGATCTTTCTAAACGCATTCTTCAGGTGGATAATGAAATATTACGAAAAGCGCCAGCAGTTTTAAACAACGGCCTGCGTGGCAGATACGCAGTTCCATAATAATTGTACGAAATGCCGGATCGAAATATAATTCATAGTTTTGATCTGCTCCCCGAAATGCCCACTACCAAGCATTCAAATAATCAAATACATGTATTACTCCCGCACGGGCAACCGATATCGAAATAAATTATTAACAGTTTTAATCGTCAAATGATCGTTCCGGGTATGTACGGTGTACGTGTAAAAACGCCATTTACAATTTTGTTCAGTAACGGTTCCCCGTGGATAATATACGTTACACACAAGACTCGTAAACATTTCGTGTTACATTTTACCGTGATTCGAATCACTATTACGCGCTTATTATACGAAAACGTAGCGAAATCGGTAGTTGATGTACAATTAATTAAAATTTATGTAGGCACTTGAAACGCGTCTACTTTTTCGAGCACCTAGGTTAAACACTATAATTTTATACTTTTTAATTAAGTCCGCGGAGGCAACAGCGTTTATTCGCTTTCGAAATATTACCCAATGAAAATTTTAACTGCGTTCGTAACAAACAATATTTAGTTTTACGCCTTTCGTTGAACATTTAGTGGCAATAAAAAGTTGTTCGCACTCTAATACGCATTAAATCAACGCGTCTAACAACACGAGTGTGTATATAATGTCTAGCACGTTATTGTATTTTAATCTGATATATCGTAGTACCCAGCTGTTGGTCAGGAAAAAATATACGCTTGAAATTTATCAGGATAAATTTAAACTCAAATTAGAAATGTATTTATTGATAAATCAACGTATTAACGTGGTTCCTACACAATTGGTCAGAAGTGTTGAACGAAAAAAAAAAAGGACACTGCTTTACGGTGAATTTCAACCGGATTTCGTAAGCTCTCCGGATTTTTCATACCGGATGGACGAAACTTTTTTTATTTTTAAATCATCGCGGTGTATACTTTCTGGCCCGGGCGGATTTTTTCCCTCTTTTTTTTTTTATTTTTTTATTTCCGCTCGTTTTATTTAATATCTTCGGCGAATCGTTACGCGGCCCGACCGTTCGACTCGGCGGGACACTCTCGCGTTCTTATCTGCAGTGTGCTCCGGGTATAATGAACAATACCGGCGGCTGCGGCAAGTTTAGAACGATGTAGATTCCACAGCTGATAAAGCCGAGTTATTTCTATGTGTTCGTTTAACAAAAACCATTTTTAAAACAGCAATAACATTATATTATAGATACGCGGGTATGAGGAATGGGCAGGTATGGCGCGCTTGTAATAAAATACCGACCCCGACGATGTAATTAAGATACTAAATAACTCTAGAACTTAAAACTCAATATTATTAAATTAGATTGTAAAAACAATATTACGAAAAGTTTATACGTAGAGATAGAGATCGATTACGATTTATTATAATACGCGTATATTGTATAAGTCTGAAACTCCAGACTTGTCTGGACAAATCCGAGCCATCGAAACTTTGGCTAACCTTTAAAAATGTATCGTGCATGTGATTTTAAGCCCCTCGGTACAAACTAGAAATGTATTTCAATTACAAATTATAAAATAGCGGATTATTTATTTGCAATTACTTTATCAAACGATTTTTAAATGAATTTTAATACATTTACATTTAAATCTGCACCGGTGCAAATTCCCATCATCTCCCTCCTCCTCCTCCCCCCCCCCTAAATGACGCCACTCAATTTAAACAGAAATTATCGAGGATGGACACTAAAAGGTTAACGTGTTTAAAGTTCAGTTGTTTTAACTATTCGTCTATGATTATTAATCAACTGGACTTAGTTTGTACATCGAAATATTGTAATTTTTTTAGTGTCTGAGCGTTGCGATGTGTGATTATTTTTTTTTGCCCCGTCTGTTAACAAGTTTTCATACTTAAATCGTATTGCTCCAGTCATCCACACCAATGTAATTTGCGCATTGATCGTCCAAGTAATATTTTCAAAAGAATCGCAAACGCTAGGTTTAATCATTTCCACTTTAATTTTAACGTATTAACTCGTTCATTTTTTTTTTTTTTTTTTTTTTTAATTTCAACCAACTTGACTCGACTGAGGCAACACTGTCCGTTAACTTGCCCGGTCTCGGAAACGATACTTACCTATACAATAAAATTACTCTGGCGAAGTATACGAAACGGGGGATTACAAAAACGGACGAGTTAATAATATACTCGTACAATATTATTTGGTTCGGGATATCCGGCATTCGTATACACCGTGTTTGCGTTTTATACGATATACTAAATTCGTGTATACAGTACGGTACAGTGGACGTATTACAACGACAATAATAATATTATAATAATATAATATAATGTGTGTGTGTGCACAGTGACGTTTTGTCGCGGTTTTATCACACGGGTCATTTGAACCGATTCGAATATGATAGAAATTATGATAATATTCTATACTTTCGACGGGCGTTCGAACAGCGTCGGGGCTGTGCCCGGGCCGTCGGAGCGTGTGGCTGAGAGACGGCTAGCGGGAGCGAGGACGGCGCAGTGGCGCGCGGACGGACGGACGATCGAGTACCGTGGGGGTGAAGGGGTAGGAGGAGGAGAGAAAGTGGGATATTAGCGACGGGATGGCCCGGGAACGGGCGGACCGTGGGCGCCGGGGCACCGGAGAGTGATGATTTACAAGTGTTCCGACGATAGGGTTACGGCGCGGGAAATTCGCGACGAAATGGGCCGTCCCATCAATCAATCCACGCGCGACACTCGGCAAAAGCCCATTAATCCATTCCGATCGTAGTCGTGCGTGCAATTTAATTGTTCGCATAACAAATGACCCGTTTGTCGGCCCTCGGCCCATCATCGTGGCGGCGACGACGCCGCGTGTCGGCGCGCGGGCTTGCGGTACTCGTATATTCTCAACAAACAAACGAAAACTATTATTTTTACCCGTACGTTTACTACCGATAACGATAATGTCGTCTTCTGTCTGTTGATTTTTCAAAACATCACTTTTTAATATAATATTATGTTATGACTATAAAGAAGAAAAAAAAATAAATACATATTATAGTAATTTACTCGTGTCAGATGATGCTCGGATGTTGTTGTAGTTAAAAAACAAAAAAAAACTGACAAAATCGATTGCAGTGTTTAAGTAAATCGATAAATAATATTATAAATGACGATAAACATTATTATTATTCCCTATACCTAACGTGTAATGCAATGTGCAATAACTCTTATTATTAATAACACAAGACATTATAGAAAGGGATTTTTCTTCTTTTTTTTTTTTTTTTTTTGTGAATGAAACACGTTTAATTTTAGATTCCGGGTGTAGTGAAGATGTCTGTAGTTTTACTAAGGCGTATTTTGATTTCTGTTTTATAATTATATCGAAAAGGGATGTTTTGAAAAATCAACAGACACAGACGACATTTTCGTTATCGGTAGTAAACGTGCGGGTAAAAATATTAGTTGTATTTTCTTCGCAAACACTTTTCCGGTGAGTTAAAATGCTCCGAATTGTTCGCGTCGTAACAGTTGCGGATGTTTTACCCCGGTACCATACATAATTCGAAAGTGCGGATTCCCAACAGGTCTGTCGAATAATTAAAAAAAAATCGGTTTTATTTTTGTCTGTTTACATACGGACTACGAGGGGGGGGGGAGGAAAACACCGTAATTTTTCTACCCGTCAATCCGAGTCCCGTACCGAATCGTAATTTAGTGTACAGGGCCCACCCAACAACGGTGGCTTATCGTATCCACGGTTCAGAGTATATGTCCGGGTGTTTAAACGTTCATTGTGGTTGCGTTCGTATTGTGTTCGCGGGATATAATATCAAAGTTATAATGCAATTGATTTATATTTACGACCGAGGGTGGTGCGGTTGTAAGCATATGAAAAGTCGATTGGCGTACACGTCGCGCGGAAAATCCTATTTTGTCCCGGGTAATTTATCGGCGTCGAAGAGCAGAGGGGAGGATTTTTCTCTTATTATCGTCCCGCGTGACGGCGGTATAAAGCAATTATTTCACGTGTCGGATATACGAGAGGTTAATTAAACTGATGACCGATTCATCTTGGTCGTGTACCGGTGCGGTTCATCCCATACCGTGTAAAGAACACTGCCCGTTTGCAAAAACACAACCGCACTGCTTACCGCGAAAATCGGTTTTCCGCACAATTGGAGGCGTACGCGTTATAACGGGGGAAGGGGCGGGGGGGGGCTATTGTAATTTACAATGCGGTTTGCGAAGAGTTTCGTTTGCGGAGAGAATCGCAATCATCTCTGGCCGTAGAAAACGTCTCTCAAAACGTATCGCAGAACCTATAGAAATGTTCGAAAAACCGTTTATAGGGAAAATTATTATGTGTACAAACCTAATAGCAATTATGTTCGCATGCCCCAGCCACTACTAACTGCCACTACCATCACGCGTATACCGTGTATACAAACATCGGACAATTTTTTATCTAATTACATTAAAATTCGATACGATAATTAATAAAAAAAAAAAAAAAATATGTAATTTGTTACGACTGCAAATATCAAAAAAAAAAAAAAAAAATTATCGTCTCGATTCCCGTATACGTCGTAATATTATTATGCGTCTAAAGTCGAGTGGTGGTTGTTAGCACTACGACGGTATCCGCCGGCCGTCAACTACGCGCGCAATACATTTAAAAACCGTTCTGCGGAACGCGGCCAAATCGTATTTGAATTCCCATCGGCGTGTATAATATTATAAAAAAATATCAACGAATTACAAACGGTTCATTTTCAACACCACAGTGCACTGTAATTTATACGTTCGGTTAAACGTTTACTGACATCCGTTTGCAAGTGTGTACGGGTTACGCGTACTGACCCGGTCGACAGGAATTGTATATTTATAAAAAAAAAATAAATAAATAAAAAAAACCCCGACCTAACCTTACCATACCGACCGTACTGAAACAAAATGGGGTATTTAGGATGTGTTGGCAAGGACGAGAAAGATATTGAATTCGAAATTTTCAACAGTTACTTTCGTATGTGATTTATATAACGAATCGTAAAAACAAAAAAAAAAAAAAAATTGAAATCCGGTCGTTTCGGTGGGTACCAGTCTCTAATTTCTTTAATCGTATGTTCGCGGTACCGGATTAAATACGCGTTCGCCCTCTTGATTCGTTTTAAACGTGAAAACGTAACCAAAAAATATGTTTTTACTTATATTATCTCCTCCTAAATACACCGCCGCTGCAACGTAAAATTTTATAACATTACAAATATTATACGTACCAGTGACGCAAACGTGTAATATTACTGCATTTGCATTTTTATTATAAATATATTATCTAGATCGGTGTTTCCCAATCTTTTTGCCACCGCGGACCACTTCGACAATATTTTCTAGGTCCACCTCAATTTTACGAAAACTAGGAATACCTTCTGTTTGCACATTAACACGAATACACGAAATTTATCGAAAAATGTTCACTTTTATTATTTTACATTACATTTTATTACTATAGTTCACTAATATATAATTATACTTTACTATAATAAATAATTTACTTAGTGTGATTCTTGTGACTGATACCCCTACACACTTATAAAAGTGGACAATACTTATCGGTCTACAGCATCAACAACGATAAGATAACCGTATAAATGGTTGTACTGTTCCTCAAAAAGTCGTAATTTTTTTTGGCTATTTAAAAAAAATAATAATAATAATAATTAATTTGTAATAGAAATCGATGAAAAAATCTATGGGACCGCGGACCACCGGTTGTCAAACACTGATCACTGAGATTATTAATAATTTATACGTGTTGTCCCGTTTGTAAGCTCGCACGAATCACGATATTTGTATAGATGAAATATAATAATGAATTATAATTGTCTATACCGAGTGCACTCGGGTGTGGCCTTCGACGACCATTACGACAGTACACACTATACCTAATCAACAACTAGTGCGTACTCTATGGTATTATTTTCGAAAAGGCTAAAATAAATCGTATAATTTGAATACATTATATTATTTATATACACGAGGTCTGTTCAAAAGTACAAATGTCATTGCGGCCAATCTACACGTGATAACGTTTTAAATTATATATATATATAGAGAGAGAGATTTATTTCCCACGTCTTAGTGAATATTTCAAACAAAACCCAAAATCGCTATCTTATCTCGATTTGATATTTGATTAAATCCAGTCGGTTTGTTCCGTGCGCCGTTTTTGACGTGTCCGAAATTAACGAACAACGCGTGTGCATCATGTTTTGCTCGAAACGTGGCAAAAATGCAACGGAGACGTACGCAATGATTAAAACTGCTTTTGGACATAATTCCTTAAGTCGTTCCGTGACTTTCGAATGGTTTAAACGTTTCAAGAATGGTGGACAGTCAACTGAAAATGATCCACGTTCCGGTAGACCGTCGATATCTACCAACGATGATATTGTGGCCAAAAATGTAGCGAAAAAGTACGAAATTTCGATTGCATCTTGTCATGAAATTTTAACCGAAAATTTACAGATGGAAATAGTAGCTGCCAAATTCGTTCCGCGATTGTTAACACTTTGGAGCAAAAGGAAAATCGTTTAACGGTTTGTCAAGACCTTAAAAATCGTTCTGCTGATGTTAATTTCATAAAAAAAAAAAACAATAATTATCACAGGTGACGAGACGTGGGTTTATGGATACGAGACTAAAATCTGCGCTCAAAGGGCAACGATTTCAAGATGTAGAGGAGAAATTAAAGCGAATGCGGCAGCAGAACTCAAAGCTATAACTTTGGTACAGTTGCAACGGGATTTTTGAAAAATGGCAAGATCGCCATTGTATTTTTCATTTTTTGTAATCTTTAAAAATAAAATCCTGGTACTTTTTGAACAGACCTCGTGAATATATATATATATATATATACACATTATACAAATAAAAATATATATTAATTAAAATACATTTGTAATAATGCATTGTTTTTTTTTTTTTTTTTTTTTGTAATAAATGTTGAATAATTTATATTGTTTAGTTCGGATACAACCGTACCTAACCGACTCCAACAGTAAAATGTATATAACATCGTTTTACTATATATTTTCACGAGACTAATTTGTCCGACGTGCTCAGAATAGAAGAGTGCTTCGTGTTCAGAAAAAAAAAAAATGGTCTCTAGAGAAATACTATAGTCCGGAAGTCGGACTTGAGGTTTATTTTTTTTTATTTTTATTTATTTTTTTTTTTTTTTTCCCCCGGTCTCTGCGGGATTCTACGCGCGTAGTATTATAGTGGTATTATATTGTGTAAAAATAAAAAGTTATCATAAAAATAAAAACAATATTGTTTAATATAAATTATACTCAAAGGTGAATTATCTTGGTGACGATATTTGTTGTCAGTTAGTTTGCGTTTCGGAAAATATTAAAAAAAAAAAAAAAAATCATTGAAAAAATGAAACATCCGAAAAATAAC
Organism: Tuberolachnus salignus; assembly: GCA_956483605.1. Lineage (NCBI taxonomy): Eukaryota > Metazoa > Arthropoda > Insecta > Hemiptera > Aphididae > Tuberolachnus > Tuberolachnus salignus. The sequence continues at coordinate 24,570,586 of OY101434.1, read as the reverse complement.
GACAACCGGAAACACAATATACGTATATACGTTTCTCGTAGAATTAATAATATTAAAATATAAAGTTTGTTTGCCCGACAATTATATTTTAAGTGTTGAAAACTTATTGTAACGTAACTTTGTTTATATACTTAAAAAAAACAATAGTAACGATACTTTGATAATTTATTTGCGTAATAATTCTAAAAAAAAAAAAAAAAATCAGCCGAACAATCAGACACGGTTATATGACAGGCACGTATGATTTTGTATCGTTATATTTTATATTATTTATCCGTTTGGAATTTATATCGCGTTTACCATGTTATATGCTCGAATACATAATGGCAATTTTATGTTTGACATATGATCGTTACTTCCGACCAATTTTTTAACTTTTATCGTACACGCTAAACGCTCCAATGTGAATATCCGTCTTTGTAACATGTAAGCCTTTCTAAAATAAAGCGTTCGTATTTTTACGTTTTTGAATAGTATCCAAACCGATGTACCGTTGTATATTTTGTATCAATTTGAAATCGTTCGAGTGTACTAAATTGAGAACATTTACAAGGCAATGGTTTTATTATTTTCGATTTTTTATTTAATTTTATTAAAAATAATCGTACAGACTCGACATTTTCACAGTATATTAATATTTTGCAAAACATTATGGCAATAGTTCATAAACTATTTTTAAGCGTTTTAACATTTTTTTTTTTTTTTCAAATTAATTGAATAAAACTGTTTAGGCCGAACAGAAACTCACGGAAATTTTACCCAAGGTTCATCATAAATTGTATACTTAATGGTGAAAAATAAAAAATGCGAAGATAATTTAATAATTCTGTTTTGTAAGCGTTAAGTGAAACGATCTCGTCTTAACATAGGCGGGAAATTTGTCATAATTTTAGAGGGAGACGTTATTGTATTGTATATAAAAAACCGTTTTTCACCATTTGCAAAAATCATCTTACCGTGTGAAACCTAAGTACCTATGAATTATTTTTTTACATCCTCTATCATACACATACGAGTATGCGGGGCGGGATTTAGGGTTGGGAGGATTTCCACGATCCATATCAGGGAGAGGCCATTGCGACTGAAGTCTGGTTGTCTAGTGGCTTTGGGGTATATAAAATGTATCCGATTGAAATTTTGAGTTATATTCTTTTTAAATTATTGGATAATTTGTTCAAAATCAAATACGGTTTGTTTAAAAAAAAAAAAATACTGTTTCGGTACGAAATAAAATTGTTTTATTGGCACATACTTTTCTTGACTTATTAAAAGACAATGATTATCTTTTAACAATTATTGTTAAATTGTATATGTCACTTTCGATACTTTCGATAAAGTTGGACCAAATGGTCTTGGGTCGTTGTTGTCGTTCGCGGGGTACCCTCGTAAATCGAAGGCCCAGGGCCTCGCGCCTCCCCCCCTACCGCCACATCCCTAAATCCGGTTCTGCGAATATGTACAATATTGGAGGGGGGGCTCGACCTCGTCGAACGGGAAATCTGCGGGAATTTCCGCCTGTAGAAAAGTTCCGGAGGGAAATCCGGGAATCGTCGGGGGCGCGTTATTAGGCGACGTCGGGCGGGAATGTCAACGCGGACAGCCGTAGGACAGCGGCTGGCGGACGGGACGAGGGGAAATCACGCGAGCTCCCGTATTATTATCGCGCGTTGTCCCGAAAAGTAATAAAAAAAAAACCTAGTAACAAACTCCCGACGGTATATTACCGTCATTTTTATACATAAAAAAAAAAAAATAAATAAATAAATATTTTCTTTTATTTCAACTGTTTCTACAAACATTTCGTTCTCGCACCCGAGAGTCCGTCACACGCGTACACTAATGTTTTATCGTTATTAAGATTTTTGCGTGTATAACGGCGCCGATAATCGACTCAATCGACCGAAATACACTTAAAAATGTTATAATCGAAATTTCATTCTCGACTATTCGAGTAGAACGATTTTTTTTTTTTTTATATTTTTTCGTTTTAATATTGATAGTAATATTAAAGTATAGCGCAAAAGCGACCGAATACCACCGGAATACCTAATATATTTATTATTTTTTATTTTTTTTTTAATATAAAACCACGGGATTGAACGTTGAACAATGAACAATGAAACTAATGGCAAGCAGTTAAAACTGTGATACGAAATGCTCTTTCGAGATCAAAGTAACTTGTTCATCGAGATAACTAGTAGAATACATGATGCAATATGACAAAAAAAAAAAAAAAAAAAAAAAATGTTAAAACATCCCACGTTGATAATCTCGGATATCCGATAAATCGAAACAGTCGATGTCCATAGAATCGATACAAGACTTGTTCGTCTAACCAAACCACATTCGAGCCGCGTTCCCGGCGTAATAAAAAAAATTGCTCATAAATACTACACGAATATTATGGCAAAACTGCCGGTTTTTTTTTTTTTTTTTTTTTTTTTTTTGTCCCGCGAAATAATACGCTTTGCATCTGACGCGTTTCACTCGAGCCGGCTACCGACGTCAATTTCAAGTGCCGTCTTATTCCGTCCGGGTATTATAATATTAGCGCGGGTCGCACCGACTTTCGTCTTTATCCCGCGCCAATCTTATTGCCGCCCCCTCGGTCCGTCGTCTTTTCCTTATCTATACGTACGTACGTATAAATACAAATTACACTCGGCCATAAAACCCAAGGGGCCCGCCGGGGGTTAATTCGGCCGAACGGATTCGGAAACGGCCGACGACGGCGTACCATTCCGTAAAGTCTCCGGTTGTTGCGTAGGCACCGCGTGGTGTCGTTGACGCCGAAAACACAGTGCCGGGCAAGCCTATTTAGGAACCGTTCGCCCTCTCCCCGACGAAAACGACCGGGCCGGGCCCGGTACAGAATAACGCGATCGGGCACAAAGTTTTCTGCGCCCCCCCCCCACATCCCCCGCCCCCATCCAAGAGGAAAACCGTAGACGACGGCTGATTATCGTTTTGACCCTACGACCGCGACGGCTCCCCGGTCGCTGCGGCGGGGGATGTAGCAAACTTTTTCGCCGCCTAACCTCCTCTGCCGCGCCCCTACGGCCGACGCCGATCGTCGTCCTCTGTAAACAACGACGGCGTACACGCGCGAGAGGTTTGCCAAACGAATTATAAACGAATATATTTGTATACTGTGAATAATATTCGCCGGCCCAGCGAACCCGCGGACGGTTCTGGCCGGGATTTAATTATTTGCGAAAACCGTAAACCGCCCGGGTGCCCGCGGCGCACTTTCGAAATGTCTCGCCGCCGCCGCCGCCGGCGGCCAGGTCGCGCGAAAAACCGTGTGCCCGCGCGATATTATTGGCCACCGGATCCGCCGGTCGGGCGCCCAAAAAAAAACATTACACAAGTCGATTTCCGTTATTTATTCGGCGTCAATAACGTGTACGGTTTTCCGACGGAATCGGCGACGATCTCGCTCACGGCAACGACAAAAGCATCCGCCGAACCGTTCGCATGTCGACTGCCGGCCAAATTACCAACACTAATAATGCAATCAACCGCCGACGACGAGTGATCTTTTCATTTTTTTTTCTTTATCTTTTTTTTTTTTTTTTTTTCTCACGCCACCGACTATTCAGTCGCGTTCATTACCCGCGTTCGGTTCGTCCCCCCGCGCCCGTTCGTAATGGTCACGCCGGCTATCGCGAACGGTGCTCTTGTGATTAGAGTTTAAAAATTGTCGAAATTCACTTGAGCTGGTCCACGCGAACCGTCGAGGGAATATATTTTTTTTTTTTTATGGGTTTATAATCGTCAATTCTGTGTTTTAGGCAACGTACGCTTAAATGTGCGTACACATCAAAGCGATTTCAGCGGTGTGCGCACGTTAGGGGGCTGATTTACAAGATAGACAAACAAGATTTGTTTGAAAATACGACGAATACGAGTATTTATTTATTTAACAATTCAATTTTGAAACGTTTTGAAAAGCCTATTTACAGTGACTAGTTTGATTTATCGAATACATTTTCGGCATTTTCGAATCCGATTTGTGCGTTCCTAGACTACCGTCGGGTTATGGGCATGCGTATAGAAGAATATTCGTGTATACTGTTCGGGCACTACAATACCCTCCCGTCTAAAAGTCCCGGGCATGCCACTGAATACTTCTTTAAATCATTTCAGTGCTTGGGGTACTATTATGGTACATAATGCTAGAGGCACTTCAGCCACTCAAACAACGTGGTTTTCAGCAATAAAACAAACGTCCAAGTACATAGAATGTAGAATATAAGTAATTTGGAGTTGCTTTACGTCGCGTTTATACGTACGTTTTTATTCGTTTGGGTCCAACCCCGTACTCGACAAGGATTTTGTAATCGCGTAACACATGACGTCGCACTAATCGAGCGTAAAACGTATTTGTCGTAATAAAACATTTGAGAATTTGCCACGGTAAGAAAATAAACGAAACCCAAACGTTTGCAAAAATAATACGACCGGCTGTGCAGGACACTCCCGAAACGCGGTGTAAAAATTGAAGCACCGTACAGCAATCTAACAATATATATACATTTTTTATGTTTCTCCTACACATTCGTTAATATTATTATTATACGGAGAATTTACATAAATCCGTTATATATTTTAAGCGCCGCATAAAAACGGAGTGACCGTGTTTAAAAAAAAAAAAAAATTCCTACCCGTACCTATATATATATATATATATATATATATATATAAATATATACAATACAATAATAATATTCTATAAACGCATAATATTATTTTATATACGTACCTACGTATTATAATATATCGCTGTCCACAACACTACACCGCCAACGTTTGGGCGTAGATAATATTTCAAAAACTTTTGTATAACATTTTCCCAAGCGTACCTACCAACCTACCGTTTCGGATGGATTTTTACGCGTTTCGTTTTACGACAAATATATATATATATATATATATATATATATATATATATATTAAAAAAAAAAAAAATGTATAAAACATGAGACAAATTACAAAAAGTGAAAATAAAACGCGCGCACTGTCGCGACTTTTATTACGGTCCGATTATACTTCTGAAATTAAGCATATATATATATATAATAATATATAAATATAATATATAATACTTAATTTTTTTAATTTTTTTTTTTTTATTAGACAATATTATCGGTTGTAGTCTTATAAACGTTTGGTATTACTATGATGTGTGTTGTTTTTTATTCTTTTAATTCCATTAGAAATTTTGCTCCGATCGTTAACTTCACAGGGTGAGTTTCTGGTAGAAAATGTTGGTAAAAAATAGCCGTAGCGTCCAGACATTTCCACCGAATACCTATATTAGCACGTTCTAGCCGCGATACAATTTTCGAAATATTCTAACGTTTTTTGAGTTCTATTTTAGTTTTTATGCGGATAACATGTTTTTGGTTTCTCAATACTTGAGCTTGAAAATGTCTAAGAACTTTCATCAAAAATTATTCTTGAGGTCGTATACAAAATAAAAACAAAAAAAGTAACGACTTTTATTTTACGAGCGTTGGATTTCAGCTTTTTGACATTAATCGTAAAAATCACGGAATTTCACATATACTGTTTACGGACTTACGCGGATAAACCTTTTTTGGCTAAAAAAAAAAAACAGAATGCTCAAAGATTCAAGACAAAAAAACACCGACAGTTTTAATTCATTTTGTAGTCACAAAATCAATATAATTTTCAATTTAAATTTATCAAAAACGCGTTGTTTAACCGAATATCGCTGCGTACGAAATATTTAAAATAAAATGTTTAAATTTAATAACTAAAATAACCGTGCATACACTACATGCCTTAATTTCGACCTACAATATTGGCTCACCTCGTGGTGCGAAGTATGTATTCGTTTTAAATATTATATTTAATACATTAACGCGTTAGAAAACGATTTATTTTATATGGATTTGAAATACTCACAATACTCTGTAGAATATATTATCGAATAGAAAATATGTGTGAAAATCGACGATAAAATAATCTATATTTTTTACAAAAATATTACCTATATCGTGTAAATGGCAATACATTAAAAAGCCCGGCCGGAAACTAAAACGATTCGTCTCGGATTGAAATACAATATTATTTTAAAAAAATAAAAAATAAAAAAAATGTTATAATAATAATAATATAATCATTACGCATTACTTATACTGTAATACTTATACGATATTGTTATAATAATACCCGAGTGACAGGCACAGAAACGGTTAAACTTATTTGGCGAAGGGTAAGTAGTGAAATATACTTAATCATGGGAATTCATTTTGCGGAAACGTTTCCGGAAACGCATCGTTGCAATTTACGATAAGCACATAGCGGGCGGCTGTCGGATTCCGTAAGAAATATGACGACAAGAATGACGGTAAAAACAACCCGGAGATGAGCTTATGTATAGAATATATGTATATAAAAGAATATGTGATTTTTTTTTTTTATTATTATTATTATTATTATTATTCTTTGAATTTTCAAAGGATAATTTTCCATGGAGGATTTTTTTTTTGTGTGTGTGTGTATGTGTGTGTTATCTTATCATATTATTATTCTCGGCAATCAGTTTTGAACTCTGGAAAACGGACCCGAGCACGTCGGATGAGTATAATACGAGCGTGTACGTATATAATTTGTAACCCGGAGAAACGATGAAATCGAGAGAAACTGTCATGCCATATAAACGGCATAAGAGGAGATTTGGCCGTGCGCGGTGCCCGGAGGAGGTGGCGGCAATTGCATTGCCCAGGACCCCCCCGAGGGTTTTATTTATAAGCCCCACAGCACCACTTACTGCATGCGACTCTTATGTGCCCCTTGTGCCCGAGCGTGTACAATCGTAATACCTTTTCGGGTTCCTCTATGTTTTTATTTTTTTTTTTTTTCGAAATGGCATCTTAAAGTGTTTTGTAAAATAACCGACTCGTGGTTTCGGAATAATAACAATTGCGCGAAAACGCATACAGACAACAATATACGACCCTGCAGCGAGTTGATGGTTCAGATCGAATGACAAAAACTCCCCCATACGAGGGATTTTCTTATTTATTTTTATTTGTACGATACATGTAGTATACGCAATCTGTTATACTATTTCAAACAATATAATATAAACCCTGAAAATACAACTATATATATATATATTTTTTTTTTTTTCTATGTAGATCAAAAATGTCATCATTATATTGATTATCTATTTTAGATTTTGAGTCCGGGTAGCAATAAAGCTTATTAGTTTTATTACACTTTTTTCGGTATAGTTTTTCTTAAAATATGCGAAATGGTGTCTCGGCGTTCACTCTGTTTCAAATTACTGTCGTCTGGACAGTTAATCTTAAAAATATAAAAAAAACCGAAAACGGATGAAGATTTGATTTCTGGATAAAATGGAAAACACAACTAACGATTTCCAACCAACAACAGTGGCCTACCTATAGGTTTAAAGTGTGTCTTGCTATTTTTTATTTATTAAAATACGTTATAAAAATGAAGAAAAAAAAGTATTTGTATTTTACTACGTATTATACTAATTTAAATTACAATAATTTAACACATTTTTTTTTTTTTTTTAATTACCATAGAATTACACGAATGAAATTAATTGGGTAGGTAGGTAGATAGGTACTATATTATAATATAAATATATATATTATGCAGATGCAGTCATTATTCGGGTTATTGTGAGAACAAAATAATGTAGTTATTTTTATTTTACGAAATTTTAAGCTAAAACAAATGTTTGTTAGAAAATATACAAAGCATTTTCAAATGAAAATCGAAAAAGAAATATTCGTACATCTACACTGTATACACTATTTTGAAAATCCATGTCGAAATCTGATTCAATGATGAGTGTAAAAACCTATGTAACCGGAAAAAATAACATATCAGAAAACTACGATTCATTAAAAAGACTCCGCCCGGTTACGGACATTTTCAACACAGATTCCGATTAACGTTACGTTTTTTTCGAATAAAAAATGTATTTTAAAAGTGTGTGCATTCAATTTCGACTATAGTTTCCGTCAGAAATAATAAAACAACGCGACTAGTCACATATTTTGAAAATATCTAAATAAAAACGTTACAAATCGTGTTGGATAAAATCATACTTATTGGTGATACGACATCATAAAGTCATATTTTTTTTTTTTTTTTTTTTTAATACAAACAACGAGTTATTGCTGCGAATTCCGGGACACGTATTTTTTCGAAATTAAAAATGCTCTAACCTACGAGTATAACATTACAGGACGTATAACCTGACGTATTCACTATACACCGTCAAACGCGAGACTGATAAAAAAAAAAAAAAAAAAAAAACAATAACTGCTGCGGGAAGAGAAGTACGCGGGTCTATTGAACGCACCAAAAAATACATTTTAAAATGAAAAAATAAAAACAAAAAACGTATATATACAATTTATACTTCGACGAGTTCGCGTATCGTCATAATCTATCCTTTTGTCCTCGACATCCCGGTCGTTTTATCCTGTGCGCGTATTATACTACGCGGCTCTGTCGCCGCCGCCACGGACGTCGGCCACGGACGTGTTTGTCGAATCGCGTAGATAAAAAGACGAATCCGCGGTTTTATTAATCGTTAATATATAATAATTAATACGAATTAATAAAAATTAATATTAGACACGACCCGGTGGGGGTGGGGGGGTGAGGTGCGTAGGAAAGTGTACAGTAGCGATACGGCGGTCTCGCGTGGCGTTCCTCCGCCGGCGCCGTGGAATAAATCAAAACGCGTTTCCACGGGACCGTAACCGCGGGACACGAATGTTTACGTAAACACTCGAAAGGCACACCGTTTGTACAGCCGTTTTAATGCGAACCCTTCCCCCTGGCCAAGCCCCCCGCGCCGCCACGTCGTCCCGCGGTACCGCCGCCGACTCTCTAATCTGACTTCGTAACTTCTCCGGTGACCGGTAATCCGGAGTCGCCGTCTCCCAAACTAAAATAGTTTACGGGTGGAAGGGACACGGTCGAGGGTGGATTACAACGGTACCGCAATCGTATCGATACGGCGGCGTACAAATACGATAATAATACGGTGTGTCCTATACATACATACGCACAGTCGATGTATTTAAATCTCGAAAAAAATTTTCGCCGCTAAAAAAAAAAAAAATAAAAAAAACCTTATAATTCGTTCGTTTCGTCACACCCTCCTCGCCCGCATCGGAAAATCCAGTGTTAGCATCGCAGATATCCGTAGTAATCAGTACGGTTTCACGATATTTTCTTTACGCAATGCCCAAACGCATAATTCAATTGTGGCGTACGGTTTATAATAACGGATATATATGCGTATTTTATAATTTAAAAATTTTTACTAAAAAAAAAATAATAATAAATTACATTGTTCGAAGAATATATTTTTAATTTAAAAGCATTATTTATTTTATTTTACTTTTTTTTTTTTTTTTCCACTGCAATTAAACGGATTATATACGGTTTAAAAGGTTTAAAAATAAATTGTATTACTAAAGAGAATAAACCGACGAACACATTTACATAGTTTATTTTTTACTTTTTACACAACAAAAAAATAATAATAAGTATCTACAAACACCGCGTAATGTTGATAATTCCAGACAGTTCAAATTATCCAAACATTATAGAGACCACAACGGACAGAAATTAGCAAAAATGATTTAATATTATCACTCGATATACGTTATCTATAATATTATTTACGATTAATTAATATTTTTCATGGACAAATACACGAACAATTTCATTTTCTCCTCTCGGATAACCCATTTTTGCTTATCTCCATTGTGTTGTCTGATATTATCGTTTAGGCGAAGGGTGCGGAAAGAGCAGTCCACTAGTTAATAGGTCTATAATACATAGACTCAACATAATAGAAACTGTAAATTCGAATTTTCGCAGACATGACGATAATAATATGGTAAATACTTGCGGTAATATTACAAGAATATCTTTAACGTAAATCGTTTGCGACGACAACGCTGCAAACAGCCGTAGACCTTTGATGTCAGAAATTCCTATTTATATTATATTTTTTTTCCCCCGCTTGTTTTTGCTTATACCCTTGTCTTTTTTTTTTTTTTTTATCATCACTTCCGGCAATGGAAAACATTCGGCTCGCGCAACGATAATTTTCTCAAAACGGCCGTTTCGAGTACTGCGATCCCTCTCCCTCGTCGTCCTTTCGCCCTTTCTTATACTCCGGTCGAAGTAATTAGTATACGAATCGTCTTAATTAATTCCTATTTCTTTATATATATATATATACTTAAACATTCAGCTGTACACACCCCAGACAGGGTATGTATATACACGGCCCGAGACTTAATTGCTCGAGCAGACAATCCGAACCAAGGGTAAAATGTTGTTTTATTTTTTTTTTATTTTTTTTTGTCCTCGACCCCGGAATACCGTTTTATCCTCGCACGCGAATCGCTCGTGACGCGGGTCTTAAGCATCTCCGCCGTCGTTACCGCGACCGTAGTTTCCGTGTATTTTCACGCACTTTTTCACCTTTGTCGGGGGTAAATTCATCGAGAAAAAGAAAACAAAAAACCCTCCAAAGTTCTTATCTCATAAAACGTGCTTGTATAATTTATGCGAGTCGTAAAAAATATTGTTTATCGTTCTACCGCCGCTTTTTTTTTTTTTTTTTTTAAATGTAATTCGTGCGATGCTGGTCGGATATCATTCTAACGAATAATTGCGGAGACGATAAGTTTTATCTGAGGTTTTTTTTTTTTTTTTTGGGATTTGTGCCCGGCAAATTTTTCGTCGGGTTTCGAAAATTAATATTTCCCGGTTTTAGTCGAAAAACGCATAAAACATAACAAATGTCCGCATTGTTTTGTGTTCGTATATTTTGTAAAACGTGAACCCGCCGCAAATATATTATATTATTATTATCTTCACGTAACAAAAAATGTAATTGTACGTATATTTTCGAGTTTTCGGCACAATAAATTATATTTCCTAAATTTGATTATTGCGGATTTTATTTTTTTAAATATATATATATAATTATTTATGACTTTGTAATAATATAAAATGTCCTATTGTTTAAACAATCGAATAAACCAAAACCAGAGTGTCTGAGCGGTAGTTGTTCATTTTGGAATTTGTTGGGATGATTCAAATTTATAGTTGACCTAGCAATGTTTTTCGTAATTTAAAGCAGTTACAATATATTATGTGCTCAGTATTTTTTTTTTCTTTTAACCATAAAAAATACGAATAAGTTGTTTTTTAAATGTCGGTTTTCAAAAAAAAAAAAAAAAAAAAAAAAAAAAAAAAAAAAAAAAAAAAAAAATGTACAAAAACACCGCGATATTTCAGATATCGGAAACGCTCCCTCTCCGAGAAGGAATTTCGAGTTTTGAGATTTCGGTGGCCTGGACAATTTTTTTTTTTTGTTTCTTTTTCTTGACGTTCGGTGAACGCCCCCTGGAACGTTGCCGTTCCCCGTACCGTTTGTATAGGCGGCGAAGAATTCTAATATTATAATATTTTACGTCGGACAACACGAGGCGATAATAGGAAATATAGAAACGCGAAAAACAAAACAAAAAAAACGAAGGGGGTGGGGGGAAATACAAAAAAGAACAAAAGAAAACGTTACAAGACTGAAGGCGAGACCGTTTTTATCGAGTTCTCCGGCCGGTTTGTAAACGTTTCTCTCTTTCGACCGTATAAACTTTTTTACACTGTAGCGCAGATGTTACCGGCTAATGTCTTTCGCGTCCTAACCCTCCGGCGTCCAAACTCTCCGCGCCCAAAACCCGCCGGCGTCTTGGCGCGAGAACTGTATGGATACGGCGGTCGTATCCTTAAAAACATTACGGCCCGTATAAACACGCGATGTCTGCTACTCTTTTTTTTATTTTATTTTTTTTCTTTATTTCCTTTTTTTTTTCTTCTTTTTCTTTTTTCCTCGCTATTTTCACCGTCTCTCGTACCTATGTGCGCGTGTATAATATGTACACTCTAGAAAGCCAATTAAACGCCGGGTCGTCTTTATTCCAAAGGCCGTATAAGACCCGAGCCCCGGGTTTTTATTATTTCGGTATATAATATTATGTTATACGGTGACTAACAACACGTTTTAATAGGCTATACGCGACAGTATAATAATAAAACCGTACATACATGTATATAATAAACGTATTATATTGTGAAATTCGTACGGTTTAATGTTACGGTTTTATTAATGTATAATATGTTTTATTGGCATTACAAATGACAAGAAATATCGCTACGTTAGGTAACCACCTATCCAATGGTCAATGTTATTACTTTAACGTTTTACATTCGACTCGAATCATTTGTACTATTGTATTTATGCGATTTCCATTTTGTTTATCACGAAAACTAATAACTTTGCGATAACGATGGTTTTAAATATAAATTGATAATTATATTTGATATGTTTATTACGTGTCGTATTTTGTATATTAGGGTGGGTCGGAGAAAACGATTTTTTTTTTCATTTCGGAAACGCAATAGCGCGAGAAACTCGAGTAGTTTTGTATTCTAAAGGGAAAAATAATGAAAAATAAAAAAAAAATTCTAAGTGCGTACCATCAGTTCGTGCCCATCCGGGCTTAAAGTTTGGAAAACATAGTCAAAAAAAATGAAATATTTGAAGACTTCAGAAAAATTATAGAAATAATGTATTTATAATTGTACAGTCTTCGAACAAATTGTATACAGCTGGGTATTGACCGAAAATCATTTAGAGCGCCAAAGATGGCCAAAATACCGAACGTATTGCGGGCGCTGGCTTGTTCTACCGATAATATCGTTTCACGTCGGTACAGACAAATAATTGATTGCTTGTTTTTTTTTTTTTTATTGAATTTATACCGCACGTGAAACGAGTGCATCTCTAAAACTAAGCCAACACTTTCTGAGAATGCTTAAGAATTATTACGCTGTTTTTTTAATGACTGTACAATATTAAACATAAATTTTCTAAAGTTTTTAAATATTTCAGTTTTTTACTATTTGTTTCCAAACTATGGACCCGCCGCGCGAACTGAAGATATGCGCTTGCAGTCTTTTTTTTTTTTTCATAATTTTTCCCTTATTTAGAATACTAAACTAAAACTTTCCGGCGCTATTGCGTTTCTGAAATTAAAAAAAAAAAAAAAAAACAATTTTTTTTTCCGACACACCTAATGTTATAATATCTAAACGTATTTGTCCGGATTCCCCCATGACAATTTTTCTAAAATATTTTTAAGAAAACTGACGACCAACGACGGTACTTGTATTAGAGAGAGAGATAAAACAACCAAAAAAAAAAAACACGACTAATGACACATCTATGATCTTACCGGAGTCTACGAAAAGCATACCGCCGGTAATGTGTGCGAATAAATTTCTTCTCTCGAAACAAATCTATTTTTTTTTTTTTAAATCGTTTACGGGACATTATATTTAATAACATACATACACTAGGGTGGCCCTTATTTTTTGAACTTTTAAAATTTTGATGTCTTAACCCCCACAATTTTGTTCATTATCATAAGAAAGTAATTTTTGTAAAGTCTGGTAACGATTACATCGTCCCTTCGGGTGCCCCTGGGGGGAGGGGTTTGAAAATTGGACAAAGAGGGTAGGTTTTCTGGTTTTTTTTTTTTTTTAATTTTATTTAAATACTACACGAGTTACAAAATTAATTCTATTTCAGATTTATTTATTATTGTCAATAGAAAAAAAAAAAAAATGTCAGGACGGCATATATCGGCAGGCTGGCAGGAAGTCCCGCCTACAACTTGTGTGGGCAGCAAGTGGGGTCGCCTCCCGAAATAGTGCCTCACGGCGTTTCCGGGAGACGGATGTATTGCCGGTTTAAAAAAGAAAAAAAGAAAAGAGCAGCAAGTGGGCTTTAGCCCGGCTACATCCCATGCCCGCCGTAGGGCACGAATTTGTTTGTTTGTAACTTTCACGTGCGCCCGCTCCGCCTTGGGGGAAAACGGGATTTTTACTTATAAAATAATTGTATTTTGTCATTAATAAATGACGGCGATCCGGATCCCGAAATAATGCCTTACGGCGGTTCCGGGAGGCGGATGTATTGCCGGTTAATAAAAAAAAAAATATGTCTGGACGGCACATACGTCGTAAGTCCGTCGTTTTCCAAGTTATCGAATTGATTGCGAAATAATTCATCAATTTTTCATCGTATTTGTCGAATATTCGGTAATTGGTAATATATATATATATTATATATACACGACGGTGAGCGATTTTCGGGGGGTGTGTGGGGGGGTGGGCGGTGAAACCTATAGATTCGTATACGCACGAACGTCCCCCCCACCCCCGTACAACAATTACGCGTATAATCACCGGTGTAAACAGGCGGTCGGCGACACGAAAACGCGGGAACCTGTTGGATTTCGGATTGGAAACGAACTGGCCAATTCGATTATACAATCGGTCGGGTACAATAATATATATATAGTTATAAATAAATAAATGTACTCGTGGATATCGTCGGTCCGTATTAATACGATAATAACGATACGAGGTCTCTTGTTCAATGTGTAACCGGGACGAATGTCATTACTAATGCTAATCTACACGCGATAACGTTTCAAATTACAAATACACGTATACCCCGCGAATCAGTGGACACGTTAAACAAAACCCGGAGTCGCGGTCTTATCTCGGGTTTAATATTATACACGCGGTTTTTGTTTCGTTCGCCGTTTTCGACGTGTCCGAAATTGACGCGTGCGTCGAGTATTGCTTGAAACTTGGTAAAAAAAAAAAAAAAAAAAAAAAAAAAACGATGCAACGGAAACGTACGGAAATGACTAAAACCGCATTTGCCGACGATTCATTAAGTGGTCCCGTGACTTTCGAGTGTTTTAAACGTTTCAAGAGGACAGTCGGCGGTCAACTGAAGACGTTCCACGTGCTGGATGACCGTCGATTAATCGTTCGTGAGTTAACAAACCGAATCTCAATTGAGTCTTGTCATGCGATTGTACAGGAAAATGAAACAGACGAGAAGGGTCGCGATGCCAAATTCGTTCCGCGATTGTTCGCCACGACAATGCACCCGGCACATTTAGCGCTGTCGATCCGTGCGTTTTTTGGCTGATAAAAAAAAATTGCCGTTGTCCCGCGGACTCTCCCTGTTCTCCTGATTGGGCCCCGTGTGATTTTTTTCTATTCCCAAAAACTGAAATCTGCGCCTGGCGGACGACGCTTTCAAGGCGTAGAAGAAATTAAAGCGAACGCGGCGTCAGAACCCGTAGCTTTGACTTTGGAACGGTTCCAAAGGACTTTTGAAAAACGGCCGGGATCACTGCCATAATATCGTCCGGAAGTGAGTAATTTTAAATGTGACATTATTAAATAATATGTAAATTCGTTTACGTGATTTATCGAATAGAATGGAGTCCTGGTACTATTTGAACAGACCCCGTACAGACCCGCGGCCCGCAAAATGTCGCCGACGGCGCCAATAAAGACGGCGGCCGGCCGGCGAAAAACGATTTCCGGCCGCGATTAATAAAATCTCTTGTGCCCGCGAGTATCGCGTCGTCCGACCGCATCGTTCGTGAACGTTCGTTTCTGCCCGTATATGATTTATATAAATATTTATATACGTGCATATATATACGTATATATATATATATATATATATATACATGCGTGTACTGTACGCGAATCGTGCGCGTGTGACAATGACTACGGGGATTTTCCGAGCCAAAAGATCTGCTGCACGACCGCCGCCGCCGCCACCGCCGAAATTAACTTTAATTTACTCCTGTCAAACACGGTTACGCACGTCTCGGTGGTTTCGAAAACGCATTATACACACACGACTGTTACATGCATATCGTATTCCCCCCGGGGAGAAACGCGTGTCCTTACTGTATATAATAAATATACGGATGCATACGCAATCGGGGAATGGGTTCGCACGGCGGGCCCCCTAAGGACGGCCGCGAAATTATTTCCCGTTCCCGCCCGTCGCACCTATGCGCGCGTACCGACCGATTTTTTAACCGCGCGAGAACCGTAATGCGACGTGACGTAATGCACTGCCGTGGACACGCAAAACCCACCGGTTTTATTTGCATGGAAATTCATTCCCGGGGCCCGTACGATTTCGGTAATCGTTTTTTTTTAATATTTTCGTCGGATAACATCAGCCGGACCGGATTTAGCGAACAATGTGGAGGCCCCCGGGCCTCGGGGCCCATTTCCCGTGGCGGTATCCGTTTTATTGAACGAGCGCGCGTTGTTTTGCCCCTAAAAAAAACTGAATTTTTATTTTCTATTCGAGTTGCGATTTTTATTTGTATCGAATATAAAAATTATTTATGGTATAATGTTTTGCAACAAAGATGTGAAAAAAAAAAAATTATGCGGAGGCCTAAGTCTCGGTATAGTACTTATAGATAGTTTTATCCAAACTCTGGGTTGCCGATTTTTTAATTTTTTTTTTTTTTTTTTTTTAATGACTAATTCAGTTATAGCGTATTTAAACATATGGCCAAAGGAGAGGAGTGACGATAGGCTAACCCAACCTATAAAACCAACCGTCGGTGCTTATCCGAATACTATCCGAATGAATACTATCCGACACAATTATTTTACAATAGTTAGGACGTGAGTTTTCGAGTAATTATTCAAAAACTCGGACGATATGGTAGAGAGAAAAAAAAATCCACCTTCGTATTATATATATTATATTCTTTTTGTGTGGCACACAAAGGCCGAGTTTTAAAAAAAAAAAAAAAACATGCAAAATTATAACTACGCACCTACACGAAAATAAAATTGAATAAAAATGTTAATTAACTTGAAAAAAAAAAAAAAAAAACGAAAAAAATCATCGAGTTAAATAAACCATTTTAAATCATTCTCTGTATTTACGAAATTATCATATTCCAGAGCATACTACCGAACTGATAGATTAAAACTTATATATATATTGCGATATTTGTGGGTTTTACATAAAATGTACGTAAAAGTTAATTCAAAATAAACAGTACGATTGAAAGTATATTCGTATTATCAACTGGAAATTGGAATATATTATTATTATTATTATTTTTTTTTTTTTTTTTTTTTTTTATTCGCGAAGCAATTTAAAATATTAATATATTATATCTTTTTATACATATTTATTTAAATTTTGATTATTACCTATCTGTATTATATTTCAATGTTTATATATTTAAATCTGTATATATACGTAAGTATACATTTTCGTTTTTTTACGTAATTGATTTCCCTTTAAAATATCACTTAGAATATTTACCGAGAGGAAATATAATAATATGTAGAGACAAAGGGAACGTTTACACCGTAAGTAGATATTGCGCGAAAATGTATATTTATTTTTTTTTTTTGTTACTTTTGACATAAAACTAAGTGGGAGGGGAAAACGAAACTTAAACTATTTTAGTCGCATGCCGTTATCGACATCTGTTGAAATCCGAAAAAACGTTTGTAATGTTTAGTAATTCAATACTATATGTATACATAATCACAAGAACAACGCTGTTGTTCTTGTGATTATTATTTTTTTATTATTTTTTATATATATATATATACACATTAAATTAATTATTTTTTGCGTCGCGTATTATTTTAAGTTGTATTATTTAAGTTTTACTAAAAATGCGTTTATTTTTTTTTCGTCTCTCGGAAAACACTCCTTCGTTTTGTAAAAAAAAATGCTCCGATTTCGTTCGGACGTGCACAATATGCGCGGAAGAAATTTTGCGCAATTCTCAAACGGTGTGCATGTAGATATCGAATAAATAATAATAATCGGAGGATACAATGGAAAAAAAAAAATAATAAGAAACCCGTTCTAAAAAATCATCACTTCTTATAAACCCCCCGGCCGGCGCGCGGGTTATAGCGGTGCCGGCTTAAGTCGTTAACGATATCCGCCGAAGCTCATTTTGGCGACGTTATATGCAAATGGGAAACTATTAAAACGGTTCCGGTACGGCCGCGAAATTAAGGGGGGAAGGGTGTTAAAAGGATGAGGACGTTAAGGAATAGAGGACGTAGGGGTCTAAAACTCTATATATCCTTTTCGCGTCCTATATACCGTTTACACTTCGCATTCCTTGTACGTCGGATCGTCGGGTTCCGAAATCATCAGAGGGATAGGGGACGTTCATGGTTAATCGCGTAAGACCGTATTTAGAAAATAACTACGCAAATATTGTAAACGATCGCCGAAATGAGTAAATAAATTGTACCGCGGTTGAGAAGAGGTCTACCGGGACCGGCCGCGTTAATGGCAATTTTAACGAAATATTTGAAAGAAATAAAAACTAACCTAAAGACAATAGTCCACTCGAAAATATTCCAATTCACTTTCGTTCAATATCCCGGTACCGGGGAGTCCTCCGGGTCACGCGTATTTATCGCAGATAAAAACAGACAAAAAATGCATTCAAAGCTGTTTCTAGAAAGTTTACTCGATATGAAAGTCCATAGGCAATACCGATAATATCTGTGACGTATTGATTTTCAATATTTATACTCAAAACCGGATGGAATTAGATTGATTTTTTTTTTTTTTTAAAGGTAACTTTTCTGTAAAGCAGATTTTACAATACGACGTTTTTATTTGACTTGTTGGACTATCGATTGGGATTTTTTTATATAATATATTTTTATGGATTCCCGTAGGGTTTTGACAAAATGACACGATTGTAGTGCACGAAAATGGAACGGAATTGGCGGAACCTAAGCCGTCATCAAATGGCGGGCGGGAGGGCAACAAAATAACGAAATTGCATTTTACATTTTTTTTTTTCTTTTACTGTTACATTCCCCTCGAGATATCTTTAAACCCGTTACGTTTTTATTAAAGACATCATCATTTTGCGAAACAATATAATGATTACCCCCATAAATCGTGGTGTACCGCGATAATAGTAATAATAACTAGCCGATAAAAACCGCACAGTGATACCGACTCCGCGTTTACTATCCGATTTAATTACATCACTCGAAGGACACCGTCATCAACTGACGACTACCCGACAATACCCGACGCAATTAAATTATAATTGGAAGAATAAAAACTTAAAACCGTAAAGTTCGGACGCGAAACCGGAACGGTAAAAAGGCGGATTATAATGCAATTTTCGAGAAACATAAAGAGAGAAAAAAAAAAAAAAGCGAGACCGGTACGTTTTTCATTTCAGTTACACTCGGCAAACGTATTGTTTCCCATGAACGTTAAAAGTTTTCGTTTATCGCGTCCGTCCGAATAGTCGGGCCGAACGAATCGCCCGACCCGTATCAAAAATTCATCACGGTTTTTAATATACTTCAAAGTCCACTGCGTTATATTGTATAAAGTGTAAGTATGCATTTGAAAAAGTGTGTAACGCGAATCGATTGCGTATCATTCGACTCGTACAAAAAAAAGGGTTGTAAAAAAAAAAAAAAAAAAAACAAAACGATTGTTCACTTTTGTCGCGGAGAGTGGATGGAGGGAGAACATCCTAAGAATCCGGTACATTCGCCTCTATATTCGTAACGTTTTGTACACACCGAAAAGCCGACAACTCAAAGGAACTTTTTCTGTAACTTTATTCGGACGACACGGAGAGTAAAAAAAAAAAAATGAAAAAATAAATCAAGAAAACTGTGTAATTATATTATTATTGTTATTGTGTTTGTATATAATAGCTCGTAACATCGGTATTGGCGTTGGAATGAAATAGGAAAATCCCTCGGTTGAGCAGGGGGGCGGGAACGACGGTGCCAAGAAGCGCGCCGCGGACGAGAGCGTATCGCGGGGATTATGGGCGCGCGTATTTATAACGAACTTCACACGGTCGTTTAAACTTCCGGGGCGGCGGCGGCAGCGGCGGCGAATCGGTCGTATACGCGAAAGTTTGCCGAGAAATCCGGCGGCGCGGATGACCACAGTCCGCGGCGTCCGCAGTCCGAACATAATAACGCATACGGCGTGTACACCGCCGCACGCCCCGCCGGGGCCCCTGCGAAGGACGCACCGCCGGTCCCCGGGCGGCATCGTGTCCGCCCCGTCGCCTCCCGACCCCCGGTAGCCGGAATCCCCGCGCCGGGACGGGGACGGACTTGCTCTTGTGCACGCACCCTCCCTTATCGATCCCGTCACCGACTGCGTCGCGCACAATGTAAATATAATATATCTATACATATCTATATCTATATCTATATATACGTGTGCGGCGCGCGTTGAATAATAACGTTGCGGACCGTACGCGTCGAGTGGCCGTCTCGCGAGTCCCCGCGGCCCCCCGTCTTGTCGCCGCGGTGCACTGCACAACAGCCGCATCGTTACGCTCCCGTTCTGTATATTATGTACGTACGCGCGGAATAGTAATCAATGCGAACGCCGCCGTCGCACGGGAATGCGACAAAAGTCCCCCCGGGGGATGGAGCAGGGCAGTTGGAGCGGGAGGGGGGGGGGGTAAGAACGGTTTTTAGGAATTCATGTCGCGCGGCGAGGACCGATCGGCCGGATCCGACGGCGTTTAAAAGACGTCGCCACCGCCGCCGCCGCCGCCGCAACCGCCGCCATCTCCTATAATCAATATACCGCCCGCCGCCGTCCGTACGCCGCGACCGGTCGCCGGCGGATCGCCCGGACGCCGCCGTGCTGGCGCCAAGGGGCCGCCGGCCGCCGCGCGCCGTTTACAAGCGTCGCGGGCACCCGCAGTGGCGTTACTCTGGCGATCTGTCGCGGAGGGGCGCGCGACCGGCGGGCTACCGGCGAACCTGCCGGCCCCTACCGGTTCGGTTCGCGGTCGTCGTAATACAAACAGTGAAATCAGCCCGTTTCGGTATCCGGAATTCTCGCGGAAAAAAAGGAAAATGTCCAGGCGTGCGACGCCTGGACGACGAACGCCGTACACCGCCGCCGCCCCCCCCCTCGCACCCGTCAACTATAAACGAGACGACCCGCGCCCGGTCGGAACGCGGGGCCGGCCGTCGACCGCAAACCGTCGCCGCGGACGACCGCTCCACCCGTCCGGCCGCCCGCCGACGGCGTCGGTTTTGTCGTTACGTACGCGTAATTCGCGTATACGACGATAAACGTACGATAAACCTAGGCCTGGGGATTCGCCGCCCGCTTTGTTCTTGCCGGTCCGGCCGCGAGATAAATTTCTATTCCGCGGCCGGCGAAGACGGCCGAGAGAAAAACGCGGGTTACGAGGGGCGTTGTGTCTGAAGGAAACGCCGAAGGGTTTGGCCGCGGGACGGGATTACGCGCCGCCGCTTATATCTACACGCCGTGGCCTCCGTGCACGCCCGACGGTTCTGTGCGGTCTTGTACGTACAAGAATAGGTGTATTTTTTGACGGGTATACGGGCGCCGTAGTCGGCGTAGTTGGCTTATAGTCTGAATAGCGTATTTTTTTTTTTTTTTTTCCGGAAACGACGGGCCGACAAAAACAAACGAAAAACCGCCCGAGCCATATCGGAGACCGGCCCACCGCAGTGTCACCATTCGTTATTCATTTTTTTTTTTTTTTAATGTGCCGCAGAACATATCTGTTGTTATTTTCCTACGCAGTACTGTCGACGTGATTTTAGAAAAACGGCAAACGCGATAAAGTGTCAGGATAACACTCCGGAACCATATATTTCGGGGGGGGTGAGTGTTTAAATGTCTATTTTAATAAATATTTTTTTTTTTTTTTTTATCACAATCAAATATTTCCCAAGACAAACAAAGGTTATTAAATTGATCGGAAAAAAAAACCTTCCGTTTGACTTTTCTAGAACAGTGGGCGGAATACTTTCCGGTCCGCCGTCTAAATAAAAAAAACTGACACTCATCTCTGAAAATGCAATTTTTTAATATTCCAATATTTTAGGAAATAATTCGTTACTTTATTACTTGATCAATTTGTTTGGTTCTTTTTTTTTTTTTAATTTTTTTTTTTTTCTGCTTATTTTATCGTTTACCGAGACAACCAAATATCGAAACTGACATCTAGCGGTTAAAAATTGAAATAACTTATGACGATTTTACACAATCAAATCGTGAAATTTATTTAACAAAATTTCATAGTAATCTCGAAAAACGTGTTTTTTTTCGATGTTTCAATTTTTAAAACGGGAGTGCGATATATTAACGTATGCGAGTCAGCCCCGCGCGAATTAAAAAACGCGTCTTATTTCGTTTGTTTATGTACATTGTTATTTTCCCCCATGACATAATAAAAATTAAAAAAAAAAAACCGTTCCCTAAACGAATTAATTATGCATGTAAATTACGCGCCGAACAAATAAGTTTTTTTTTTTTTTATTTTTATTGCCTTCGTGAAATTCAATCGCATTCGGTCTTGGGCGCTGGGCGGCGGCGGCGGCGACAAACGACACGACAATTACGTTTCGTAGCAAAACGTTTGTCATTTATTTTAATTTTATTATAATATTTTTTTTTTTTTTTTGTATAATTCTTTATGTCAAATGTAAAAAAAAAAAAAAAAAAGGAAACTAAACGGTACGTTTAAATTTAATAGTTGTTTACGTAGTAAAACGTTCGTCTGAACCTGTAAAGTGTTTACGAAATCCTCGTAAAAAAAAATTTAATAAAAAAAAACGTCAGAAAACTTATAGAAATTTGTATTTTTTTTTTTTTTTTTGTAAATCTAGAACACGCGAAAAATGAAACGCCCCTCTCCCCCACCGATATTTCCCGTCCGATAAATATTAATTAAATTGAGAATAATTTCTCGGCGAATTCGTTTTCGCGGACATTTAATCGTACCGCCGAGACGTAAAAAAATAATAATAACCATCAAATAACCGATAACCTATAAAAAAAATAACGTATAATAAAACCGTTTACGATAAAACGGATACGTACAAAAACAGTAATAATGTATTATAAATAGAGTATGTTCAAACTTTTTTTTTTTCTTTTTTTTTTTTTTTTTATTGGCGAACAATTTTTACGAAATATGTAACACACTTTATGGGATTGCCTGTAAAACACATACATATAACACTAAAAGTTTTATACACTCGTGTATAAAAAAATGTTCCCTAAAATATATAACATTTTTTTTTTTTTTTATATAAAACTTAAACTAATAATAATAAATTGTCATCAAAATGACGATATAACACTTACACCTAAATTAATAATAAATGTGTCTTTTTCAACGACCTAGAGTGACAGAAAAAAATATTTTTTTTTTTTTTTTTGAAAAAAAAATCATTTCTACCAAAGACGTAGAATTTACCGATAATTTACCGGAATAGAAATACGAGAGAAAAAAAAAATAAAAAAAAATATTATTTAGTTTACTCTCGGAATATTTCTGTGAAAAATAATGTTACAAGTACACAAAAAAAAAATAGTATAATTAATTTCGAATGTCGAAAAAAAAAACAATGTCAAATCTGCTAGAAATGTTGTTGAAATTATTAATTTTTTTTTTTTTTTTTTTTTTTTCTCGTCGACGACAACATATTTTTAAAATAATAACCTGTAAAATAACATATTCTAATAGTAACAATAACGTAGCGGTCAGGCGCTGTGTGTATGCAAAACATATTACCGTTACGTCGTGGTGGTTGGTTGGACGGCGGCGGGCACGGCACGGCGACCACCGGAGCATCACAAGTTGCCAGTCCGTGGTTTGCAGGCGGACTGACGACAGCATCACGGCCTGGCGGACCGTTACGGATTCACGCGGACGACGGCGCGCCTGGCAGCCGCGCCAACTCGTTCGGCGGCGGCGCGGCGAGCGCGGCGCACACTCCGACGGCGGCGGCGGCGGTAAATGCGGCGGCGCGACGACGTCCGCCTTTGTCTTTGGAAATCCCGGCGGGGTGCCATAAATTTTTTTTTTTTCGAATTTCAAATGTTCACAGACATACATCGGAAATTACGATTTTCCAATCAATAGTCATTTCTTTCATTCTTTTTCATTTTTTTTGTTTTGAATCCAAAAAAAATTTAGAAACGTTTAGTGTAAAAGACAAAAAAAAAAATATATATATATATGAAAAATGCATCATTAATTGTGATGTAGGAATACAAAAAAAACAATAAAAAATCTTTTATACGATTTTTCAACAATACTATCGAATCGGTATTTTCGTTGGACCCCGCCCGGTTGAACATTTTCGATTTTTGAACGCGGCAAATCCAGAAAAATCCGCTGACCATCGACCGTCGTCCTAAAATATTATCGAAATTCGGTTGTTATATTAGAAAAAAAAACAATCGCGTATAACAAAATAATAAATTGGTCGAATTGTCGTTACTTGATAATTTTTAACTACTACTTTGTTTCAATAGTTTTAACGCGGAATTTTGTATAATGGCTATTTGCAACGGTATAAATGACAAAAAAAAAAAATCAAACGAAATCGAGCTCGTCGATCTTTGTGAAAATGTCACTCGGATAGGCAACTTTAAGCGACCAAATTCGATCGATAAATCAACATTTTAATTCGAAATTGTGTCCGCGAATAAAAGGCATGCCCTCCGGCTTATAGCTCGAAAATACGAGCGATTATCTTCCATCATCCGGATGACCGCCTTTTTTTTTTTTTTTTTTTATTTTTTTTTTTTGACATGTATATGTCTTATGGCTGGGGGTCATTCTGTTAATTTGTCCGACACCGAGAATGTTACCATGACGTCATTGGTGCGTTCACGCGTGCGTGTGTTTTTTACATGGTTCTAAAGGTATCGCCGGGCAAGTAATCAACATTCCAGCGGACGTTAACTCGATGGTATCGGAACTGCCTCGCCAACTGGATGACGACGATCTTGCGTTCAATGTTCACATTAAACGACATTTAATACATAAATCGACCTACTTGACGGGATACGTGAAAAATTCGGTAGTAAAAAGGTGGCTCCGATCTCTCGTCACTAAACCATTGTACCTCGGAATTCGGATTAACGAGTCTTTGTACCGCGATTATGATAATTCACCACCCGCTTTGGCGCCCGTTCCTGAGGCAGAAGCTGATGCGTCTGGCGAACACCCGGAGCACGTTAACCATCTATTACTCTCGAAGCAATAAAAACAATTGCTGTCTTTGAAAAATAAATAAATAATTCCTCTCTTTGAAACATGTTTATTTTTTACACGTGTTAAAACAGTTACCCACAGTTTAATCGTCGTCTCCTCGTATCTAATACCAAATTGACATCGGCATTCTTATGTCAACTGTATTCAGTAGAAACAAGACATATACATGTACCGATGTATCTGTATGTAGTGTAGATACTCTTAGTTTTTTTTTTTTTTTTTTTTCTGAGCCGGCATTACCCCAGCCTCCCGGTAACGCCGTGAGGCACTACTTCGGCAGGCGGGTCGCCATCGTTTTTTCACAAACGAACACGTACGAATAAATACAAATTATAAAAATCCGTTTTCCCCTGCGACGGGGCGGGCTCGCGTGAAATGCGTACGAAAAACTTCGCGACCCTACGGGAGAATGGGCGGTGGGCAAGCCGAAGCCCACTTGCTGCCCTTACACGAGTACGGGGGACGGTTCCTACCGGCACCGCGGCCGGCGGTCTGGCGTCTCCGGATGACCGCCCGACCTCAGTATGTACGAGGCGTATACGAAAAGTAAGGGGCTTTTCGTCATAAAAAAAAAAAAAATTACAATCATACGAAATAGGCTCTATTAGCACATTTAGTTTGCTACGGATCTACTTCACGTTTCCGCATAAACGCCGTTCACTTCCAAGCATTTTTCGTACCGCTGCACCAGATTCCAAAAAAACCCCCGTGCACAGACGCTCACCGCCTGCGAGTTGGACCAGTTTTCAACGGCGTTCTTAATTTCCTTGTCGTTTTCAACAGCCACTTTTTGAAATGTAATAAAACGAACCGGGTGCAAGTCGGCACTGTACGGCGGGTGGTTAAAAAGTTCCCAACGTAAATCTTGAATTTTCTCCCGGGTCCTGGCTGCGGTGTGAGGGCGCGCGTCATCACGGAGGAGGATTACACCGGACGACCGTCTACCGCGTCGTCGATTTCGGATCGCATGAGGTCATTAGCCTGTGATAAGATAAGAGCAGGCCTTAAAAGGTGGTATATATTAAATTGTACGGTAACGACGTTTTTATTCGTAATCATGGTCTGAACACCTGTGTTCATCGCGGCGTCGTCGTGCGTGCGTATTACGAAAATAATCATTCTGTGATCGCTACACAAAGTGCTTTTCGTATAAAGAATCTGTTCCTTCTGCTAACACTATCGAATTGTGGATACGGCATTTGGAAAAAACTGCAAGTACCCTAAGTAGACTCGGACACGGAGCACCCAGAACGGTAAGAACCCCCGCGAAAATGTGAAGTTGGTTAGAGAGTCAATTGAGCAGTCGTTAAGACGCTCAGCCCGGAAACACGTTGTGGCTTTGGGAATCTCCGACCGTTCTTTGAGGAGAATTCATCTTCTTGCTGGCCAGCACGGTTCCCAGATTTAAGAAATGTGATTTTTTTCCTCTGGGGCTATCTTAAGGATATGGTTTTCAGACATTGCCCACATACCATAGAAGAAATTAAACAGAAAATCACCGTGGAAGCCGACGCCATACCAGTCGAAATGTGCCGAATATCATACGAGAGCTTCAGAGATCGTCTACAACAGTGTATCAATGCTGACGGCCGCCATCTCGGGGATACAATTTTCAAAATTGAATACTGATTTAAATGAAAAAAAAAACGTTGCTCTAAGTTTTACTGTTCGTTATTCATAGCCCATCAAAACTCGTCAGTCGGCTCTGCCGCACCCTGTATATATATATATATATATATATATTCGTTTCGAGACGGATTTTCATTGATTACTCGCCACGTAGAGTTTTACGCACTGAAAGTTACATCGCGTTATTCTACACGGGACATCGATTCGTAACGTTCGAACTCAAATCGTACAAAATATATACCTAATAATTTCGTAAAAATTAAAAAAAAAAAAAAAAAAAAACGCAATCTGCTTGGACCGATGAAAACACAATAATTTATATATATATATATATATATATGAAAATGATAAATAAACAACAATTAATAATGAAAAAAAAAAACCAACCGCGAGACGTTCGGTTGAAAGGAGAAAAACACGCCTTGGCCATTATTTTTTTTTTTTTTTTTTTTTTTTTAAGGTTATACGGTTTCCCGTCCCGGGACGTCCTTTTATATTGTATTATAAATAATAATATTTTTCTTCGTCCCGGCGACCGCGTTCTTTTCCGAAACTCTTCGCGGCGGCCGTCTAATCCGCGATTTTATGACGAAACGGTATATCGCCGAGACCGCGAGACAAATAATATCTGTCCGTATCAATCATCATTATCCGGTATCTGCCAGCGCGGCCCCGCGTCCGGCCCCGGTCCCGCGTCGTATCATTTATATTGCCAGACTTTAATAACGGCCGTGTTCGTCAGCCCTTCGGTGCTCTCTAATGGATAAATGCACGGCGCAGTAACGGGCTGAAACCGTATAGAAATTATATTCGTAAACTCCTATAAATATATATATATATATATATCTGGTCGTACAAACTGAACAGACACGGCTGTATTACCGCCGGCTGACGGTATCGTTAGAGCCGACGGCCAACAATGGGCCCGTTAAATGCATTTCGACGGTCAGAAGAACGAATTATATAATGTATACAGTAAGACTTTTACATTACGGAATTTGCCGTTCAACGAATCATTTTTTCGAGAACCGCGACGTTCGCTGTGAATCGCGTGTAAATTTATCTCTGTAATAACGAATCCGATGTTTGTGCATCACGAATAAACTATTCGACAACACGCCTGGTTTTTTTTTTTTTTTTTTTTTTTTTTTGTCACTGTCGAATATTAAATATCGTTCAAACTGCCGCGCTGCAGTTCCAATACTCACGAAATCCAAGGAGATCACGCAGAAGAATCGCCTAAACTCACAGAAAAAGAGATACTAAACGCCTTTTCTGTTGTGAGAAATGGCTTTAGACAACAAGCAAATGTATGGGATGAAATTTTTTTTTAACTCAATTAAAATCGAAACATTTTACGAAAACAGTACAATGTATAAAAAAAAATAATAATAATAATAATAAACAATCGAAACTCACTGATTACTTCTTTAAAATTAAGATTACAAAATACATAATATATACGTAGGTATAATGTGATATTTTATGTTTGTTTTTCATATAAAATCTAGAATATGAAATTAAAAAATTGATACATATGAAGGAAAAAAAACCATGTAATTTAATTTTTTTTTTTTTTATTAAAAAAGAATATTTACAATCTATGCTATACAGGCATAATAAGCTAATATTAGCATACAATAAAAACAAATTATACAACCTGAACACATGAGGAAGGAGGCCATCCAGCGATAGCACCCAACGTTAAATTTTTTTTTTTTTTTTATTAATTTTTAACTTAAATTAAATTTAATGGTTTGATAGTCGTCAATCATTTAATAAATCACGACACCATTTCCTCTTTAGACGGTGTGGGGAATTGTTAGGAAGCGAGTTGGAAGCAAGTTCAGCGATTTAAGGGTTAAAGCGAGACTGTAATTTAGAGTGAAATTTTTTATAACATTTTAATTGATTAACTGTTTCTATTTTGAAGTCATTTTGAAGTGTCGAATTTGATACGTACCGAGGTGCAGAAGAGATAATGTGAAGAGTGATGGATTGGAAAGCTGGGAGGGTACGTATTTGAGATGGTTTAGCGCATCCCCAGATTTGTATTGCGTAATTCTATTTAACGAATTTCTCTGTAATACGAATATTTTTTTTTTATTTTTTTTTGTTGCCCACGAGACTCTTATGTATGGACGTTTTACGGTAATAAAAAAAATACAACATACAAACTGCCTCCGATGTAGACGAACACTTATTATATACGAAAACGGTCGGCATAGAACGTTTTCGTTTTGTATTTACGAAATGGAATAGCTTATTGCGGCGGTGCACTAAAAGCAATGTCACGGGGGATGTCTAACATTGCATTTGTCGAACGCGCGGATTTGTCTAAATATTCCAGTACTTTTGCGGAGATTATGGGCGGTTGTTTTTTTTTTTTTTGTTGTTGTTGAAAATAAACGGGAAAAGAAAATAACCCCGGCAACAATAATAATAATACTAACAATTTTAAAGAAAACGGTACACATACATATATATATTTATCTAAGTGCAAGATATATCTTGCAAATTTAATGTTCTATATAATATCTCCCTTCAGATGCAATTCGAGTTTGCATTGTGATGGTAGTTTTACATTTCGTCCCTAGTAAATATGTAACGTAGAAACTAACAACCGTTGAACGGGCATCGTAAAAATTAGAGATCATAATAGTGTAATATGCTATATATGAAAAATTAAATTTAAATATACCGCGACGCGATTTGTGAAAATCTGTAATTATTTAACTAATGCGTGTGTATATAAAAAAAAATTCATTAGAGTAGTATTTTTTTTTTTTTTTTTTTTTTTTTTTGCAATCCTACATTGGGAATACAAACAAGAGGATTTTTTTCAGATGCATTCAGACGAGCAGACCCTGATTTAGGTGACTAGTCACCCGGCCATCATTTTTGAGAGGCCTCATATTTATTATATTTGCATACTGTTCAACATGACACAACTAAGCAATTGTCCTTTGACGGTATCGTTGATGAATTTCCAGAGGACCGCAGGAAAAAATCCATATTCGTACAAGTTACAATTAACTTTTTGAAATGAAATATACAATTTTTTTTTTTTTTTTTTTAATGGGGATGGCGGCCTCTTTCTTAAAGACAAAGTCCCCGGCCCTAAAATCTGTAAATCAGGCGCTGCAGACGAGTTAGTGATATTTGGGTTTTATATATTGAATCGATTAAAATTGTATTAAATTCAGACTTTTCATATATTATATCGATAGACAACCAGAACATTTCATTGTAATCGTTCTAGTAAGATGGAGTGACTGTCGAAGATTTTGATTGAGCTTATCGTTTGTAAATCCTTTTAGAAACTCGCGGGATTTAAAATCCTATTGACGCGTGTTGGTACGTACAATTTTATGTTGAGTTTAATCTTATAATGTTTTCTTGTTTATTTTGATTTATAACAATACGAAAATTAACAGTTCGTGGAAATGTTTTATTGTTATTATTATTATTATTATTTTTTTTTTTTTTATTGATTCGAATAATTGCATAAATGCAAAAAGCAATTTGCATAACTTTAAAACAACATAATTGCGAGAGATCTTTTTACAATAAGAATAAAACTGTTATCTCTAGACTTCTTAATTGCTCGCTATAAGAATTTACATGGTTAGAGATACTTTTGATATAAAATGTAAATGCTTTGAAACTTAGATACGAGTGGCAATTTCAAAACTTAATTTTGCACTCGCACAGAGAAGCACTTCAAAAAGTACTCCAGTTATTCCTTTGAAGTTCTATTGTTCAATACATGAACAAACATGAGTATATTTTCAAGAATACTTATAGAAAATGTTATAAGGAACACAGTAAATCGCATTTTTATTTTGTCAAAGTAATTTTTAAAAATGTACTACAAATTTTTTTTTTTTTTTGTTTAACAAAATCGTAGTCTTTTGTTGTTTATAATAATTTTTTGTACACAATATTATTGATAAAAATCACACAAAATCCAATCAAGGACGCACCTGGGATTTTTTTTGTTGGAGGAGCTAAATAAAATTATTTTTAAATAGTAATAGTAATTATTTTAAAACATGTATAGAAACCCGAATGCTATGCTCGAGCTTTTACTCACTTGTTTATGAAATAAACTACAATAAATAATATAATATAAAAAGAAAAAGAAAAAAAATACTTAAAAAAAATGTTTTGAAAACAGAAATTATGTTATAACTGGAATTTATCGTAATATTACTTTTTGCACTTTGGTTTTTAATCTAGTCACGTTGAAAGTTATGCATATTATCTAATATATAGATACTTTTTTTTGATATGAAAATTTAAAATCGGTACCGAATACTAATACAAAAAATTTAAAGGGTCAACAATTTTTCTATTAACCCCATCCCCCCCACCCCGGTTGGGTGCGCCCTTGAATAAATTTTAAACAAAACCGAACAAAAAAATCGTAGATATTTTACACACGGCTAGATTCAGCACAAATCTTGTGCAAACTTGTAATATAAAACTAATTCATTATGAATTTGATTTTACCATATTCTGAAGTAAATCCGGTTCTATTTTACAGAATAAATTGGTTTCTAATCTTAATTCATAACGAATTAGTTTTACGGTACAAGTCTACAAAATAGTTGTTAATATTGATTAATGGATTTGATTTATATCGTTGTTTTTTTTTTTTTTTTTTTTCAGTTACAAATAACCGTACAAAGAACGTCGAATTTCCACAGAATACTTATACCGATTAGCCTTTTCCAAACGCAGTGAAAACATTCGGAAGGCATTTCGACAATTTTCGTTTGGCTATTTTACAGCCATTGGAAATCGTAATCGGCGTGTTATACGCGAACAAAACCGTAATTATGGCACTGGGGGTACCGGCCCGGCGCCCAATAGACCCGAATCGTCGTCGTCCGATATATTAAATAAATAAATTCGATTTGCCGGGGCTCGTCTGAGCCCCGCCGAGGTACGCAGCAATTATTGTCGGATATTATCGGATATTATACTAATCATTATTACCCGTAAACATATCGGACAATCCGAAACGGACGATCCGGGGATGGGGAGATTGTCTTTCTAGCAATACCGATAAAACCGTCGCCGTTATATATTATCACTATTACTATCACTATTACTATTACTATTATTGTTACTATTATTGCGTTTTTGGTTTCCGTCGTCTTCCGGTCGTACGATTATAATATTATTGCGTCGCCGTGCCGTTATTTTCGAGTACAGGCCGGGGAAAACAGTCGCCAGACTGCTGCGTAATCCTTTCCTCGCGGCTACGTGCGTATTATAATGCCGCGCGAGGCGTCCAAATATACAGGGCGCGTCGCGTGTACGCCCGATAACCGAGCATTTTAACGGTGACACAAACCGTTACCGGATCGTTTTGCGTACTCATTGTGACGATAACAAAAAAAAAAAAAAAATGAAGAAAAATAAAACCGCGTCATTAACACGTCGTATGTTGGCCCTGTTGCCCTGACGCGGTTTTTTTTTCGTTGGTTTTTCACCCCAGATTTCTTCGGGCGCCGTGACTTTGCCCGGCATTGCATATGGGCTCGATTGTGACGCTATAGCCAGTGTTACCACTGATAATTAGAAGTCTCTCCGGAACTTGATGCATTTGCCTGTTTTTTTTTTTTTGCTAATGCTTATGATCGAGACTGGTCTTTAGAGAAATTTCACTAGTTTCTAAATCCAAGCCACAAATGGACATTGTCTGATCTTGAGTCTTGTTAATGGTCATCGCGAATACCAAGCGAATAGGTAACGGTATTGTAGTATCTGATAGGATCATTGGGATACGTGGCAACAGGAAGATTTCTCCTTTAAACTTTCCAGTCAAAATAGTTGCTTTAATAACATTTCCGGTGATCCTTTTAATGACCAAACGTGTGCCGTTGCATAACCTGTGTGGGTTCAAATTACGTGGTAGAATAATCGGTGAACTAATTTTCAACCGAAGATTGTGTTGTGGTATTGCTGGTATATCTATAGAATTTAAAAATTCAGTTGAATAATTCACGGCTTCGTTTTCATCAATAATAGTGTCGATTGATTTAAAAGACATCCGGCAACAACTACTGTATCTGGAAGTTAATTTCATCAACATCAACATTTTTCGCCGCCAAAATCGCCACTGACCCGGTTATGGTTCAATCATTCAGAATAGCCGGGAAGACACTCTCAATTAGTTTATGTTTTGTCTCAACAAAAGTCCAGCAATTGTCTGGAAATTTGATACATTGTGTAATCGGATGCAGTTCTATTTTATCCAGCAATTGTTCGGAAAATATTTGTGCCGATAGACCATTTTGCAATTGTACTCGCGTATTGATGGTCAATCAAACTGTTTAGACACATGGCCATAAAAACGATTGTTTAAAACATGCGTTAATCTCATCGGCAAAAGTAGAGTGAGGAATAATCGGCAATGTCTGTCGGAAATCACCAGACAATAGTAAGACAGCACCACCGAATATTTCGTCGTTGCCGTTTAAATCTTGCATAGTTTTATGTAATGCTTTGAGTGAATGTTTATGAGCCATAGTACATTCAGTCCAGGTAACAATTGAACTCATTCGCATGACTGCAGCCATTCCGCTTTTATTTTTTTAATGCTACACATTGCGTTTGGTTTGTTATAAACGTCTAACGGCAGCTTGAGTGCTGAATGTGCCGTTTGCCCACCATCTAACAAAGTGGCAGCAATGCCCGACGATACAATTGCCAAAGCAATTTTCTCCTGCAATCGTATTTTTGCAAGGATAAGTGATATTAAAAATGTCTTACCAGTTCCACCTGGTGCATCTAAGGGGAAAAAGCCGCCCTGTTTAGCATCAACAGTCAGCATAATTCGATTATAAATATTTGTTTGTTTATTTGTCATTAGAGGCTCATTGTTCACAATAAATGAAGCTAACGTCAACGTTTTTATACTGGTTTTTTCACTGCAAATCACTTTTAACTAAGTCAATAGCCGGGCGATTGGGTGACGGCATACCGTAATGAGTAAGTGGTAAATTTGAAATTCGAATACATAAATACTCGATCAACAACAATGCTTCATTGTACATTTTTGGAGTGTAACCTATGTCTGTCTACTTCGGTGAAGTATGTCCTTCAGTCATGTAGTTCTTGTATTTTTTCCATAAAGCCGATGATTGTGTTGGATAACATGTTGGCAACTGGTTGATACACGTTCTTCACAACTGCCCATAAAATAGATTCGGTTCATCTTCAGGTCATCATTAGGCATCGGCATCAATGACTCAATCATATAGTAATACCCCTGCCTTTGTATTTTGAATGTAGATTCAAAGTTATGTCCGTCAGATGTGTGATCGTGAATTTTTGTTACCCTTAATGACGTCATTTGAAAGCAAGAATTGAATTTGTGTATCTTGCTCAAAAATAATTTTGAATCTTCTTATTCGCTAGCGATAAGTGATTGTAAAGGTTCTGACGGAATGGTAAGGGGTAACAGTACAACTTTTCCTGATGTGCAACAGATGCCGAGTACTTCATTATAAAATTTCAATGTCTGAAAATGTTGCCATACTGTGTCGATTGCACCGATAGAAATTTTAGAATGCGCTGAGTAATCAATGTCCGGTGAATATTTAAACGCAAAACAAACAAATGATGCATATGTTAAATGCGCGGCTGGCTTGCTATCTTTCTCGTTCTTGTGCTCTGAATGTGTCTATATGCTGTTCATATGCCGCTCTCGTTCTTATTACATTTCGTCGCAGACGTTCGTCACGATGTGCTCAAGATTATTGTACTCGTCTCTCGTCTGCCTAGATTCTTGGATCTTCATTTATTTGCGCAGTTTGTTCGTCCTATCTATGAGCTCTTGCAATACGTGAACGTATTGCAGCTGTGCTATATTGATTATTAAGGATAAATATTCTTCGCGGTATTTTACTAAAAATGAAAATTAATACGCAAAACGATAATTTAACGTATGTTACTCTTGGGGTGTTAGATCCCTACACCATACGGTGTATACCACCAAAATTTCAAGTATCTAGATCCAGCAGATTGGTCTGGGCGTTAATCAGTGAGTGATTGAGTGGTATTTGGCTTGTATATATATATAGAATAACGGAAAAAAATAATGTTTTTGGTAACTAAGTAACGATAGTTTCTCTAGCAACGTATTAATTATTGATTTTTATATATATATATATACAACCCTTTCCCTATAAAACATTTTTAAATTTGCAATAAAAAGTATTGACGGTCACGAGATAAAAACTATCCTATCCTTTAAGTTGGACCAAACAATACACATTTACAAAATTTCATCGAAATCGGTTAAGCGGTTTCGGAGATTAGCGTAAACGAACATCGTGACACGAGATTTTTATATATAAATGAATGTCTGTCTGTCTGTATAAGATTAATAGACTCAAAAACTACTGGAGCGATTTTTTGCAAAATTTTCCGCGTTTTCCGAAGAAGGTTTATAGCTATTGAAATCCATCCCCTATTGAATACCATCCCCTAAAATTCGATTTGTAGATTTAGTACAAAAATCGAATTATTTTTTGTTGATTTATGAGTTACCTTGGTAACACGGATGAAAATAAAACTGTTATTAATTATTGTAGTGCAATCTCTGTGCTGTGCGCGTATTATATTAATTAATGAAAATACGTAAAAAAAACCATTAGCTTTGTTTGTTTATAAGCTAGACAATAAAACAAAAAATGTCATATATCATAAAGCATTGCAAAGAACGAAATGATTATGATAAGGGGTTCTCGTCAAAGACGTACACATCAATGGGGTCCGGTATGTTCCCACACGACAGATTAACGGTTACATATCGAGTTACACATACTACTATCAAAATATGCAAAATTTCCTCCTCTATAAATTAGTATACGAGTATTTATATTTAAATTTATTTATATTAAAGACAATATGAAATGAAATGACTATATTTCTGCTTATAATGAAATATGGTATCTAGCGTAAATATAGACACTTCTGAGATATGACTCAAATCTGACCGTTTGTATAAAGGGTGACATAATGAAACTTTAAATTTCGATTTTTCGAAAACTCGATTTCCCGACTTTTTCATATTTCGGGTTATGTCACTATTCTTTCGGCTTGCGATATTGAAGTTCCTACACGAACAAAAATACAACCAAAATGCAATTTCTTACACAATAAATCAAATATAAAATGCGATAAAATTAAATGCATTATATTCTGTACTACACTGCTCCTATTATGCAAACCAGCGGCTTCCAGAGCGTGCGCTGCGCCGTCGACCAGATAAGGTAAACTAAAAATATATATGATTAAAGGAATCGGAATTTCCAACTTCTCTGGATGGTATGGCCTTCCTATTATGAATTTAGAGGGTATATAAATCCTAGCGTAATCGTACCAGGGAACTATAGTTATCCCTCGGGGTATGATTTGTCCGGTCCACCGGCCGGCCGCCGTCTGCAGCATAGCAACAGGTGTCCACAACAGTTGCCCTCCCGGGCGTAAATGATCGGCGTTAGTTTCAAATGTCCTGGTACACAATTTTCGAATATTCCTTAAAATTAAAACATTTTGAAGGATTTTAATAAACGGCCGTAACTAGGTTACTGTTTAACGTATGCGAGCGAGATCTTCACTAGTAAATATACGGGCACTACACACATTATAAGTATCCCTCCTTCCGATTTTTGGATCAACGTTTTAACGCCGCAAAATAATAGACTTGGAACCCCGCACAAGACTCACCCGTATTTGGATATCAGAAAATCCTTTCCCGTACTACTACGGTGATGATCAGTTCAATTACCACGGACGAAGTCCATTAAAAGGGATTTTATGAAATCCATCTGTGTAGGGGCCATCCATGTATGAGGATCCGAGTCACTCGCCTATCACGAAATCTCGCCGAGATAAAATTGATCTAAAAGTCTGAAGGGCCACCTTGTACTTTTAGTATGAAGTGTGCATAATAGTATTAGTAACGTCCTAGTAAAGATAGCCGCGTATGTTTAAAAACAATCGAGTACTCCAATAATGACGTTTTATGGAATTATAGTTTTCTCAATTTTAAGGAATGTTCGAAAACTATGTACCAAGATATCATAAGCTGACGTCGATAAATCTCTCTCGGGAGGGCACCTGTTGCCAGGCAAACAGAATGTGTATACAGCGTAAGTGGTAAGTCATACCTTAAGCTAAAACGTGTTAATGAGTTGAATTACTTTTATTTTGGTGAAAATAATGGTTTTGTTGTCAAAAACTAATTTTACAATGTTCACTAAATTTTAACAATATGCTTTAAATTATTTGAACTAGTATTACTAAAAAGAAAAAAAAAAACGAAAACGTGAAATGTTCAAAAAACGATGTAAAACTTAAAACATTTCCATTGTTAATGCATTTGAAATGTATTTAAATTGGAATTTATATTATATATAACCGTTGAATAAATAAAAATAAAACACATTTTGATAATAATATATTGATTTGCTTCCACGACTTACCGTGTATACCTTCGCCCCCCATTAAATACCTATTATTTACCACCGCGGATCTACTACTCGGAGTGTAGCGAGGGGTTTAATATTTCGGGGTGGGCGGTGTAAAGAAAAAAATATTATGACGGGGAAAAAATGTACACCGCCTATGCACACCCACGGGGCGAGTATTTTTTATCGGCAATATCTCGCGTGTGGGAACTTACATCCGTCCGCCTTGTTAACGTTTCCCGGGGCAAAACTGTTCGGATATTTTAGAGGTTTATGACGGTGTGATACACCCTGCGTATATATATATATATAGTTTTTACCGGTGCGAACACAATATAAATAATATATTATTGTACTAGACGCGTAATAATAATATTATCATAGTATTATTATTATTGTCGTATACGTGACGTCGGTAACCGTTTTTAATGGCGCGGCCCGGTCGGGGGTGGCGGATAATATAACACACACCCCGTGTGCAATTCGAAAGCGATTGCCGGTGACAAAGTTCACGGCGATAAAAACGCCGCACCGCGTAAATAATACGCGTTTTCTCGCATATTATTCGGAACGGGAAGAAGAAATAAAATAATAATAAAAAAAAATACACCGCGACAATATCGGTTTTTATAACGACGAGGGGGAGTAACCGTCGGCTAGGGTCGTCTCCACGCGCACGCACACATAATTCGGCGTGACTTTTTTCACGTCTTTCCCCGTCCTTTTGCCGGTTTTTTTATTTTTTTTTTACGCCCGCGTCATTCGCGGCACGTACGTGTGTTTACGATATTCCGCACTACACGTCCAACAAGACGTAAAAAATTCACCTCGCACCCGGTGCCTTCGTCTGAACCTGGCACCGAAACCCGGCCAAAAAAAAAAACAACGTCTGTTCCGTTGAGTGTCTCGTTCTTGTTCCGCAAACGCATTCGTACGGTCCCGTCTCGAGATAATATGTCACGTGAATTCACATTTTGCGCGCGTCAGTATGTCCGAGATAAAAAAAAAATCTGAAATCAAATTCGTCAAGGGTTTGATGGAATTTCGGTATTCAATTATAGGGCGATTTTTGCGAATTTTTACACGTAAATTCGCTTTTTCGGTTTGTATAAAAATGATCCCAATTGTTCGTATCGTTCACCACTAGTAAAACGTGTCTAGATTTCTCACAAAAAAAAAAAAAAAAAGTTTTTAAAAAAAAACTAGCAACCCGATGGCGGTACAACGGTTTTATATTCTCGTTGGTTTCTGATTAAGCTAATTTTACTCATAACTAAAAACTAAAAATCGGTCCAGACAGCGTTCGCTCCGGCCCGTTTGCGCGCCGCTCTCTCCTTCTTCCTGGTCGGCTGCTAGGACACCTTGCCCGCGAACCGCTTGTCCGCGTCCCGGGTTTTCCCTGCTGTTCGGCATGAGCCCGGCGATTGAGTCCCCGGCTCCATTGCCCCACCAATTGCGTCCTCCAGCTCCTTCCATCTGTCACGCCTGAACAGCGTGCGCTCGGCGTCGTCGATGGCCGCCCCGCAGTAGACGCACGCTGGTTCCCGGCGTAGCTTGAATCTGTGCAGATAGTGGCCGGTCAACATCTGAGTAAGATGATAGTTAGTTTAATAGGCACGCCAACCTAATTAAATGGTAACTGTTTATTATCACGGTACAACAAACTTATTAAACTGCCAAAACTGGAATAATTTCAAAAAAAAAAAAAAAAAAAAATTATGATTTATACGAGGTGTGGCTATTAAATAACGAGACTATCTACTTAGCGATAAGGCATGAGTA
Organism: Tuberolachnus salignus; assembly: GCA_956483605.1. NCBI lineage: Eukaryota > Metazoa > Arthropoda > Insecta > Hemiptera > Aphididae > Tuberolachnus > Tuberolachnus salignus. The sequence continues at coordinate 24,531,612 of OY101434.1, read as the reverse complement.
GATAAGGGTATAATGGTAGTATATTTGTAATCTATGAATATCACTGCATCGAACAATATCAGTTTAGTCAGTTTCCATTTTGTAGTCTATGTGTAAGCGTCGTTTAAATTGACCTCTTACGTATTGAATGTCGAAATCATGCCGGACGAAAAAATTGAACAACGTATTAATTTAAAATTTTTAGTGAAACTTGGAAAATCTGCGACCGAAAGTTTTAATTTATTAACTGAAGTATATGGAGATAGTGTCCTATCACGACCACGTGTTTTTGAGTGGCACAAACGATTTCGTGAGGGTCGTGAAGAAGTTGAAGACAATCAACGGGTGGGTCGTCCATGTTGGTCGTATTTTTCGATATTAAGGGTGTAATAATGACAGAATGGGTACCTCAGGGACAAACTGTGAATCAACATTATTACCTTCAAGTATTGACAACACTCAGAGAACGAGTAAGAAGAAAGCGGCCTGAGTTGTGGGAAAATGACTCTTGGATCTTGCATCAAGACAATGCGCCGGCTCACAGTGCCTTATCTGTAAAGCGATTTTTAGCTAAAAATCGAACTCCAGTGCTTCAACACCCCCCATATTCACCAGATCTCTCTCCATGCGACTTTTGGCTTTTTCCAAAATTAAAAAGTGCGTTAAAGGGCACACATTTTGAGTCAGTTGAAGCTGTAAAAACAAAAGCGACAGAGGTGTTAAAGACATTGCAAGAAAAGGATTTCCAACACTGTTTCAACCAATGGAAAATTAGAATGGAGCGATGTGTCAAACATGGAGGGGAGTATATAGAAGGGGAAAAATGTTAAACCATTAAAAAATATAAATAAAAAGTTTTTACAGAGAAAATCTCGTTATTTATTAGCCACACCTCGTATTTCGAATTAGAACGACACGAGACGAATTTATGTATAGAAATTACATTTCTATCTTCTATAAAAACAAAAGAAGCATACGCTTACGAAAATATAAAATTATACGTTCGTTTATGATTTTTTTTTGTTTTTTGTTTGTCCGCGAGAGTTTTACGTTTAAAATGAATTTCGGCCATCATCCGGTTACCTAACTTGGAGATTCCCATCGACGGTCTACGATCGTTTAAACGGATCGTACATTCGTGCACACGTATTTATGAACTTGTATTATACTTACGTCGTAAAAGTTTCCCGCAAAACCACTTCACCGTCGGCGGTTATAATAATATTTCCACGAGAAATACGCTGCCGTCGTATGATGCAATTTGTCTTCTTACTCCGCGCACAGTAACAAATTCGCGGCGAAATGAATTTTTTCATTTTTTTTTTTTTCTAACTATAAATATATATATGTATATTTTAAAGAAAGGAAAAAAAAAACAACAACAACAAAATAATCGTATATAGTACGCTCGTGTTATTCGCCTGTGCGTACGACCCGAGTGCATTTCGTTTGGAATAAAACATAAACTTTAACCGTATTCCTTTTTCGTATATACGGTCGTGGCGGCGGTAAGTTTATTCCCGAAACCGTTTTATTGCATTTTATTGTCCTACGTCTTCTCATACGTAGACATTGTTTATCGTTTGATTTATTAAATTTTAATTTAATCCAAATTGCGTTGGTAGAGAAAGAATGATTTTTTTTTTTATTTCGATTTTTTATTCCCGAAATATGATACGGAACATTGAAGCGTCCTAGCCGACCGCGCCGTATAAATTCTACGCCCTCGCAAAAAAAAAAAAAAAAATGATAATAATATTCGAGTTTGCTACATTATAATCGATTCGTATAAAAAATTAAAAAACCATTAAGTCTATCAATACGATTTTCGTCCTAATTCGTACGTTTTCGATTGAACAAGTGCCCATACCTATACATTATATACGATTTCGTGTTTTTTTTTTAATTTTTTTATTCGACCTTATATAATAATATACGATATTTTTGACCGTGACATAACTTAGCGTAAATCAACAGCGTTTTTCCGAAAGAAAAAAAATTACTTTAGTTATGCTCCGTTCAACCTTAACCTTGTATTAACATATATTAAATGTAATTAATTTAAGTAAAGGATATTTTAATCGTTGTACCTATTGTAAGTTGATTATTATATATATATATATTAAAAAAAACATGAAACCCGCGTGTACTTATAATATATAATATTATGTATATTCTATAAAAAGTACTTGTTTAGTTATTTTATCGAATAGATCGCAGTTGTAGTGGTGATATTATTACAAACAATTTTTTGTAGTCGCTAGTATTTGATTTTATTATTATTTTATTTTTTTTTATTGTAAAATGGTAATAGAAATTGCCATCTTCACTTGTGAAAATAAATTATTCCGTCTGTTTAAATTACGGCGGGAAAATCGTAAAATAAAAGTTCAACGGATTTGGGGGAGAGGGGGATGGTGGCTTACTTTTTACCAACATAATATATTTTTTTAACAACTAACACACTGTTAGTTGTTACCGGTACTCGTTTTTCATAAATATCATATAAAATATTCAATACATAATTATTATAGTTAAAGATAAATAAACAAAACGCATGACGTATTTAAAGAATTTATTTTTACGGATAATATATTACAAGTGACTCGTGTAGCATAATAATATACATTTACGATATTTACACATATCCCATTAATAATATAATCAATATTCTATTATGTAAATAAAATACATTTCTATTTTTTTTTTTTTTAATTTTTTTTTCAGAATAATAGTTATTAGTAGGTCATAGTAATGTATTTACAATATTATAAATTAAATTACAATTCAGCGATTTATAGTGGCGAACATTTTTTTTAAAATATTATAATTATACCGATAGAATTGCAGACATGGCTTTATTATACTATAAATACTATAATAGTAATAAAAATAAAAAAAAAAACTACTAAAATATAAAATAACCGGCTAAATAACGTTGTTCGTTAGTATATTATTTATTATATTTGTTTGAACGTAATGAACATGGGGCTTTTTTTTTTTTTTTACAAATAATAAGTAGAAAAAAAATCTGTCGTCGTCGTGCTGTTGTAGTATACATTAATGACTGAAAACGAATTTCGTATTAATATTCAAAAACGTCGAAAACTCTTCAAAGGGAAATGAATATTCATAATTTATTATAATAAACAAAAATATACCAATGAACAACTTTCTGTGCGGTGCATATAGTCCAATATTATATTAAATTTATAAAGCACCCTACAGAAAATTAACATAATATTACAATAATAATAATAATATGTCTGTGCATTTCAAATCGATCCTGCAGGTTGGCGGAGTAATTATTTAAACGTTTCGCAAGTTTGAACATCGTATAATACATGTATTGATAATAATATTACAATAATACATAATTTACAAACAAACGAAAATTCGTTGAAGTCACTTTTGTTGTGTCTGCCGTTTCGCCATATCGAATAAACTCGAGCAGCGTGTTTCCATTAAATTATGCTTTAAACCCTAACATTTTAAATGAATAAAATAAAAGCATTTGAAAATGGAGCGATGAGCAGATCTAAACAATTTGAATGCCACAAATGGTAAATTGGGTAAAACTCCCCGGTGCTGGCCAACCTTCAACTTCAAGAAATGTGGAAATGGTGGCAAAAATTAAAGGGCTTGTTTATTATGAATTTTTTCCAAACGGTTAATCAGACTTACACTACAAAGAAGTTTTAATTAAATTACGAAAATGAAACCGAAAAGAAACAGTTCTAGAATCGATCGTGGTTGTTGCACTACGACAACGTGCCTGCTCATTCTGCCTTATCAATCCGTGAATTACTAGCTGATAGACAAATTCCAGTTGTACCTCGCCCCGTTACTCGCCAGACCCTACCCGTAATGATTTTTTTTTTTTTCATTTCCAAAAATTAAAACCGACCTCAAAGGACAACGATTTGATGATATCGAAATAATAGAAACAAAAAACGCGGTGGATCAACTCAAGCAACTTGAAGTTGAAGACTTCCGGCATTGTTTAAAAACGTAGGCAGAAGAGATTGGATAAGTGCATAACATCAGGCGGTGGATACTTTAACCGAGACTAATGTTTGTTGATTAAAGTTTTTAAATAAAAAAAAAAAATCCCGGCATTTTTTCGATCACACCTCGTATACAGAATAATGGCGATGGGTAAGTATTGTTTCGAACGGACGACGGCATTCGTATAGCTACGTGTTCGGGGGGAGAGGGGGCACCTTTGTGATACAATTCTATAGTTTTTTTTCTCTTGTGTAAACGGCGACGGGCCTACTACTTGGCTTTAAAAAAAAAAAAAAAAACGAGGCCGGAAAAGTATCGTCCGTCGAGTCGCGGAAGTCGTAAAACACGGCGGAGGATTTCCCGCATTTGCTTCGCCGCGTTATTTATACGTAATTTTCTTTTACCCGCCACCGTATTATCCGTTGCTCGTATAAAAAAAATTGCCGGGATAAATAAATCGCCCGACGGTTTTCCACCGCCGTTTTTATTATTATTGCTTACGTAACGCGATGAATATTACGGCGCCCGACGCCCCTAAAACCTCGGACCCGATAGTTATTGGCTTTTTAACGCGCAACATTCAGCCAAACGGCACGAAATATCGGTTTAATAGTCTACTCGATGTTACTTTTACGCCAATCGATTGGGTTTCGGGTCGTTTGTATCTCGTTATCCACGTCGAATTTGGTTAACACGCCTCGAACACACTGTTCCCGGTCCCTAGATTCGAATTTTCTATTTTGACAATGCCTAAACATTCGTGTTTGACTCGAACATTGGTCGTGGATAACTCGAAGTTTCAATTTAATTTATAAAATTATAATTGTTTGTACTGACCTCCTTCACACGTGCGCAACAACTAAAAACGACAAACTAAAATCAATTATAGTATGTATTTAAAAATAATAATAAACAATTATACTATATATGTAAATATTGTATATAAAACAATTTTAAATTTTTTTTTTTTTTTTGGCTAACTCAGATTCTTGGATAACTCCAACTATTTTGCTGTAAATGTTTTGCTTTTTTTGAAAGTCGAATTTGAATTTACGAAATATTTGTCTGCACTGAGTTTACACAATTATATTCTACGTCTGTATACTGTAACTATATCTGAAATCTAAAATATGAATATAAACCAATCTACCTGGCCATCATCTAGCGATCCGACGAGGAGCGGTGACACCGGAACGATTTTTGAACCGTGGGGGCTGAATTTTACAAACATTTTTATATTTTATTTTAGTGGATTATATAAAAATGGTCTTAAAAGAATAATACAGTTTTTTTTAAAAAAAAAATATTGTTCTAATTTATTTGTCCATACGGATTTACAATGTCAAAGATCATTTGAATTTTTCGAGCTTCATTTCGATATTCAACATAAAAATGACGGCGGACTACGGATTTCTAAACATTTAGCAATGCCAACTTAGCCGCTAGATCATTTTTCCCGTGAGGGCTATCTGCTCGGGGAATAATTTCCGGCGTCCCCGTAGACGGCAGTGATTCGAAAAGCCTGGGAACGACGGGAATTATTGAAGGCGCGTACGATCGGGAACGGCGACGAAGAGACTTGGCGGAATCGGCAACACACAGAGGCCACGATGGCAAGCCAAAAAACAAAAAACAAAAAAAAAAATAATACGATATCTGCTATAGGCGGTCGTCCGTTCGTTGCATATATGAAAATAATCCGTAAATGATTAGATCTGATTATCTAGAGGCAATCAGATTAACACTGGACGTATTTTCGTATCTATGCCCGGCCGCGGCGATATGGCGAAAACCGACTAAATCTATAATAAAAAATAAAAAAAACCGACTTTCCTGATATAAATATTAAAAATTCTCTGGTATATGAATAATTCGTTATTTGCCCGTTGCGCGCGGTGACAAAACGGTATACCGAATTGTCAGGATCTCATTATTTTAACGATACCCGCCCCGAAACGAATAATGTCGATTCGAAAGTAATTATAAAGTATTTTTTTTTTTTTTCAAAAGTATCCGTATTTCCGTACTCGTGTGCGTGTTCTAAATACATTTTAAAACAGTATCGGTATTCGCATAGTTTTTTTATAAGTATCTTTTACTCATTTTGTCGGCGTTTTAACTCCGGCGGCCGTCGGTCGGACCGCCCGGCCCGAGGACACCGGTATTGTTCTAAGTAATAAATGCGCAATAAACTACGATAATAATTTTTTTTTTTTTTTTTTTTTCCTTTCTGTTTTCGAAATATTAGAAATGAAAATGATGCGCACTCGATCCGGCGGCGTTCGTGTCGTGGACGGGACGCAGGCGACGGGGAGGAGTCCGATTATAATATATATTGTGACACGGATCCGAGTATATTATACAATGTTTTTCAGCCCTTTGCGGACGCGTGTAACAGATGTCGAACGAAATAATAATATACCGTACCGTAAAAATATAGATTTGAGGAATAACAAAAAAAAAATAAAAATAATAAAAAATATAAATATATATTATTAAAAAAAAAAAAAATTTGTATAATAAAAAGACCGAGCCGGGTTATAATATAAATGAGGATTATAAATAACAGTGGTTTTTTCCTCTCCTCTCACTCTCTCTCTCTCTCTCTCTCTCTCTCTCTCTCTCTCTCTTTCAAATTGTCTAGTATTTTCCCCCGACAAAATCGAATTCGAGTACTCATAACATAGTCGCGGTATAGGTATATATTGTGTCTTTGGTATAATGATTGTTTTGTTTTTTCTATCTTTTTTTTTTTTTACAATTTATATATATATATATAGGTAAACATAATCATAAATAGGAGCGCGCGTTATTCAATCCGTCTGTTGGCGAGTATAACCGCTAGGGGTGTGTGGGGGGAGGTACTCTGTTTAATGACGCGGCGGCGGCTGCAACGGTAGCCCGAAGTCGGGCGTTGCCCGCGGGCGTATACCGCGCGGGCAGTGCGTACCGCCAGCCGCTGTCGCGTCACAACAGCAGGTTGTCGGCCATCGCCTTGGCCCGGCCCACGGACTGGAAAAACCCGGACTGCCGCGGCGGCGTGTACCGGCTGGCTACGGCCGGTTTGACGGGCGTCCGGCACGCACACTCCGCGCCGCAACGGTGGTCGGCTCCGGCCGGCGGCGCCGGCAACGCTACCGGCCGGCCGGCCGGCCCGCGACGGTACACTTGCAATACGAGCTCCGCGAGTTCGGCCGCGGAGAGCCGCTGCTGGCCGCGGACGTCCACCGCGGTGGCACGTCGCCCGGACCGCCTCTGGAAACTGTCGCGGACGCCGCGGGACCGCCGCCGTAACGAGCCCCAGCCGCGGCCGACCGTCGCGATCTCCGTCCTCTGCGGCCGGTGGCGCTTCGTCCGCGGTGGCCGTTCGGGCGGCGGTTCCGTGTCCAGCCGAGTCAGTATTACGTAACGCCACTTTTCGCCCTCCAACTTGTCGGGGTCCGCCGGAAACGGTCCGCTAATGATCGGTTTCTTTTTGCTCCTCCTGTAAAAACAAAAAAAAAACACACGCGCACGTCTCAAATACAGGAAAATCTATCCAAATTTTTAGTCATGTTTGCAGTTAGATACTTTTACTTAAGGCCCCTGCAAACGGTTTTCTGGATTCTCTCCAATTTTGTAAAAATTGAAAATGATATTTTATCCGACCACCTTAGCTCAGCACTTTTCCGCTAATCTACTGCCACATATAAGGAGACAGAGTACGACCGTTTTTACGTTATTTATGAGTGTAAAATAGCTATACGTCTGACAAAATTGCTGGTACTTACAGTAGTCCGATTTTATAAAGAAATAAAAATATGTTTGAATTCATAAACAATGCGGATAGGTCGGTGGTATACTTTTTCAATTGTATCGAACTATTTACGAGAACAAAACGTTTAAAATTTGTATTGATTTGTCAATTATCAATGGTAAATAATTGAATAAAAAAATGTTCATATGAAATATATAGTTCGGCCGATGCAAAGTATATTTGTTTATAAACTCATATACGTCTTTACATATTTAAAATCGAACAACAGAAAATATCTAAAATTTCCTTAGGCGTTTAGGTCTATTTAATGGAGTTTGCAGAGGCCTTTATAACAACAGTATAGTAATAAATGTAATGCATAACGCATAAAAAACTTAACCAATAATTTATAATTAATCCTTCAAAATAATAAGTATCGTTCAATGTTCCGTATAGATAATGCAGTATACTATTAAATATTTTATAATAAAGATAAATAATTACGCGTGTACCAGAATAATTAAAATTCGCGAAAAATAAATAAACCAGTGTGTATTTAGGTTATTCACACACAACATAACGAAGTAGAAATAATTGATAAAAAAATATTTTACCAAAATATAAAGTGAACGAAAAAAAAAAACGGTCTCGCAAATCGTAATTCCTAAGGGAATAACGCGAGTATAACGTCCCCTTGCCTCGGTAATATTTTGAAAACCCTTAGAATGGGCTAATATTAATATTCTGTGAACACTTTATGTTGCTTTTGCGATTATTTTTAACAGAATTACAACAAATGGAAAATAATGAAGCCATTATTGGCCGTAAATAGTTCCGTTTTCCCTAAGTTTTTTCATCCCGGTTTTTCCCAAGTATTAAGTAAACTTCAAGGAAAATAAAAAAATAAAAAAAAAATGACTTTTTCACTGCACCAACTAGATCAAAATTGCTTTCAGATGAAGTGATACACTTGAAAATCGGAGCAGGATGTCTTGTGGAAAAGTTGTTTACAGACAGAAAAGAAAGAAAAAACAAACGGGCGTATCGCAGTAAAACCAATACATTCCTCCCCGGTACGCCCGGAACCTAAAAATTGGAACAAAACAATTTTCAAAAGTATAAAATGAACAAATAAAACGACGTCGCAAAAATAATAATTTATCCGGTGCCTCGCGTTAGTCGCTCGGAAATCGAACATAACCGTGTAAAAAAAAAAAAAAAAAAAAAACGAAAAACAAAAGGGGAGAAAAAAAAGAAAAGAATATGGATTTATACGGAACGGGCGCGGGTCGTCAAGGGGAACGAGAAACGGACGAGACGTCGCGGTGTGTTTCGCGAAGTGTAGACGAAAATACGGGCGCTAGAGAAAAAGTGAAAAAGAAACGGGGCGGCGGACGGAGGAGATCAAGGAGTGTACGGTTGACCCCTCCGCAACTCGCGTGGGATATAGACGAACAGGAAACGATCTAATAATAATTGTACGCATCGGATTTATTTAATAACAATAAATAATATTGAACCGTCCGAGTATTGACTTTTGACTTTAAGAGAAATGACGGTATTTTTTTTTTTTATTATTATTTCTCCCATCCTGTAGAGACGGTCAAGATATTTCTATATAATATAATCGCTCGTATATCGGTGTGCGTGCAATCCACAACGACGAATAAATTTAAAAAAAAAAAAAAAAGTTTATAAAACCGTACCTATACGGCGTACAGATGTTCTATATATATATATTGCGTAACTTTTTAAACATTTTAACGTTTGACGCCGAACGGGATTATTGCATATGGACCGCGTATGATTTTAAAAAATAAATTGTGTATATATATATATATATATATTTTTCTTCTTTTTTTTTTTTTTTTTTTTTGCCCTTTTTAGGCATAAATTATAATATATTAACCGTACGGCGGTTTTGTTTACCGGCTGAAGATCAAATTTGTCTCTCTAAAAGCTAAATTTCCGTACCGAACGTTGGTTTACGTAATAAATTGTACTGTTACGGCCAATTATAAAAATATGTTCCACTCTATTTTAAAAACGGTTTTTATCATTCGCCAACCGACCAGGCAATTTAATACTCCAAACGTAAAATATGTTTATACCTACGTAAAAGTTATGCGGCGCGTTTCGATCGAAAATGCGTTTCGGTAACGCCAAATACTAAACATATTTCATTTAATTTTTTTGTGGTGTTTTTTTTTTTTTTTTTTTTTTGTATGACCGGGCGTTTTTTAGACTGTTTTTACCGACATTTTAACCAGACACAATTAGCAATTTCTTAAACATTTATCGGTAAGTCCCCGTTATGTTTGTTCGCGCGCGACCGCGACCCGTACAATTTTTATTTTTTATATCGATTTTTGACGATATTTTTAACAATTATCTTTACCGATAAACCACGGTGTGAGACATGAGTCGCGTTTTAATTAGCAATATGATTACCTATTGTGCGATTAATTTTTAGTGTACATGAGTATGTAAATTAATATTTTTTCGGATAGGGACTTCCGTCATAAATTTTATAGACACACGGGCCGACAAATAATTATTGAATTTCGATATTAAACGGTTTACGTTCCGTCGATCGTGTCGTATTGTTGTATAGGAATATTAAAAAATTGATTGCGCGTGACCAAATAGCCGCAGGAATATTATTCCGCTTGAAATTGATAGTACTTGTTATCGGCGGAAAAATTATTTCGGAATTCTTTAACGAAAACGTTTTTTTTTTTTTTTTTTTTTCAATAGGTCTATTCGACGCCGAATAAAATGTCTACGCCCGGGGGTTAGGTACACAACGGATTCATAAAAAAAAATTTAAAAAATTAAATAACTAAATAAATAATATATATTAACCCGTCGTTGGTACACATATAGTTCGTAACATGATTGATACACTGTGAGCGCGGCGCTAGCACTTCACTTCTTATATTATTATTAATTGACCGATTAACTTAAAAAATCAAACCATACCTAGAATTATGTATATTTTTATCCTTTACTAAAAAGTAAATAAATACTTTTTATGTACATTGCATAATTTATAAAATAAAAATAAAAAACTGCAATCTTGTTCCTGAAAAATAACGCTCGAAATCCTATCTGTGTGAGCGGCGCGCTCACATGTGCACCAACGACGGGTTAAATTGATAAAATGTCGCGACGTATATTAAACAAACGATTTATGCGGTTTGTCGACCGGCGGTTTTTTTTTTTTTTTTTAAATAATTTATACGGGCGAAAACGAACGGTTTTTTTATTTTTTTTTTTTTTTTATCCGTTTTCACCGGCGGACACACGCCGATATCGGCCCGTTTTACCCGTACACACTGACGTAGTTGAATTCTCATTGACCTACGTAATGCCCGCGGCGAACTTATCGGTCGTTTTTCTGCATTTCACGGGCCATACGACCTCGCGGGACTGTTGCAAATAATATTAATCGCGGTCCGATGGCATATGACTAATGTACCTACCTATCTGCCATAAAACGGATTGTAAAAAAAAACCAAAAAAACCAACAAACAAAATTATGATACTACTCGTGGTAGTATGGTCGCTGGGGCAGGTGGAATATCGGGATGGTATAGGCTGTAGAGGGGAATGTAATTTATATGCGTGCGCAACGATAAATCATCGCTAACGAAAAACGATTCTGGGCGCGAAAATTCGGTTAAAATATGTTTTGATAAATTTATATTGAAAATTATATTAGTACGTAACTAAAAACATACGAACTACATGAGAAATTACACCTGTCCCATATTGTTTAGAATTTTTTTTATAATAAAACAAACAAATATTATTTACATCAAGCCAAATAAAAACTAAAACAATCCAAATTTCAAATGTCTACAAATAGCTAGAAAAGATTTTTTTTTTTTTTTTTATTAGTATTCGGCCAACATTTTAGGTTTCTACGATTATTTTTAAACGAATCACAACAAATCGAAAATAACACGACACCGTTATTGTATGAGTTTTCGCGTTTTTCCGACACTTTTTTTTCAACTCTTCTGGAAATTGCGAGTAATGGAAAAAACTACCCACCCCAACGCACCAACTGGAAAAAAACTATCTACCAGAAACCTATGTTGATGGTCAGAACCTGATTTCTGGTAGAAAAGATGTTTACAGACTGCGAAAAAAACCACACATCTCAGTAAAACCTAAGAATCTAAACCGATTGTGTTTCGTTGTACTTAAATCGATTATTTGTATTTAATTACCAAAGCTAATGCCACGTATACAGAAAGTATCAAGTGTTGTGAAAAACATAATATTGAAAATACGACGTACGTGTATAATGTTCGCAACAAACACAGATCCACGAAACGAAATAAATAAAAAAAAAATAAAAAAAAATACTTTTACGAACTTTCTCCCTATGTACAGTATAATTTTATTAGCCGTTATTTTTCTATTTGTCGTTGTTGAGTCCCGTGATGATTATTATACTCCCGGCCGCCGATGCGTGGCGTTCGAATTTTTACCGTAGTGTGGATAATAAGAATAATTATACCTAAAATCGTGAGCGAGTAATTTTTCGGATAAAAAACGTACATTTCGTATGATTTCTACGGTTTTCAACGGCACACGCGTACGTGTATTGTACAATTACAATATTATCGGACTTACTTAGTCTGGTTTGTATTGTTCGTTCGGCCGTTCTTCTGGTGGTGTCTGTCCGAACGCGTCCACTGTAAAACAATATCACAACGTAGGTGTTAGGTTTGGTTTGGCGATTAAACATGCGCAATAATATTATATTATGACGGGGAAGAGCAGAGCAATATCGATGGGGAAAAAAAACCGAATATATATATATATATAAATCCGGCGGATGCCCGTTTAAACGAGAAAACGTCTAAAACTAACGAACATAAATAATATATATATTTTTTTCATTTGTTGCAAAATCGATCGAATTCCGTAGGTATATTTTATATAATTAGTACCTAACAAAAAAAAAAAAAAAAAAAAGTCTGACGCTATTTTTTTGTTTTAGCTCTGTCGCATTAATACAATCGATTTTCGCGCGTTCTACTATCGTTTCGGATTTTGAAATTCCAAATTTGGATTTATATTTTTAAATCTTAAAATCAAATCCTTAGGTAATTTCGTTTACGTTATAAAATGAGTTAAACAAATGTATTAATTTCAAGGCGTGCTACCATAGACAACGGGTGGCAACAATGGAACGTAATGTGTATGATTTTTTGTTCTTGTTCTTATTTTTTAAAATGAATTTCTATTTGTGGTGTATATTGAATTGTAAATACGTATTTAATTAACGCGCAATTGACACGGTTATATAACGATAATAGTTTTACGAGAAATGATTTCGACGAATATCAATAATAATCGCATAAATAAAAACCGAAATCCGGAAATTCCGAAAATCCGGATGTACGCGTCGCGTCACGAATAATATAGACCGCGCGTCCCGGTACCGTGCGGTATAATAATAATAATAATTACTGCGCACCATGTCGTAAACGTAACAATATCGTTTTGTTTCAATAATAATTATTATTAAACCTACGACGCGGGTGTACGCGAGTAGAAAATATACCGCCGGACCTCGGATCGCGGAGCGTCCGCCAGTATAGAAATCCCAGTGCGGTGTTGGTGGCCAATATCGGTTTGTAATTTTCGGCAGTACGTACGCGCCGTACCAACAAGTATAATATTATTATTAAAAAATTATTAACAACGACAATCGCGCGGGATTATCGAATATCGACCGACGGATATTATACGAAATGATTTTTTTTTTTGTTGCTAGTCGAGTACGGCGAGTGTGCCGCCCGTCCCCCGAGAAGTTTCTCTTTTGTCGGAAGTTTGTGCGCGAGGTGCGCGTACCTGGTAAACTCCAAGGTCCTATCGAGACCCTGTATATATATAAATATAATATTATAATATGTTCATCGCTCGGAAAAAATTTTTTATTATTTTTTTTTTTTTTTTTAGTTGTTGTTTTCTCGTCAAATCGCACACGAGCGGAACCAATTTAAAAATCATTTTTTTTTTTTTTTTATTATTATTATTATTATATTATCGTCGGCGGTCATATCGATAACAAACAATAACGATACGTCTTTTCAAACAATATATATATATATATATATATATATATATATATATATATATTGTATTTTACCGTTTTTCGTCGACGATTTTTATAATTATTATATTGTTATCGTATGTTTCGTTGAAACGATGAACAAATTCAAATTGACACTAGCGGAATGCATATTATCACACGGTAGTTAGTAGGCGTATCCCGCCGTCAGTGTTCGAATTCGCGATCGTCGTTGACTTTTCTATTATTATTATTTTTATTATCGAACAGTCGAAATGTATATATATATATATTAATTACATTATTGACGACGTGTTATTCAAAAAAAAATAAAAAAATAAAAAATTGAACATATTGGTTATATTTTTTTTATTATCTATTTGTACGGTTCGTGTTTGTGGCACTATCGGTTTTTCGTTAAGATTTTATCTTAAAATATTATGGCTACTAGTTGACAAGAAAATTATACGATAAATACATAGGGAAAAAAATTTGACGTGGAATTATTATTATTATTATTTTTTTTTTTTTACTGTAAGATAAATTTATTTTACACTTAAATTTTATTTTTTTTTTATATTTACTACTACGATACAGATCGCTCGTATATTTTATACGACGACATACTATAATCCGGACATTTATTTTTTCTAACTCGACGATATGATTCATATCGATACGATTCAACCCAACTACGTACAATAAGTAAATATGATATTTTACAAAATAAATAAATTGTTACACGCGATTTATGACTCAATAACGCAATAGCAATAATATATATATATATATATATATATATTAATTTAAACTCCTTTCGTATTGTATATCAATAAATATCGTTGTTAATAAATAATATAATTACATTAGTAAATTAATATTTTTACATTAACAAAAAAAAAAATAATAAATCAAATCGTATTCAAACGTAAAGAAACCCGTTAAAATCCGCGTCGGAAAACGAGAAAATCGCAATATTTCCCCCGCGTACAGTGTAATTTATGCCCGTGCGCAATAATAATATATTAAAACCCTATAACGGCTACGGCTACGGTCTGAATGTTGGCGTTTTTTATTGCCAATAATTAATTTATTGCGATTCGAATCCCGATTTTGTATTGATAACTTCAAAGTACAAAATTATTATGGTCGCCTCGTTTCGATTAATTCGTTATTATTCCGAATCAATTTTCCCGCGACGCGCGGTATTGGGGGATATTTTTTGTAATGGAAAATGTTTTAATAGCAATCTTGGTTTCGCCAAACCAAAACGCAGTAAAAATATTCCCAACACAATACAAACAGTCTCGACATTTCCGGGAGCGGGAAAACACCTCGCTACATATTACATCGTCTTGGTCGAACGTGCGTTTGCAGACTCGGCGATTTGTCGGTGCGTAAAATTAATTTTGATTTTTACTGATGGCGGGTAGTAAATATTTCCGTATATACGAATACCACCACATCACCGCATCCGTTAAACAACACGAGCAATTAATTTTTATCGTACGAAATAGATTGGTTCCCGTCGGCTGATAATGTGTCCGTGTTCTCAGCAACACGTGCGCTAATCCTGCAATATTAGATTGCACATGTCCACATTTTCTATTTCTTTCGCCCAGATTTGAATACGATTTTTTCATTATTATAATTATTATTATTATTATTTAACAACGTATAGTAGTCGTAGTAAGTAGTCTAATGGTAGCCTCGGAAATATTGTCCTCTGTAACGAAAGCTGGTCCGATTCTAACCAGTTCGTTTGACTAACTGTGCTATGTGAAATTGCCGTAAAAATAAAAGCAGCTAAGCCAAGTTAATGTTAATTGCGGACCATAAACGAATTTGAGTAACTAAGTGGAGTTAAAAGTTCCCCACAGCTACGCTCGTCGACATATTTTCTACTCGAATATTTAGACCTTTTATTTTGATGGGATTACAATACAAGACTCGTGCGGGTATCGCATTAGCCGCACGCTCGTATTGTTATGTATCGAGTTTAAAGTTATTTATTTGAAACATTATTTTAATTTTAATTTAAATAATTTAGTTTCAAGTCACTTAAGTTTAAACTGTTTAACGCGTCACTGATGCCGCCCAGCTTTGACTATAATATATTAAAAATGCAATATAAATTATTATTATTATTATTATTGTTATCATTTTCTCTGTTTTGTCGTAATGAAAATAATGGGGGGAAAAATACGAATAAATACAATTTCGTATAAAACACGTTTCGAATATAGATTTTTTTTTTTTTTTTTTTTTTAAATCGTGAGTCCTGCGGGATAAAGTAAACGCGATCGGACGATTTATTTCTACGGTGATGCGGGGAGAGCGGATATTTTTTTTATTTTTTTTTAAAAATTCGGTAATTTTTTACCTGTTTAGCATAATTGAATACCATCTTCCGGTACAGTCCTTCCGCGGATCTCACTCGAGCCGGCTGCGGTCTTTCACGGGACCTCCTGCACAGGCCGCTGCCCATTTTCGAGGGGGAAAACGTAAAAAAAAAATTTTTAAAAAAACACCGCGCCGCGCACCGTTCTCGTCAACGGCCGGGAAACCAACGATAATAAAAATAATAATAATTTGTATTCTCGAGAGCGGAAAAAAAAAAAAAAAACGTAACTGTATAAATATTATATATTATTTTTTACGTTATTTATTCAATCCGATGGAAAACACACACACACAAAAAACGCACAAACGCCGTGGCTACATGACATTTATACCGACAACCGGCCGGACGGACAATGCGGTGGCCGTGTGATTTGATTACGCGCAATTTTGTATTATGCATTCGGCCGTTCTCCCACCGGCTACCCGTACTACTCCGCCACCGCCTCCGCCGCCGGCTGTCGGACGATGCTGTTTTCTTTTCATTATTACCATTGTCGTTATAAAAATACGGGGTTTTTGTTTTTATTTTCCTATATTGTCCGCGGTGTTTGCACGGTGTTTGTACCCACTGCACGGATGACATGCGGGGCGGCATCGCCATATCGGAAAATCGGGAAAATTAACCGCCCCCGTGATATTTTAACTCCCGCCCCGGTAAAACTGTCGGCTGTATTTTCGGTGTAAGAACAAAAATTAAATCGTAAACATAAACCGGTGTTCGACCGGCAGGGAACGAAGTGAGTGAGACGGACCTCCTGTTATGTATATATTATTGTTGTTGTTTTTTTTTTTTTTTTTTTGGCCAATAATGATATTTTCAACGGAAAAAAGGGAAGACAGTACATTAGACAGGAATTTGATTTATATATCTATATGCAACGGTAGGAATTGCAAACGAAAAACGATTCCGAACAAAGTGGAGTATAAGCCGTGTTTTTTTTTTTTTCAAATTCGCCATGGTAACCCAGAAATCAACATAAATAAAAAAGAAGTGATAAAATTCGAATTTGACGAAATCGTGTTATTGCCGTTTTCCGGTTGTTTTTTTTTTTTTTCTGTCGCGTTGAAAAAACTAACGTAGCAAATAGACAAAAATTTGCAACCGGAAACAGTGTAGGAGTGTGTAAATCGGACGAAATCTTTTTGTAGAAATAGTGTTTACTGAAAAAAAAAAAAAAAACAATTAATCATTGTAAAACCGCAGGACCCCACGCTCCGTTTAGAATCTAAAAACACGTATATAAATCGACTCGGACGTATATATGTAAATATGTATATTTTTTATTTATTTCAAAATCTAAAATTTAATTATATATATTATTATTATTTTAACGTATACGTATATTTCCGTTAAAAATTATATTATATATTCCAAGGAAATTACGGAATTTAAATAAAAACGTACAAATATCGGGTTGCCCGGGATTTCGCGTTCTCCGGGGAAATAATTATTGTCTTTCCTCCGCCATATTATATTCCGCGTCGTAGGACTCGACTGACATTTCATTATATTTTTTTTTTCCCCTATTTTTTTTTTGTCGAGCCGGCAGACGCGCTACGGTCTCCCGTAAATGAATAAACACGAAACTCGCACGCACTGCCGCACGTTTCCAAACGCTATATTTCAGACGGTAATAATTTCGGTTACCCTTCGTGATCTCCCCGATACGTCTCCCGAAGAATACGTACACACGTATACACGGATATGCGGCCGACCCCAATCATATATGCAGCGTGGCGTGTACGCGTGTGCGCGCGCCCACGTAACTCTCGAAATGTCCGTCCGAATTTAAACGGATTACCGAATGCATACGGGCCGCACGCCCTATAGACCCGGCGCCGCGTTCTAAATAGAAATTTGTGTGAGAGCGCGCGCGCGCGCGCGCCCCCGTGTTATTTTCACGGATATATAAAATCAATGTCTCCCGGGGAGTCATACCCGCAGAAACGCTCGCTTGTGTGTTTCAGTATATATATATATATATATATATATATATATATATATATATATATATATATATACCGAGGTCTGGTCAAAAACTACCGCGGTTATTATTTTTAATAATCACAAAAATTAAACTACGTATTATTTAAAGATATCTCCAACGAAAACACATTCCTCCGGGCGGTATGCAGTGATCCCGTCGATCTTGCCGTTTTTCAAAAGTCCTTTGCAACTGTTCCAAAGTTAGAACGCGTCGCTTTATGCATTCCTCTAACATTCTGGAATCGTTGTCCATTGGGCGCAGAATTTAGTCTTAGAAAAAGAAAAACAATCGCATGGTTACTGATCGGGAGAATGGGGAGAGTCCGCGGGACCACAGCAATTTTTTTTTATCGGCTAAAAAAATGCACGAATCGACAGCGCTAAATGTGCCGGTGCATTGTCGTGGTGAACAATCGCGGAACGAATTTGGCAGCGCGACCCTTCTCATCTGTACGGTTTCCTGTAAAATTGCACGACAAGACATAATTGAGATTCGCTTTGTTAACTCACGAACGGTTAATCGGCGGCCATTTCGCATTTTTTTTTTTCGCAAATTGTCGCCACACCGTCGTTTCTGGAGGACGTCGGCGGTCTTCCGGCACGTGGATCGTCTTCAGTTGACCGCCGACTGTCCTCTTGAAACGTTTATAACACTTGAAAGTCACGGGACCACTTAATGAATCATCCCCAAAAGCGGTTTTAGTCATTTCCGTACGTTTCCGTTGCATTATTTTTACCAAGTTTCAAGCAAAACTTTTAATGCACACGCGTTGTTCGTTAATTTCAGACATGTCGAAAACTTCAAACGAAACCAACTGTCTGAATTTAACCACGTGTAATATTAAACTGAGATAAGATAGCGACTTCGGGTTTTGATTAAAATATTCGTTAATTCGCGGGGAATACATATACTTACAATTTGAAACGTTTCCGTGTGTATATTAGCCGTAATAACATTTTTCCTGGTACTTTTTGAACAGTCCTCGTATATATATATATATATATAATTAGGGTAGCCGTTGTTTATATGAGAAGAATTTTTTTTTTTTACTTATATTTGATGAAAAAATTGAAAAAATGGATCCCTTAAATCGTAATGTTCTGATAAATTGTATTGAATATCCTCTATCGTCGGACTGATTATTTCCAAAAATAAATTTATCTTTTTACACTTTTTACTAAAATGTGTTAACCTTTCCGTCCGGATTCGATAAAAATCAATCATTTTCTTGATTTATGAAAATCGTTCGGTTTTTTTATTGTTTGCGATTATCCAATAAAATTTTATATTCCGATCATTATATACAATCAATCTATATTCTGTATATTTATATTATATTAAATTTAAGTCGAGAGTTTCCGACAAATTAATCGATTATTGTTAAATCAAGTGCCGGTTTTCCAAATACTGTAAAGTTCGAAAACATTTTCATTTTATTTTTTACATTTCAATGACCACCCTGACGACAAGACTTTCCCACTAATCCACTGCCCGGTACTCGTTTAAAGGGATGGTCGAAACGTATCAATCGAGAACTGCACTGATTGAACTCCATTTGAAATTCTAAAAGAAATAAATATTTATGAAATTTTGAAGAGTTCAAGAGTTTTCAAAACTTTTCAATTTCAAAAAAAAAGTGGAAAGGTTAAGTTTTTAAATAAACTCTACGACGGTTTTCTGATGTATTCAATCACGGGTATATTTTGATATAATCGAATCCTCTTAATTCTTTGGTACCGGAGTAAAAAGCAATAACGAGTTAGAGTCGAATTTTGAGAAAAAATGTAATTATTTTCTCTCCTTCCCCACACCTGTATAGAAATCATAATTATAACTCTTAAATAGTGACGATTACGAATATTGTACGTTTACGTTTTATACCGTTGTAGTCTCTGTCGGGTGACATTGGCGTAAAATGACTCGAAACGTTTACAGAAATATCGCGTAATGGTCGGATCAAAGACCTATCTAAAAAAACTGAAACCGATCAAACGGGCTTGAAGGATTTTTTTTTGTATAAAAACTCCAATCGTTCGTCCTGAACACCTGAAAATTACATATGCCCTTTTTCCCTGGCGCCAAAGATTACGATTATTCGACGGTGTCGGTCCGCACGCGCTTCTTTCCGATCGACGGCAAAATTATTGAAAAAATCGTATTTATTTTTCGAAAAATTATTCAAATATTTATTACGTAATGATTTTTATCGCAATTATAATGATATTTTTTTGATCGAAAAAAACAATTTCCGAATAGGTACACTGAAAACCGGCGATGGTTTGTTTATTTATTTTTAAATATTTTCAATTTATTTTCGGATAATCGTAATTTATAAAATCCAATATCGTTTAAGGTTATGTTAGGTAACTAACTAAGAAATAAACGAAAAATGAAACAAATTTTAATAGTATCATTAATCTTTTTTTTTTTTTTTTTTGAATAAATAAAAAAATAAAATCAAGTACATTTTTTTCAATTTCCCTACCCTTTGAAAGATTCTGTATATATGCGTCGGACCACGACGTTATTGGGTTTCTGACATTTTGTTTAACTAAACAATATTTTGATTAAAATTTTACTTAAATATTACTTAGAGAACATGGAATAAAAATGATTACCCGGCTTTTGAACAAACATAGAGGAATGCGGTTAATATTACAATTAAATATAATACAGACGTCAAAAACGATAATTCGAATAAATAAAAAATAAATTGCAAACAATGCAATAACAAAATAAATGGTCAACGACAACATGTATTATGAGCTATGCCCCTTAAAAACATCATATAATGTTTCGTCTGTTATAATCCTCTTCAGTTTTATTAATTCTCCTGTTGACATCATTTTATTGTTTTTTTTTTTTTTTTTAAGTACTATTGCCAGCATCTAACTGTTGATAAACAACGTATCGCATCCGGCTTGAACTTTTCTTAAGTTGGCAGTATCCACAATGCCCACAGTATCGGATGTTGTGCATTATCTACCAAAACTTAATAACATTATAATATTTAGTAACTTTATTTAGATAATATTTTCAACACGGACGTTTCCATTGATGTGTGAATCGTGTATTTAAACATCAGTGTTTACATGTATAACTGATTGGATTAGATTTTACAAAGATTTCAGTAAAAAAAAACTTAACAGCATACTCGGTATGCTCTAATTCTAAAACAACGCATACCGTAAAGCTGTTACCAGGTTACCAACAGTGGCGGCTATCCCAAAAAAAATATAGGCATAGTGAAACATAAAAAATAATCACCCGCCAGACTTGTAAATGATATTTTTATATTTTTTAAAAGAATTTTCGTACGTTCGTAGGGTCGTTAATATTCGATATATTTTTTTTTTTGTTATTCAATTCGCGTAATACCCGTACCAGTTAAAAATGTTGAATTCAATTAAATATATGAAAAATGATTGTATAACTTACAAAAGTATATAAAATACGTTTTCGTATTGCAGAAAATGTATTGGATCGGCCAAATTTTGAATTTTTGAAAACTGGATTATCACTGCGATATTAAATCAATAAATGTTATTGATCGTTGAGGATCGTTGTAGTGAGTCGTCGACGACGGTTTAAATAGCATACGTGCTGTATTTTATACAAAAAGGGCACACCCCTTTTGATTTGTATATTTTGTTTCTGAAATAAAATTATATCGTAGAACTAAGACCCGGTAAGTATGTAATAAATTCTGAAACTTATAGTTTTAGTGAGTTAACCATAATAATAATAATAATAATAATAATAATAATTGTATAAGCTCGTAGACAGTGTTTTATCTTCAGATATGCAGCGCGTTGAAATAATGAAATTATACTGTTATTTATACGATATAAATTTTATATTAAACACGTAGTCGGTTTATAATGCCCGGCGGTTGCGCTTGTTTCATAATACGGATTGTCAAATGCCGTTTGGCCCGTTATCAGGAAATACTCGTATAAATGTGCAGTTCCGAGACACATGGAATTTCAGTCTGCCGCGTATGATAACTGCCCGTGGTTAAACGAGATAAATGCAAAAAAAAAATTGCAATTTCCCCGGCCCGGTTTCGCGCAAAACCCCTTTGTCGGAGCAATAACTTATACGGGATACCGGACGTCCGGGTGCGTCTGGCCGCGGCGGTTTCGTCGAGCCCCGTCGTCGACGTGTAATTTATTGACAAATTTCTGCGGGATGGCGTCAAAAACGCACGCGGGCGAGCGAAAAAAAAAAGCCGGAATTACTCGCATTTTATTAGCATGCCAGACCGGTAACAATTGATTAAAATAATAATAATAATAATAATAAATAATAATACAATAAAAAAAAAAAAAAAAAAAATAGTAATAAACGCTTATGAATTATTCAAAACGGCAAACAAAATTGGAAACGCCAGCTCTTTATTTTTATTTTATTTTTTTTTCATTTTTATTTCTCGCGTCTCTTTATGCCATCTCGTTCTGGCGAGTACCTTTTTGTTGGCCTTTGGCGCGGTACAATCGAGAGAAACGAATTAGAGGGCGGGCAGTGGTTGAGGGGGCTGAAAGAGAGACTGTCAGATTAAATCATATAAGCGCCCCCTTTCGACCCGACAGCTGCTTGAACGTATAAAGAGCAAGCGGATTCGCGAATTTCGAAATTACATTTACAGAGAACATTGATTAAATTTATGTACTATATGTACACTTGCGGTAAAAAAAAATGTTTTTACAACAGTCGAACTCGCAGCTAAACCTATACGCGTGTATCCCTCCACCCCACACAAAATTACAACGTCCGTATGGTTGTGGTATGTTTGTGATAATATTCTTATCACTAAATAATTGAGTATAGTTACAGTAGAAATAAGTAGAATATTATTAGGTATACATTTCTATATAAATATCGGGATAAAAAAATTGTATTTAGTTTAATGCCGGTATAGTTTTTTTTTTTTTTTATATTTCTAATTCATTTTTAATTAACCTTCAAGTTAAGAGCGGTTTTATAGAAAAAAAAAAAAAAAGCAAATTATAATTTAACCTAAGATCGAGTTTTTTCAATAAACATATTTGTATTTTTTATATATATATATATATATGTATAAGCGTTTATAGTGCAAACTTTGACGGTAATCGCGACATTTAAATACAAAATGTTTAATTTTAAAACAAAATCAAGAAAATATATAATATTTCATGTATTTCACTATTATATTTTTTAAAAAAAATTATTTTACGATCTCTTGGTACGAAAATTAAATATAATTTGCAGCTTGATGTTTGAGTGTTACAAGTGTTATGAACAAAAACGGTTCTTTTTTTTTTTTTTTGTTTTTGTAATATTCGAGATATGATTTTTTTTTCCCCCTTACATTATTATAATATGACGTTTCAAATCCGTTTTTTCACAACTCATTATAACATGTTATTATTATTGTTGTAAACGAGGGGTAACTTTCCGCAAATAAATCATTATTGTTTGCGAGTAAAACTGTAGTTAAATAAAACAATATTATAGAAGAGAAATATATATATATATATATATATTGTCCGCTAACCACGTCAAATTCAAATTCAAAATAAAAAATAAATCGCCGTAACTGATATAAAAATAAGATAGAAGTGCAAATGCTAAATATTAATAAATCATAAACAACGTACATAACGCAATACAACAAAGTCCTCGCTAATCATCACTACGGGTACTCAAATTTAAAACAAACACATTTAGATATAAAAAAAATAATTAAAACGGATATTTAAATAAAACGTCGATATAAAATAAGAAAATTAAATTCAAAAAAAAATCGATATATCGTTTTAATACTGTAAAACGTAAATTTTAAAAAATTGTTTATATATACAGGGTGCGGCAGAGCCGACTGACGTGTTTAATGAGGTCATTAGCCTGTGATAAAATAAGATCAGGCCTTAATAAATGGTATATTTTGAATTGTACGGTAATGCCGTTTTTATTCGTAATCATGGTCTGGACAGGTGTACATCGTGGTTTCGGTGTGCGTGCGTATTACGAAAATAATCATTCTGTGATCGGTACACAAAGGGCTTTTCGTATACACATCGGCGGCATTCCCCACGTGCTGAATCTGTTCCTTCTGCTAACACTATCAAACTGTGGATACGGCATTTGAAAGAAACCGGAAGTACCCTAAGTAGACTTGGACACGGAGCACCCAGAACGGTAAGAACCCCCGAAAATGTCCAATTGGTTTGAGAGTCAATTGAGCAGTCATCTAGACGGTCAGCCCGGAAACACGCTGTAGCTTTGGGAATCTCAGACCGTTCTTTGAGGAGAATTCTTCACGAAGATTTATCATTCCATCCCTGTAAATTAATGCTTGTCCAAGAGTTAAATGCCACTGACTACGGCAACCGTAAAAATCTCTGTCAGCAAATTCTTCTGCAAATTTCTCCAATATCAACTTTTTTCTGTAGCGATGAGGTCCATTTTTATCTTTCTGGAACTGTAACTAAACAAAATGTTCGATACTGGGCTGCAAATAACACACGGCAGCTCCATAATAGGCAACTCCGCGTGGAATTCGAGGCCATACCAGTCGAAATGTGCCGAAAATCATATGAGAGCTTCAGAGATCTTCTACAACAGTGTATCAATGCTGACGGCCGCCATCTCGGAGATATAATTTTCAAAAATGGGATTGAATACTGATTTAAATAAAAAAAACCTTTTCTGTAAGTTTTACTGTTCGTTATTTATAGCCCATCGAAACTCGTCTACATTATTATTACCTATATGCGTTGAAATAAAAAACCGATTCGTAGGTATTTTACATGATAATTTTACAATAGGAATAGAAATGTCGAAACACGTCCACCCATTACAACCAAGTACGTTGTAGTGTTCAATCTCTTTCCGGCCGTTTGTAGTTGTACTGTTACGAGTGGATGTGTTCCGTGTTTCAAAAATCTCGAACGAATTTCCTGCTCGGTATATTTATTTTTCGGTTTCCGATGTTTAAGTATAATACCGCCGTTAATTGTCGACGGAGGTACACACCACGGGCCGTGCGCAGCAATAATTACAAGTGGCCCAAAACTAACGATGAAAGACCGCGCTAATTGCGCACGGTGCCGTGTACCCGTAATAGTATTATAGATGCCTACTGACAAAAGTCATTCAATTTCGGCGATATAATATAATTGGCCGAAGTCGACTTGACGGTAATTGATGTGGTTTTGGTTTTTGTTTTTTTTTTTTTTTAACTTTCTTTATTTGATTTCATTCCGTCCTCGGTTATATTGCGGCCGGCGGCGGAGGGCGAATTTTGAAAACTGTTTTTTTAAATTTTTTTTTTTTTACGCATTCTAAGCAACACGTAGTTGTATAATTCGCGTATATACTCGTACGAGATGCATTGCGAATTTTTAGTCAATAATATTGTCTTGGCGTCGGACAACAAATTCCGCACAGATAACTATTGTTAATCGTAGATTTCGAAAATAATTATTACAAATATCCGTTGGTAATTTATAAACAAAATATTTAACCGATTTCGATATTTAAGTGTATTTTAACGTGTTATGCACCGGCAATAATTGTTTACCACATTACACTAGCCCGCATAAAAAGCAACAAAATTAATTGCATAACGCACCACGGCGAATATGAATCCGGGTTGCGCCACTGATTGTAACATTTCGATGAACACCGCACATCGTAGTTGAAAACCAATAAAAATATAATTTAACGATATGAATTCCAATAATCATTACTCGAACACTACACATTTTCTATTGCGTATCAATAAATCAAACTTCGTCCAACACGTTTTTTTATTCTTTTTTAATATTTTTATAACGCGGTGAAAGTTCAGCGATAAAATATCTAATAAGTAACAACCCGCTGTTCAGCACATTCTCGCCATCCAATTCATCGGTGCGCCCATTCGTGACGCGTTCTATTTTCCGTGTTCCAATGTTTAGAAAAAAAAATAATCGTCGTTGAAAAATTAGTGGATATATTCGCACAGGCTTGCGATTCGTATTGTCGCGGTTTTTTTTTTTTGTTTACGGTAGTTTTTCGACGCACACTATCTTAAGTGCGGTTATCCGTCTATATATTAGTTCGTACTGAAAAAAAAAAAAAAAAAAAACGAATTTTACCTCGTGCCAAAAGAATCCGGTGAGTTGTTATCTACGGCCAGGGGAGTGGCGACGGACGACATACGTCATTGTGCGAGAGATTTGCCGTGGCAATCTAACAAAACTGAAAAAAAAAAACAAAAACAAAAACCACGGCTCGGGCGGGAATTAATCACGTTAAAAAATATACAATCGTTTGTTATAGCTTAAGGGTGATGGGGGGGGCGGGTAGGGTACCCCTCTTTCTAATACGGGAATTACGATATAGGAATACGGCGGATTTGACGGATGCCGGGCGTACGGTAATCGCAAAACGGTTCGTACACGGGGAGTATTTTTATTTTTTTTTTTTTTCTTCAAAAACTCGGTGTCGTTTGCACGCGGGGCATAATACTGTAATATATATATATATATATATATACTATTATTATACGTACGACACGTAAACCGGAGTCGTAATAATACCAACCACCGCTGTATATAAGCGCATAAAACACGGTTATAACTCAGACGGATCGACGTATAGGGAAACTATAATATCGTATAAATACCGTCGACGACGAGCGAGCGAGCGTTTGCGGAGAGGAAAAAAAAATACCAAATCCTCCGCCCTTATCGTTCGCGCCCCTTGCAGTCCACCTACCCCCCCCCCCACCGGCCTCATCCGAGGCCGCCCGATATACAGGGTGCGTCAGAAATAACTCCCTGGTTTGATAAGGTTGTAATCTGGGTTCAAAATTGAGATAAACTAATGGAATTTAACTTGGATAAAAAGATTTATTTACGCCATTGTTGGTACTTATCGTGACTTGGTCGGGACAACGTCGTTGCGTTTGTTGTGTCGAGGAATTAATTAAAAACGGCCATAATCTCCAAAAACTCGACATGATCCCCCCCCCCTGTCCCCGACCGCATCATACCTATTCAAAATTGGGTTTCAAATTTTTGACAAACGGGTTCAGCACTAAAAAACAAAGCCCGCTGGTCGACCCGAGACCGTAACAGCACTGGAAAATTGTGTACTTCTCTGCGGAAGACGGCGTTACGGCGGCAACGGCTATGACCTCTTCTAATCGTTATTGTGTGATGCTTGAAAACTCTCTTCGACCGAAATCGAACGATTTTTTCAATGAGTATGGACAAGATAATGTGTGGTTTCACCAAGATGGTGCCACCGCACACACGGCTCACCGGTCACTCAGCATTTCGCGAGAAATGTTTCCCGGGCATGTTGTCTCTTTACGTGGTGACATTGGGCGGCCACCGAGTTCACCAGATTTGAGCCCGTGCGATTTTTTCCTTCGGGGCTATCTCAAAAGCCAAGTGTACCAACGTCGTCCCCAAACTGTGGAAACCCTGAAGGAAATAATAACTCAGGAAGTCGCTGCCATCCCGCCCGAAATGATCCGTAGATTCATAAAAAAAAACTACCGAAAAAGGCTCAATCAGTGTATTGAAAACGAAGGCCGCCACTTAAGTGATATCATTTTTAAAAATAGTTGAAAAAAATGGCATTGTATGTGCAATTTATAAATTAAACATACTTTTTGACATTTTACTTGGTTTGGTATTTATAAGTTTCACAAACCAGGGAGGTTTTTCTGACGCACCCTGTATAACCGCCGTGCAATATATAAAATATAATTCGTATAGGTGAACGGCACGTAACCGATCGCTAGTTTTTATTACTCGGGACCCGGCGGCACCGCATCACGCGCGGGCCGGAGTTTACCGATTGCTCCCAAAATGACCTTTTAGATTCCGAGCCGAGCGAGGGTTTTACAATGACGTTTATTTTTTTTTATTTTTTTTTCTGTAAACGCTTTTTTGACCAGAAGACTTCATCCGATCTATACACTCCTGGCGCTGTTTCCGGTAGCAAATTTTGCCTAGTCGCTACTTTAAAATGGTCATTTTTCGATATACCTTTTGATTTATTTATTTTTTAACGCGGCAGAAAAAACTACACGGTTTCGTCAAACTCGAGTTTTATCATTTCTTTTTTATTTATGTTGATTTCTGGGTTACCACGGCGACAAAAAAAAAAAAAAACCACAACTAATACTCTACTTCGTTCAGAATCGTTTTTCGTTTAAAATTTATCGTCAAATATAAATCGAATTCCTATCTATGTACTACCTTCCTAACTTCCCACCTACAACTATAATCCACCCTTGGTGTGAAATATGTACGCCTTTTTTTATATACCAATTGTGCTCTAAACATTTTAGGATCAATAGACCGATATTTAATTTACGCACTATTGTACGATAGTCAGTGTTGAACGTTATCTTGATAAAAACGTTTAGCTTTTTATCTTATCTAGAAAAAATGAATTTCCCTTAAATTTTTTTTCGTTTTTCCGTAACTGTTCAAATTTGAATTTTTTTATTCAAGTTTATTAATTAAAAAAACTGTTTATTACTATGTCTATCCATCTTTGTTTTGGTCTGCCTAGTGGTCTTTTCCCAAGGGGTTTCCATTTTAATACTTTCCATCCTAACTAACCTACTATTATTTTTTATACGAAAGTTCGTGACTCGATCGCACCGAAACAGCTAAACGGATTTTCATGAAATTTGATAAATATTCCGACTTTAGGTCCGTAAATAGACAAATTTTTAATTAGAATTCAACCACTAAAGGGTGACTCACACGGTGATATTGGTTTTTTCAGGACAAAATTCGAATTATATTTTGTCGACTTACGGGCTGCCTTGGTGATACGGATGAAATAGTAATAAAATAGCGAAATCAAGCGAAATAATAAAATAGTCCTTGTAGCAGTGTAGGGACCTTCTAGAAGATAAAAATTAGAATCCTATCGCTTGGTCTAGCGTTTATTTGAAGTGATGATAATTTTTCTATTGACAACACTGGTCGGTTTTGCACGTCCAAGAATAGGATAAGTCGCCAAAAAATGCCTAAAACGGATGTAACGCCTATGCAAATCTATAGATTTGTTTTGTTCTTTCTTTTTTTTTTGTATTTCATTGCTCGCATATGCTTATTGTGTTTAATTATACAGATTGCATATTACCTAATTACATTAAAAAAAAAAAAAAAAAGTTTATTAATTCAATCTATATTGTATATAATATAATATAATATAATAAAAATAATCTATACTATAAGTATGTGTATGCATTATGATTTATGGTGCAATAAGTAATGTTTATTATTAATTTTCAATGTTCGATAAATAAATAAATTTATTCATATTTAGTTTTTAATAACATTCACGAAATGTAAAACCGGTGAAGTGAAAATACATAATTTTTTCTATGTCATATATCTATTTGATAATTATGAATTATGATTTATGATTCGTGGGACATAAATCATAACTCATAATGATTGGTGAAACATAAATCATAATTCATAATTATCAAATAGATACGACATAGAAAAAATTATCTATTTCTACTTAACCGGTTCTACAATTCGTGAATGTTATTAAAAACTAAATAATTATATATAGTTATAAAACCGAGATTATCTTATCAAATCTTATCTAGATCAAATTTGTTTAGTGATATCCGTTATCGTATCCGGATATATTTCCAAGGACCAGATCCGTTGTCGTATCTAGAAAATATTCAAGTTATCTGTGCACCGCGGTGACAATAGTGTAACGTCCTGAAAGCTCGTGGAGTGTAGGTTAAGTACGTACAGCCGCCGAACGAACGGAATAATCGGAAAAAGTTTCGAATCTCTTTTCGTGCCACCGCCGCCGATGTAGTCCGCGGATCAATAATGTCCGAACAATAATGTAAAACTTTTCTCTCGCCCGGAACGCGCATTGTACGCGAACGTGATAATATTCCGTCCTATTATAATTAAATGGGTTTTTTTTTTTTTTGTCACCGCGCCAGTAAAAGTCTCTTTTGTCCTTACTAAACGGATTTTTTTTTTTTTTTTTTCTTCCATTAGATTACGCCCGACGACGGTTTTTGACGTTTACGCGATCAATCCTATTATATTGTTCCGTTGAAAACTTTTAGAGTTTTTAAATTTCTTCCCGGTGGTTTTTTTTTTTTTTTTTGTTTTGTTTTCCTCCCAGAGTGAAATTTTAATTTAGCTGCGGCTATTGCGATTGTGATGCTGCGGAGACCTAATATTCGGTATGATCTGTACCGACGACATATAAATTATTATTATGTGTGAAAATCTAAAAAAAAAAAAAAACTGCTGCGCGTCAGTCATGACATACACAGGAATAAAAAAAAAAAGTTTCGGCATCTATCGGGAAATGTAAAAATCCAATGGACACTGTGGTGTTGAAAATTTGAACCAGTTGAACTGGACACTCGCCGTGGAAAACACACACAACTAAAAAACCAAAAGAAAACAATGATTATAAGTCAATGTTTGACAATAGCAGTCAGGAGAAGGCATTTTGTAAAAAAAATTGCGTGTTTCAAAGTTTTTTCGCTATAACATAAACAATCAATAAGAGTGGCTTATTTTGAAAACAACATTTCGGGATGAAAAAAAAAAAAAAAAAAATCGCACGGGATGAATTAAACGCATTCGTGATATTTTAATATTACTAATAAGAAAAAAATTATGATAAATTCTAAAACCTATGATATCGATTTGCCCGTTCTTCCTTAAACGAGCTGATCGGTTTTTAGATTTCGACCAAAATCCCTAGGTCTAACTTGTATTATTTTTATCGCAGATTCCCGGGTTTAATTGGCCGCCGTTATCTCAGCGCGCGGTGATCGCGTTAAAAAAAAAAAAAAAAAAAAAAAAAAAAATACAAAAAAAAAACACATCTGGGCCGGGCTCCCGTTATAGAACCGCGACGGGCGGGCGAATATTAATTAAGCGACGAACGACGTCCGTACCGGAGGACACCGCCCCTAACCAGGTTAGGCTCGCCGGGTCAGACGTATTTTCTTATCGACCGCGTTATTAATAACGCAACCGCAACAGCGATAATAATACCGGCGGTAATGATAATGATTTAATTACGGCCGGGACAATAATTCACGGTGTGGCACGGGCCGGGCGGCGCGGCGGCCATAAAACACCCGGACAAGTGTGTGAGTAATGGTCCGCCGGGCATCCCGGGCGGGACGGTCTCCGTCGGGCGACGGCGGTCCAATTAGCGGACGGGGGGGGGGGGGGACACAGTGTTATTAATTTGGAAGACCGGCGGACATCTGCGAGCCGCCCGCAACGGGGTGCGGTCGGTCGCCTCGGACTATAGAATATCCATACGGATCCGCCCGCTTCCGGTAACGAACGACCGGACGTATAATGCGTATGTTACGCGGGCGGCGGCGGCGTCCGTTCCCGCGTTCGGTAGTCACAATCATCTTTCGGGTGGTTTTTGTGGACGGATCGCAGACCTCGATCGCCGGAGAACGATCGGACAATGTTCACGCCCGCGGTCACTGTTGACACCCGCGGTACGCATCGGGGGTCGGCAGGTGTAGCCCACATCTGGGTTTTGTTTTGCCCTCCCATCACTGTTTAACGAAGGTAAACGATTAATTTGAATTAAATAACAACAACAAAAAAAACCCGACCGGTCCCTTAGTTAAACGTTTGCGCGTCGATAATAATACACTTGATAAATTTTATCCCGATTAAATAATATCGTCTACACCAGTGTTTCCCAACCGGTGGTCATCATAATAGATTTTTTCTTCGATTTCTATTACAAATTAATTATTATTTTTTTTTTTTAAATAGCGAAAAAAATTACGACTTATTGAAGAACCGTATAATATTGTACGGTTAATATCGTTGTTGCTGCTGTAGACCAATAAACATTTTCCACTTTTATAAGTGTCTAGGTATCAGAGTAATAAATTGAAGTATAATTATAAATTAGTGAAGTAATAAAAATTAACATTTTTCGATAAATTTTGTGTATTCTTGTTAATAAGCAAACAAAAGGTATTCCTAGTTTTCGTAAAATTGAAATGATCCGCGACCTATAAGAATATTGTCAAAGTGGTCCGTGGTGGTAAAAAAGGTTGGGAAACACTGGTCTACACGAACGGTGTACCAAAGTTGTGTACGTAATTATGAAAAACGCCCGGTGCCCCGTGAAATTATTATTAGGTACGTTCGAAATACGATTTATTACGAAAAATACATTAGACGAAAGTGCGTAGAAAAGAAAGAAAAAAAAATTGTATTAATATAACATTATGTATAAAAACAAAAGAAACGACTTGACAGTGTATATTATAATATTATGCCGATTGGCTGTCAGGATCGCGCCATCGTGAAAAAGAAAAAACAAAAGGAAACATAATATAATTTACGATAATATAAAGGCATAAATTACCTATAAAACAACAAAACAAAGTTTCGATTCGGAGTGTAGCGGAAAAGCTATTAGTTTTACTATTTTCCTTTGGAAAACACTGTTTCGGTTAGTAAAAACGCTCTGATTTTTTTATATATCTTAAGAGACGATGATTTTCCGCCTGACGGTACTTTGTTTTTCTAGTTACCCAACAGTATTTCGACAAAAAAAAAAATTTTAAAAACCTACAACAAATGACGATACATCGGTTTTATGTTGGTCGAGTTCTGGGTTACCGAAGGCTTTCAAGGGAAAAAAATACCAATATAATTACCAACTGTATAAACTTACAGTTTTCCTGAACTCCGCTCTAAATCCGTTTTTTTTTTTTGCAATTATTTAATCTACACACATTTCCAACTTCCCACCTACAACAAATAGCCTAACCACCGTGTGATATATATATGCCCGGATTTTTTTAGAAGCTTTTATTTATAAGTATACACTTATAGTTACGTGTATTCGGGGGGAGGGGGTCTATATAAAATTAACGATTCCCCGAGTCGTTTTTATTTTAAATTCAAGCGTAATTGAACATTTCATTTTCGGCCTGTGCTGTGCGTAATTTCAATCGTGTATAGAGTTCTTTAAGTACAGTTTTTCGTGGTTTAGATGTTAAATTAATTAAATTCGATGGCTCTTCCGAATTAAACGTTAATGGTTTTTAATTATAATGTATCACTTTAAGTAAGATTTGTTGTATTGGACTATACTGTAATTAGTGTGGTAGAAAGGTAAATTTTATGGGTGGTACGCAATCGGACGTATTTTATACGATAAAGCTATACCGATTAGAAAACAATAAACTACTCCCGTGTGGGGGGGGGATGGCAGGAGGAGCGGGTGTTTTATTTCATTATTTATATCGTATTATAGCTATTTTATTGATGAAAAAAAAAATACCCCGAAAATCGAATTACAAATAACATTTAATATTTTTATTTACTTTAAAAAAAAAAAAAAAAAAAAAAAATACGGATAATTATTACCTACCGCGGCGGAGATGTAATCTGTGAAAGTATAATTAGAGCGGTATACAATATTAAAATTGTATTTTTTTTACATTTTTATCACTACACACCGTACGCTGGATTTGTACGTAATACAAATACATTTGAAAAGATCTCCGAATCTCCGAAATCCCCCGGCCCACATTATGTCTTTGCCGACCGGGCTTGATAGCCGTTTACATTTATAAGATGGCCGTTTATATTATACTTATAAAAGCGTCGTACATGAGGATTTTCTAAACATTGTGAACTTTGGAATTGTGCAGAGTACAAAACACAATAAAGCTAACTCAGCCTTATCATCGGGTGATAAATACCGGCGGTATCGATTTAACGTTCGAAATCGAAAACAACATGACCGTTTTCGTCACTGGGCAAATACAATGTCTAATAATCCGATTTGCACGGGTATAATAATGTTTCGTACGCAATACGGTTTAAGCATAACGCGAATGACGCCACCTTTTTTTTACACCGTAAACCTACGGCAATAATATACATAAAGTTTTCGAACCACGTCTTGTATTTTATCACTCCGTCGTTCGCTAAACTTCGGCCGTACGCAATGTCAATACGCGTAATAATAACTGCACCGACGGTATCGTTACGAAAATGGGTAAAAAATAATAATTGAAAATCGATTTCATCGCTCATATTTTTATTTTTTTTTTTATTTAACTAGACTCTACGTTATCCAACATTTCCAGTCGTATCACACCCACCGATAGCAGGCGATGTATCGTCTTATAATCGTCCGTTCCGTTTCTCCGACCGCGGTTTACATATTGTTATTTTTCCGGAAGAATTAATTATCCGATTGTGCGCACATATGCAGAGTGAGGCAGAGCCGACCGACGAGTATTGATGGGCTATAAATAACGAGCAGTAAAACTTAGAGGAAAGGTTTTTTTTTATTCATTTAAATCAGTATTGAATCCCATTTTTAAAAATTATTTTTTGAAAATTATATCTCCAAGATGGCGGTCGTCGGGCATTGATACACTGTTGTAGACGATCTCTGAAGCTCTCATATGATTTTCGGCACATTTCGACGGGTATAACCTCGACTTCCACGGTGATTTTTCTTCTATGGTATGTGGGCGATGTCTGAAAACCTGAAAAGCTCCAGAGGAAAACATCCAAATGCCGTATACACAATTTGATAGTGTTAGCAAAAGGAACAGATTCAGCACGTGGGGAATGCCGCCGAAGTGTATACGAAAAGCCCTTTGTGTACCGATCACAGAATGATTATTTTCGTAATACGCACGCACACCGAAA
This sequence comes from Tuberolachnus salignus, assembly GCA_956483605.1. Classification (NCBI taxonomy): domain Eukaryota; kingdom Metazoa; phylum Arthropoda; class Insecta; order Hemiptera; family Aphididae; genus Tuberolachnus; species Tuberolachnus salignus. The sequence continues at coordinate 24,496,680 of OY101434.1, read as the reverse complement.
CCACGATGTACACCTGTCCAGACCATGATTACGAATAAAAACGGCATTACCGTACAATTCAAAATATACCACTTATTAAGGCCTGCTCTTATCTTATCACAGGCTAATGACCTCATTAAACTCGTCAGTCGGCTCTGCTGCACCCTGTATTATATATTATGATGGGTCCGTAAGAAAACGGACCGCCGTGATCCCGGAACCCAAAAAACAGAGGGACGAACAGCGTAGATGAATATACGAGAGCGTTGGGTACGAATGAAAGTGCTACTTGTACTTCTACACACGGTTTCCGAAACTCGTAGAGAGAGTACCTTTAGAGCCGGCAGTAAAAGAAGAAGTGTCTATATGAATGTATAACCTAATCTAACCTTTTTTTTTTTTTTTTGTTGAACCGGCAATACATCCGCCTCCCGGAACCGCCGTAAGGGTGCATTACTTGGGGAGGCGGATCGCCATCATTTATTCAATAAACCACATATAATAATTAATTGCACATAGAAAAATCCCGTTTTCCCCTATGGCGGTGCGGGCTCACATGTCAAAAATTACAAAAACTTCGTGCCCTACGGTAGGACGGGCAGTAGTTGGACCGAAGCCCACTTGTTGCCCTCATAAAGCAGGGGGAACACTTCCTTGAAGAAAACGCACGCCGGCGACGTCGAGGGCTTGTTGCTGCCGTTCTGCCGACTCCTTCTCCGCGACGACGGCCTCAGCGAAGTCGACCACGGCTTCCCAATGGTCTGGGGACTCCAGCATGAGCTACACCAAGTCGCCCGGTCCGAACGGACCGATCCTCCGGACCAGGCGCTCCCTATCCCCGTCAAACGCCTCGCAGCGCATCAGGGTACGGAGAGCGTCGTCATCCACCTCGTTCTCCTCACTGGGAATTCCGCAGCGAGAACACCCGGGGGACGGAGCTTGCCCAATCCGGTGAAGGAACTAGTTGAATCATCCGTGCCCCGTGACCTAATCTAAGCTAACATTACCTAACCGGAACCGCCAATGGTAGGAAGAAAATATTTTTATGTTATAATAATTTATAATCTATTTAACAAGGGCTGGAAAAATAATTGTTCGGTTTATATACGAAATGATTTTCTTTGTATTTTTCTCGTCGTCTAGTACTATGTACAACATAAAGTTTTATCATTCACAGAATACATTATTATGACTCTATTTTTACATCAAGATTAACCATGTCACTGACATAGATGTTATATCAGCGTTTACGATGAATAAAATTATTGTCGTCCGCCGAAAGAGTTTTTTATGAAAAAAATTACTATAAATATCCAATTGTTATGAGAAACATAATCTTATGAAATCTTTATGCTCGGCGTATGTGGTCTGACAATGGTTCTGCCAGCAATAAAACTCAATTATTTAAAATTCTTTGAATTCAATTTAAAAAAAAAAAAAAAAAAAAAAAAAAAAATTAAAAAAACCCTATTACGCGTCTGTGAGGGAATTTAAAAATGTTAACTTATTAAATTAGACTACTAAAATAATGTATATTGAATATGTATGCAAATCCTGCTTTCTTTAACTGATTGGCCTTCGAACGATGTGCTCTGTTTCTACTGGCGTACCGTTAATTTGCGTTAATTGTTTTAGCCGGGCTCGCTGCATCATTTCGTTTCTTCTTCCATGAATCATCAACGTCGCTCCTTACCGCGTCGGTTTGTCGGTACTCCATCACTCTTCAATCTTCTCACTCTCATCAGTTTTCGTCGGAACGGACGGTGATGGGTTTTTTGCCTTTACACGCGCCCAACATGGTATGCGGAATCGCGAATCGTGTTCTTCATTTACATGGAAAAACTGCGTGAATAATCTTTAAGCGACGTGCCCTCATGCGAACTGTTTATTTGAGTTAGATAATATTAGAATATTACTGAATAATAACTATGATAATGTTTACATATGCGTGTCCAGACTTTGGACTAATGGGGCACATATAAGTGCTTATCGGGGGAAAAGAGACACATCCTCCTGGAAGTTATTTTAAGCCATGTAAATTGAGGCCGATGTATGCAAAAAATTATTATTTCTACTGAATGCTGAAACATCTTTTCAGATTTAGATAATTAACATATTAATCTCGAGACAAAACGCCTGAGTTCACAGGAGGGGCATTTGCCCACCCTAAACTCCGTAAACACGCCTATGAATATTTATCAAACTGGTGTGAAAATAATTCAGTATTAACCATAATTAATACTTTTTATATATTATAATAATTTAAAGTTTAGTTTATTAGTGAAATTATATATACAATTATGATTCGGGCCTCTAGATTTTCAAATCGCCCTTGGTCGATCTGTTTACAGTATAAATCCCAGTATAAAACATTTGTTCTTATATTTTGATCTGTCTCGGATACTGTTTAGCGACTTAACTGCAGCAGTAGTTTATTTAATATTTGTAATGTTCTTTAAAATTAAATGATGGAAAAAAAATAGCTGATTAGGCTGGCATATAGGCCAGCTACCAACTGTAAAATCCATAATATCGATTGAAATATACACTTTATACCGCAATAAATAATAATTTATTGTAAAAACTGGCGTAATGCCAAATACTTATTTGGAAATAATATAATAACAAATTAGAGTTATCACATAATATACAATACGCATACCACTCACACTCCTCGTAACATGAAGCCAAAAAATATAAGGATGTATATTTCTCTCAAAAACAAAAAAAAATTACAAACACGAAAATGGTTCCGTTTGAACCATGTACTTTACTGAAAAATAAATAACGGTACACTGTGTACCAATTCGTATAATAACAATAATCCCCGATAGTATTGGTATTTGTTTTTTATCTATATAAGTAGATAAATATTTAATATGGATATTTGTAAAATTTGTTTGTTAGCTGGTAGGTATTAGGAAATTTAAATAAGAATGAAACAATAATCTAATCTTCTGTATGTGCAGCGCGATGCATATTATTATACTAACTTAATAATAATAGGTACATCTAAAATTATATAATACTATAATAATATTATATTGTATTGTATAAAACATTTGTATTTCGAGGGAAATAATAATATTGTCTCATTTAGCTTTAGAGATAGGTACCGTGAATAATATTATTATATTATAATATAAAACACGGGTGAGAAAATTATAAAGCTACGTTATGTGCCACCAACATTATAATTGGATTATATAATATGGAATGCGAATTCGTAACCATCTAAATATTTTATTCCGCGAGCGAGGAAATAGTGAGAATGGTGAAGCGGATGAACACAGAGCTTATTCCAGAGTACAAGCATAATAGTAGACGTAAAAAGAAGGAGAAATTGCGGACCATGGAGCGGGACACGCTTCTACGGGAGTCAGAATGTGCTAATAAAAGTGGCGATAGAGTAGAACCCGTGTGGAAGAAGGTTTCCAGAAAGACCCGGAAAGAGATGAAAAGGTATAATTAAAAAACCGACGTGGAATTACTTGGTGAAGGTTCCAGGGACTGAGTCCAATGAATGTTTTCCAACATTTTGTTTTTGTCTGTGAAAAACTTTTCTACTAGAAATCTTGACCTGATCATCAACTCCAGTCATGGTTTCTGGTCATACATTATTTATAGCTGGTGCATTGAAGAGGTGAATTTTTTTGTAGTTTTCTAAATAACGGGGAAACCCGGGGGGGGGGAGAAAGGCCGAAAAACAGGAATATTTACGCAATAACGGTTTCTGTTATTTATTGATTAAGTTTTTTTTATTATTATAATTCGATTAAAAAAAACGTAGAGACCTTATATTCAATTTATCATTGCGTAGGTACAAATAAAAATTTAAAAAAATCCCGCCGAAACAAATAATAACGTTAGATTGCCCGTTTTTAAACGTTAATAAATCCCTATCCCTTATTTTAACAAAGTACTTATTTGTACTTTTCTCTAGTTAACAACTATTTTAAACGAACGACACGAAAATTACTTTTGGACAACATTTTTCACTATATATTTCGGACGTGACTAGTTTAGTTCTGTAACTAAAAAATGTAAGTTAAAACGCATTGTTCAAACGCCGAGGGTGCGCCGGAGTATTCTAGAGCTTCAACTGGTCAAAAACCGTTTCGACAAAAGAGCGTTTGCGGAAACCAACTAGTTTTGACGGATTTCGGGTTAATCGAAATTCTAATGTAATACGTATACACGCATCGCACGTGGTGGTTTATTCGTTTGAAAATCCTTATGCCCGAGTATACTGCGCGTATAATTTGCGAACGATAACGGCAATGGCAACGGTTATGAGGGGGCGTTAGTGTATAAAACAATATAAAATATATTTACAATATTTACATACGTGCGTGCTTGTAAACGCGAGTCTAACGCGCATTACCTATCGGGCGGTAGGAAAAAGAGGAGGATGTACAGAGGCGCTTACGAAGTTTTCGCGTGTAAGATCACGCGCATTAGACCTCTTATATACGCTTCTTTAACACGATTTAGCATCCGCCGCGACCTTTTCCAGTTTATATCCCCGGCTATATTTGCTAAATACATCCGGCGAAGCCTGTTTTTTTTTTTTTTTTACGCGCGCGGCTGTTATGGGAAATAAAAAAAAAAATAATAATAATAAATAGGAATATCGAAGGGGGAGAAAACAAAGAAAGCCCCGTCCGTTCGATTTACGTTTATTAACGGAAAATGTATTTTTCATATTTCGCTCGATATAGTTAATACTTTAGTTTTATTTTTTTTTTTTTTTTACACGCCGGAGGCACGGGTATTTTTTTTTTTTTTTTCCATTATATACGACGACGCGTGCGTCTCCTCTACGCGCCGCACGTCCACCTCGGGACATTAGGTCCTCGCGACGGATCCCCCGGTCCCGGCCGCTGAAACTATAATAATAACAACAATAATAAAACGGTTCCGGCGTGGAAATGTACCGAAATGTTGTACGGAACGTTTTATTTGTACGGTCTACCGGAAGTTGTTTCGGGGATTGCCGGCGGAGAGCCCGCCCGGTGACGGGCACGGCGGGTACATGGAAAAGAGACGCGCGGGCCTCTCTCTTTATATAAATGTTTGCTCGTCTCGAATCCCGCCGCCGCCGCAATCTCTTTTAGCGAAAATGGCGGAGGCATGAATCGCGCGGCGGCGGCGGCGGGAAACGAGCGCGCTATACTCGCGCCCTCCGGTCGCGGGATATAAGCAGAGGGCCGTTCGGTTTATGGACGGTCGTTTACGGGACGAAAGCGGGATATTTAAAAAAAAAAAAAATAATAATAATAATAATAATAATAAATAAACGAGGAAAAAAAAACCACTCTCCGGAGGACGACTGGCCGGAACGGCCGCGGGGCGGGTGCAGAATTGTCGCCGCGGGAACCGAAAATCCGGTTTTACGTGCTCAGAAATATTTATTATTTTCGGTCTCTTGTTTTTTTTTCTATTTTTTTTTTTTTATTTTTTTTTCCCAAGCTTCGCGTGTGTACTCCGTGTGTGTGTGTGTGTGTAGTACACATACGCATTGATTATATACAGCGTGTGTGTGTTCAAATTGAATGGTAACACGAAATATATAGGACGGATGATCTTGAGTTTTGTATTTTTTTTTTTCCCCCGTAAGTTAGAGGACATTAAAACGCATTCAGTTTAAAATTAAAAAAAAAAAAACAAACTTTGTCTGCACCTGCGAAGTAAAATAATATTTTCTTAAATAAAAACCACCCCGTTTTTTTGACAACACATTCGTATAATCTTAACTTGTCAATGTCGACTAATTCTGGTTCTTTTATGACTTGTTGAAAACTGAACGCGAGGTCTCCGCTCGCACCCCGTGGATTCACCGCTGCCGCAGTCCTCTGAACACAATTTGGATTTTATTAATTCATCGTAAACAGTATAATATTGATTCGGATAATCGAATTTTTTTTTTATGTCCGTTTTAGAAATTATATATATATGTGTTGTCGTGTTACATTCATGAACTGTGCGCGAAGCTATTTTTTTAATTTTTTTTGTTTTTTTTTTTTTTTCTGTAAACAGTATAATATTATACGAAGGTCGCACAAGACGGAAGTATCTTTGAAACCTCGCGGGAGTACGTAAGGCACACTGCTGCGGATGGATTTTTTGATTTACTCAAAAAAAAAAAAAAAACGTTTCTTCATAAGAGGGAGTCGACACGGATCAAGGGGTACTATGGACAATTGCAGCGGCGCACTGCGCAGAGACTCTTCCCGTATTCGAGTCACGGTCCGATAATCTGAACCGTGACGAATAAGATTTGATTTTTTTTTTTTTTTTTATCAAATTTCAAAAATGATCAACCGCAGTCGGTGTTTCCTTAAGTCCGCGTAATAATATAGGCGGCGCCGATTTTCGTACTGGAACAATCCGTTTAAAACAAACCGTCTTGCACGCGGTGTAATTTCGGAACATTGAACTTTCGGCAAAAAAAAAAAATTCTATAAATCAATACACACAACGAAATTACATTTGTACATGTAAATATACAGGTGGAAGGTTTTAGTGTTATATTTAGAGAGAGGGGGTGTGTGACGACGGGTCGTATACATATTTTAAATTTAACAAAAAGACTATTCCCCGGTTTTCTTTTTTTTTTTTTTTTTTTTAATGAATACTTTGGGGAAAAAATAAAAACGTTTTTACGTCGCTAAATCAAGCGATCAGCAATAGTTTGATAATTGTAGATTACCTGTACGGGAAATTCATACAATCGTCACTAACGAACTATAATACCGTCCGGGATTATGCGCGGAATACATACCGCGGTAACCAACGTTTTCGCTTTGACCCTGTATAAAACCGACGAGTTGTGTGTGATTTTTCAATCATCTTTTTATTTATTTTTTTTTTTTTTTTCTGGTTACAATCGCGCGTTTGTCGGGATTTCGCTATTGCGGGAAACGAGCACGCCAACGCTAACAGAATCGACGGAGGGGTGAGATTAAAAAAAAAAAAATGTGCCGACTCCAGTCGGTAGCTTTTTACACATTATTTCGATAAACGGTAATAATAATATATGTCGATGATAATCCCGTATTAATATACCAACAAAAAAAAAAAAAAAAAAACAAGTTTTGCCGACTTAAAAATGATAATTGTATTGTGTTGGGTAGTTTGAAATTTCAAAGTTTAAAGGGGGTGGTTGTCGCCATCCCGCGCGAAACCGAACCGTCGCGAAATCGTTTCGGCATTGACGGCGACGCGATGATGACGGGCCGGGGGTTTTATTTTGTTTTATTTTCCGTAGCCGCAAATGTAAAAATCAAACTAAAAAACAAAAGTACACCAGTCCGGTCTCGTCGTGAAATCGGATTTTAAACCGCGACGCCATCGCGGGGCGAGGATCGCACTCACGTAAAACATAAAACATCGGCTCCTCCGGGGACGATTACGAGTCCGGCGGTCGGTCAACTATCTGCGGCTAGGCCGGGACACCGCGATAAAACTTTTCGCTTTTCCCCGCGGATACTTTTGCGGCCGCAGCTGCGGCGGCATAAAAACTCGCGCGGCTGCAGTAGCGTTAATCGCCGATACGATCGTAAACAAAAATCGCGGTCGTGCTTTAAAACGAAAAAATACAAAAAAAAATGCATATATATATATATATATATGTATATTTATTATGTAATACAAATAAATATAAAGTTCTATTAACATTTTGTTTTCAAATCGAAACCGTTTAATACCCCGGGGGCTAAGTTCTGCGGAACGCCTAGAAAAACGCCACTGACGTAGCAAAAGACAGTTCAATTGTTCGTCGAATATTGTAATAGGCAAAATAAAATAAGAAAACAGAGGAGGAGAATGATGATGAAATACGTAATCCCCACCGATGATATAAATTACTTATTACCTTCCACGTGTGTAGGAATGGATTTGTATGAAATATATAAATTAATATTACCTTTGCAATGTAGGACTTCCACAGCTGTGGAGCTTGTGAAATGAAAGTGGGGAGTATGGGGTTGTTAAGAGGTATTATAGGTATAAAATTAGTAAATAATATTCACACGTTTTTTTTTTTCTATTTGAAAATATATGGAATAGACGTGAAACGAGAGCACACACGGGTAATATGATGAAAGAGAACCGAGGGAACCAGTTTCCGTCAAAGGAAATGACAACGAGTGATTAATTTTAATGTATGGTGACAGATAAATTATTTAAACGGCTCGATGACAAATAAAATACAGTAAAGATATTATAAGAATAATAAAATCTAATACTAATAATGACATGATACAATATCATTACAATATTCGACGCGGCCCTCGTATAGAAAATATACAATTTTTTTTTTCTTCTGTTTATCCGGCCGAAATACACGAATCTGGAGAGGGATCTGGAATAGGTGACGAATGTATATTGTCTATATGTCCGGGGTCTGTCGCGAAATTTCGCGTTTTCGGCGCGGTCTCGTGTCCCGTCAAAGACATCCGGCCCGGTCGCGTTTCGACTAACAACACGAGTTGTAATGACTATTGTCGTACGTACAGCCAGAGTATACCCCGCGGCGGAGACGTAACTGCGGACGGTTACGTTTCCGAAATGCAAAACGGTTAACGAACGACAACCGTCGCACCCTGTACATAATACTCTACCCCGGTATTGTACGTTTTGCGTGTGTACACTGTGCACACTGTGTACACTGTGTACACCCCCGCGTGTATATATAACACGGCACAAAGGTGTGTTTTCCTGCTGGAAATTAACATAAAACCCGTGTTGACTGTACACGCGGCCGTGTATACGGGAGGCCGCGGAGGGTTTCGTAATTACCGATCGGAAAACCGCATTAACCAACCCTTACCGCGGGACCGTCACTGCGGCGGGGCCGCCGGTTTTAACAATCGGAATAATTATTGAAACGTCGTCCTGTACCCGGCGGCGAGAATTGCGCGTGCCGCGGGTGGAGACGAAGAAAACTGCTGCGCCTACCGGAATACCAATATTAACGTGGCCCATCCCGGATATACATTCGCATATTAGAATATTATTACTATTATTATTATTATTATTATTATTATTATTATTATTACTATTACTATTATTATTGTGCGGTGTTTTCGAGTATACCGTTAGACTTCCGCGGTATACTTCCGTATACGTGATGGTCGAGTTCGCCATGCGAAAATCGTACTCTAATAATAATAATAGTAATAATAATAATAATAATAATAATAATAATAATAATAGTAATAATAATACAACGCGGGAGAAATAAACGATTCCGTCGGATTCGGTCAGATTTCTCTATTCCCGTATAAAGATTACTGGCCCCTGTGTTTTAGGGTTAGGACCATAAAAATAAAATAATAACACTTTAGTTACCTAACTAAATATAATATATATATATATATAAAAAAAAAAAAAAACAAAAAATTAAATGTGTGGTATATAATAGTTTTGAAATACAAATAAAATATACACTACACAGAAATACAAAACAAATTTATTTTTATGATGATGGCTGGTAAATTTCTTCTTCTGCTATTTTCGTATACTTTTGTGCGGAAATAATCGAGTGACTATTAGTTTCTTCTAATCAAATATTATAAAACTCATTACAAGAATAGTTTTTAAAATGTGTCTTTCACAATGATAATTGATTTGATAGTTTCAACCAAAAAAAAAAAAAAACGATTTTTTTTTTTTCATCTGTCCACAACACATTAATAGTGGAAAAAATCCGTTCTACTGCAGCATTTGTACTCGGCATTGTCAAAGAATATTCTACGATTGCTGATATATTAGTGACTTCACTATAAGTCATAAATCATCAGTAAGAAGAAAACGTGTTTAATACGGGACAGACTTGGAAAAAACGGGACGAAATGCGTCCCGGGACAATTCCGTATAATACGGCACATATGGTCACACTTCCGTAATTAAAAGGGAACGCGTATAGGGAATTTTCTCGAAGTTAATTTTAAAAAAGAATAATCAAACGGGAAATTTTAAAACACGAAATCGGTAACACGCCGAATGGTTGATTTTAAGTTATTTATTATTTTATTTTTTTTTTTAAACACCCCATGAAAGACAACGCACGCGCTACAAATCGGATATTTTGGTTTGTCAGACGAATTTTCGATGATTTTCTATGGCCATAAGAACTTATGATTATAACCCTTGTATAAAATTGTTGAGCATTTTCCAACGGCCAAATGAATTGACACCGTGAAACACCAAATAAAAACTAAAACAATTCGACAATTTCAAATGGTTATAAATAGCTCAACAATTGCCAGAACGTTTTGGAAAAATTACCGCGTCTAGAATAAGGCAGGTGCGATTGTAGGTATTCGGCGAACATTTCAAGTGTGTACGGTTATTTTTAACCGAATGACAACATCAAATGAATAATCGAAAGAAAAAGATAAAAAAAAAAAAACAGAAAACCAGAAAACCGCGTTATTGCGTAAATATTCGTGTTTTCTTGCTTCCCTCCCACACACCCCTCTACACCGCCGTTGTTATTAAGGAAACTACAAGAAAATAATTATAAAACGACGTCGTCAATGCACCGCCGACCCGATCCGAAATAATAAATCGAAAAAAATCGCTCTCGTGCCGTGGTTTTCCGATCGGACCAAGTTTGTGCTGGCGGAAAAGTCGTTTGCGGACGGAAAACAAACGCACATCGTAGTAAAAAAAAAAAAAAAAAAAAAAACCAATACATTTCTTTTACGCTCGGCATCTAAAATATTATATATTATTAATCTTTGGCCCGACCGGAGTCCTCGGTAGAAGGAGGGTGGGTGGGATTCGTTATATATTTTATACACGCGTATAATCATACGTGTGAGTTTGATCGGAAATTTTCTGCCCCTCATCTCTCCCCCCGACGGGGCCTTCAAACATTATTACTTTTCCGCTATTATATGCTTAACGTCGTCGGGAAAATCGGTTCGCATTATCGCCGCCATCTGGACCGCCGTGTACGGCCAAAGTTTTCGCCCGTCTCGCGGGCGGCGGCGGGAATATTAACGCCGACGCCGGGCGTAGGATTTTTACCGCCTCCTCTTCTTGGTCTTCCGTCGCCGGCGACGACGCGGCCGCGAAAACACGTAGGCTCGCGGTCATCAATGACGTGCCCGTATCGTTATTACTGTCTCCGCGCGTCAAAAGTTTCAGTCGTTTTAGATTCTGAACGTATCGGTTTTACTGTAATATGACGTGCGCTCTTGCCTTTTTTTCTCCCCCTCTTTTGTTAACGACTTTCCATCAGAAATTTCCGTCCGTTCGTCAACACGATCCCGGACGAATTTCGTCCAATTGCCTCGTCAAGGAGGTCGTTTTTTTGGGGGGGGGGAGGGGGATATTCTTTGTTAATAATGTAATGCAATTCGGTTAAAACTAATCTCACGGACATGAAACGTTCCTCGAATACTTACATTAACTACTATCTAGACGTGGTAAAATTGTAATTCTTTCAGTTTTTTATAGCTGTCTGAAATGTTCGACCTGTTCGTTGTCAATCCTAAAATCGGTTCGCAACAATTTTCCACAGTCCCCTGTTACTTGTAATTTTCTTAATTTTTTCCTACGAATTACATCCTTGGTCTATGATTATATTTCATCGCACATACACACCTAACCATCACACGTCATTACCTTCTATATCTAATCCCGCCTTGCCTTTGTACGTATCCAATTAATTTCTTCAATTATTGATAGTATCCCATAGAATTCTTCTCTTCGATAATCTTTCCAATTATTTTATAACACATTACTCATTGTTTTCACGGCCACAGACCGGGGTCTACGAAGTGTATAATTGTATTTTGTCTCGACAAATTAAAAACCGATAACCTGCAAATATTTATTTCTGCCGTTTTATCTCACCGCAGCAGATTACTATAATAGATACGGTTACGAAAACTATAATGAACTACTTTACATATAGTTAATAAATAATTTTGTAAATGTGTTGCATAGGTACTCGTGTATATAATATTACTGTTAATAAATCATCATAAAATGTCATCGTAAGCGATGATGATGACAGTCATCCATCCTTCGTATAATAATTTATAAAAACTATTAGATTGGTATATATGCCTGCTTCGAAGTTATAGTTCAAGTAAAATAACAGACCAACTTTTAGAACGAAAAAATGAACGTGTAATTTGTACTGCGGACAGACCGATTAGTTGTACCGCGCGATGCACAAAATAACACTAAAAGGCCGTCACCGCCGAATATTTTAAAAATTGAATAAAAATATTAAATGAGCGATTTCGAATGAGTCGTTACATTTTTAATTCAGGGATGTTTGCGATAGAAATAAATGTAGGATACTGCTCGTAGGTGGGCCATAGTTGTAGGCGATAAATTGGAAAGGTTGAAATCAGAGGGGAATTTAATTTATAAATCCGTAATCAACGATAAATCAGTTTGATTAAATGATGGTAGAGAAATGGTGAAAGAAATACAAGCAAACTATTATAATATTATTATAAACTGGCTGCTATCACTTGGCGGTGTTCGAGTCAAGTTTGGTTATTGAAAAATCAATTAAAAAAAATAATAATAATATATAAAACACTATGAAGTTCGACTAGAGTCCGACTGCGTTTTCGCAAATTCATTGCTAAATGATATTAAATTGTCAACACATTATTTTTTTTTTTTTATCTATCTAATATCTTTTAGAAACGGGGAGTCTCTTATCCGTGACAATTAAACCAAATAGGTAATTACAACTGTAATATTTTCATCCAAATCGCCAAGGATACCTATAAATCAACAAAAAAAAAAAAATTCGATTTTCGTACCAAAAACCGTTTCGGGTGTTGGAGATGGTGTTATCAGAGGATAACCTGCAATAGCCTATGACACTCGGCGGGCCTTGCTGAATCGATTGTCGCGAATTTTATGAAAATTAGTCGTGCAGTTTCAGACTTAATCCCGGACGGACAAACAGACACTGCAATTTTATTGAAACGTATAGATTACAAAATCAATAGAGAAAAATAAAACCAATGAAATTCCTCGCTGCGCTCAGAATCTAATAAAATACGAGTGTAACATTACCGAATCGTATGAATAATATCGTTATACTGTAAGGTATAGGTTAGGTTTAACTGTAGTAATAATAATAATAATAATAATAAGAAGAAGAAGAAGAAGAAAAAGAAAAAGAAGACAAGGAATGCGCAGTAATTGCCGTATACCGCCGAGTAGGGCCGAAAATATTATGTTATTTGCTCCGGCAAGAAGCACGTTTAATGGCATGGGTATTACGTACACTCCGTGTAAATATCGCATTTAATTTGTTCGTTATCCGAGGCTTATGTACGCCGTTATGTAATGTGTAATTATTTTAACAATATAACGTTTGGGAGTACGATTTTTACCGGCACCGTATAAAAATATAATAATACTATCGGTTACCCGTACACGGCTGCCAAGAGTGGCCACCCGTGACTGTAAACGTGTCGTACGAAAATGTGACGAAAAAAAAACCTGAAACACATACATTGGCGGGCCACTGTTGTAGTTGGTAAGGTAGGAATAGGTAGGTAGGAAATTGAATTCATAATCATTGCTAACGAAAAACGACTTGTGATGAATCTTGTGTCGAATTTCCGGGCGTTTCTTTTCGGCCAAAACAGTTTTGTTCAATTAATTCGAAAAAAAATAACTTAAAACGCCAATAAATAGTTCAAAAAGTAGTCAGAATATATTAAACATTTGTCCACGCCTAAACAACTCACAGAAATTTCTGTGAAAATTACAGGTCTCTATGATTATTTTTAACCGAGTCCCAACAAAAAGAAAAAAAAATCGAAAACAATGAAACCATAGCCGTACACATTTTCCCGTTTTTCCCTAGGTTTTTTCCAGATTTTTTCCAATTATTAAGAAAACTACAATGATAATTGAAAATTGTATAGCACGTCTAGAAATTTCAAATAAAATTAAGTATTCGGTGAAAGTTTCAGGTAACTGAATTACAATAAAATCGAAAATAACCGAAACCACCGTTGATGCGTAAATATTCTCGGGTTTTTTTTTCAGTTTCCCACATTATTATGAAAACTACAAGGAAAATCCAAAAAAAAACCTCCCCCCACCATTACAATTAGGGGAAATTCGTTACACGTAACAAACGTAACAGAAACCATTCTCGAAGTTGATGATCGGAGCAAAATCTCGGGTCGAAAAGTCGTTAACAGACACGGAAAAAAAAAGTAATAAGAATAATACTTGGTTTTATACGCCGGTTTTTATCGATATTTTTAAACAAGATATAATGATATTATGAGTTATAACTATGTCCAAGAATAGTCTATACGTGTATCTTCTGTCTATTATTGATTGACGCACACAATATAAATATAAATAATTAAATATATAAAAACACTCGGAACAATCGAAATAACTGATAAGTAAGTACAATAATAATTTATATAAAAAACGGTTATTTATTTATTTATAATTCCCAACATTGAACACACCATACAAACCTGAAACTATTGACTAACATTCGTTAATCGTTGTCGGTTTTTCTCGTGCTCACTACTTGACCATTTCTGTGTTGTGTTTAATAAATTTATGTTAATAATTTACGTATATTTTGTTATTTATATTTGAATGTAATATTGTGTCGAAATCGGGAAAAATTAACATTAAAAATAATTCGCTTTATGATATCTCTGGTCTGCTGGTGTCTGGTCGGGGAAAGTGGTTAAAAAATACGACGCACTCAACACTACCAACATTACCACAACTATGTTGCTTTGAGAGAGTCAGAGAGAGAGAGAGAGAAAGAGGAAAAAAAATTGTTAAAAATCGGGGGTCCATAATTTTCGTCGTACGGGGCATTAGGGCCGGACCAAAAGTGAGTTGCCGCGGGGCACTGGTTAAAAAAAACGTACACGACGTTTCGACGAGCGCGGTAAGAAATTGAGGGAGGAGGCTCGGCCCCCTTTTTTTTTAAAAAATATCCTTTTCTAATAACGCTGCGCTTCAATACGCACGCGGACATAATTAAAATACTATAATAATACCGAACAATATGTAATAATAATAATAAATTAAACGGGACACACGCTGGCGCGCGCCGGTAATTTGATTGATTACACTACCTGCGTATGGCCAATAATCATCATAATTCCGGCCCGAGCCACGTTGTCGGCGATGATTAAGGTTAGGATCCGCGTGTTGGATTATGTCGTGTAAGCGTATTTAGGCTTACGTGTTGTGTGTCGCGGCTCGACGAGTAATAATAATAATAATAATAATAATAATTAATCGCTACTAATTGACTAGGAAATCTACCGGCGGCAGTAGTCGTACAAACGTTTTGTGAGGCAGTGGCCGGCTTTATCGCGTTTTATAGACGGGTACCCGCCCAGAGCCCGGTTGAGAATTTCCGACGCCCGGGACAAATGAAAAAAACAAAAAAAAAAAAAAACGATCGGCCTATTATTATGAACCGTACAACGTTCAACCTGTAATTAGTAAATATAATTTAATAACCGGTCAATACTACATACTTGACCAAACAATATTTGAATGTAGGTATTGCGAAAGATTTTTTTTTTAGCCTTTTGTTCTGCAAATGCATCAACACGACTTCCTCGAAATGAATGCTTGCGGCGATATGATTTCCAGTCGATATGATTCCTATGCGTCCGATTTCTAATAGCCCCAGTGCTTTTGACTGTACACTTTTTTTTTGGCGTTCTTCCAATTTAAGGATTAATTAAAATAAAAAGTATAATTACGTACAGTAGGTGGCGACCCTGGACAATTACTCATAATGTCCTTGCGTAAATAAGCCCTGCGGGTACCCCTTCTGTACACAAAATATCAGGTCCGGAGGCTTTGCGTTCTTTCGATTGATTTCTGGTCCGAACCGTTCGGTGAAAGCCGGTACGTACGACACCGTAAGACAGTGGCGTACGCAGAAGGGGGCTAAGAGGTTAAAGCCCCCTCTATTGGTCGTATCCATATATTTTTTTATTTATTTTTTCAAGTTTCAACTGTAACAAACTAAAAAGTATAGACTTGTTTTCATAGTAATACACTGCATTACTTTATTATGTCGACAAGATTATTATTTGTATCTAACTGTGGTGACACGCGATATAAACGCTGGTTTTGTTATTACCTACCCGTAACTGGCTTCGCATATACATTACAACTTATTATATCATTGCAAAGTAACCGGCAAGATTTGTCAAAGCCATTGTCTGATATAAAAAGAATGACGATTCGACGTGCGTTAGAGGAACTTCGAGAAAATGCAGCTTTAAAATAATGTTCAAATATATCATGGATTTATCTGCAATTATTTGAGACTGGACAAAATAAAAAAATTCTATTTAACAGCCCAATTTTTTTTTTTTTTTTAATATAATACCCTGATATTAAGATTTTATTTTCAATTATTTTTTCCGGTGGTGTGTATACCTCGTATTTTATGTCTATTATCAGTCAGAACTAAGAATGAACCTACTGACCTAATTTATTTTTCAGACTTGTGACAACTGATTAATTATTACATTTCAAGCCCCTCCACCCACTCCGCATTGAATAATTCGCGGAGTACGCCACTGTCGTAAACTGTAACTCGGCCCGGAATGATTAAAAAAAGCCATTACTGTTATTGCCGAGGGTGTGCGAATTTTATATCTGGGTTTTTTTTTTTTTTTTTCGTTGTTTTTTTTTGCCCCTCCCGGTATTCGATACGTGCTCTCCGAGAATATTGTGTTTACAGCCACCACCACCACCACCACCCCACACTCCCCACGACCCTCGTTTACCAAATGGTATATAATAATATATAAAACAAACTAAATATAAAAATATACGACGGATTGATATGGTGCGCAGTGGGGATTGGGGTGTCTGACACCGCTTAAAATATGCAACGCTTCGGGACACGACCGCTGTATTAAAATAGCCGCCTGTGCGAAACAAAAAAAAAAATGAAAATAATAATAAACTTTATACAAGACGTACAAAAAAAAAAAAAAAAAATTTAATTAATGATTCTCGGTATAACGGCATTCTTTAAATAATATTTCGAATGTTTCGGATTTGTACAATAATTATGTACGACGGAAAATATTAATAAAGAAAAAAAAATAATATTATTTACGCGACGGTTGTTAGTGCGTGTATAAAATGTAAAGATAGTAGTGTAACGGTGATGAAATTATAATATACGTGTAAAAAATTTAAAACAAATATCGTTACAAAAATAACCTGTATCGAACTTTGTATCATTTTTTTCATCAATTACGAGTATTTCATTAATTATTTTTAGCAAAAAAAAAAATAATAATAACAAATGTAGGATATTGCATAATAATAAACTTTCAATTAAATTCTAGAGGTAAGTTCTCTAAACTTTCTCTCAAAACCAAAATTCATAGCTACAATCTTCTTCTTAAACCCATCTGGTTCTACGGTATATAGTTCTGGGGCACTGCCAACAAATCAAACACACAAAAAATTCAAGTGTTCCAATCAAAAATCCTCAGACTCATAACTAACGCTCCTCCAAACCACACCCTTCACACTGATCTCCATATTCCTAAAGTCACTACCACAGCCAAACTACACTACTCCAAATTCAGAAATCGCCTGCAAAATCATACCAATCCCCTTGTTAAAAATCTTCTTTCCATCTCCATTCCTGGAAACCCCCCCTCCCCCCAGAAGATTGAAACGACAATGGCCCAGAGATCTAATAAACTAACCGCATAATAATACTTTAAGTATTCGGTAATTTCACGTTGAAGTGCCTTCGCTGGATGGTTCTTCCCTCACGTCACTCAAGCCTTTACACCATACCATACCTAAAACATCCCTTATTCTTATTATACTGCATTAATTGTATAGATTGTATAATTTTCTAAATAAAAAAAAAAAATTCCAAAGGCCCGATAGAGTTCAGTGGCGGTTATAGGGTAGACCAACCCCACCCCTTCCCTCCGAACCACAGTTTTATAAATAGGGTTTTTTTTTTTTTTTTTGCGAGTTTCATCACAAATTATAAAAAATCGTCTTAATAAATCCATCTTATAGCGCCGTTGAATACAATATGAGAACACTTTTTATAATTGTGTTTCGTGTAACATAATTTTAGAGAATCGATGAAGAAAAACCAACTTATACTCTTTGCACTTTTCAATCCGTGTGTCCGTAATCATTTTTTTCCAGGTCGAAGAGCATCATTTAGGTGATGGGTTTATTTTTTTTTATATTTAGTGGGCATGACCAGTCCGAAGCCAAGTAGAAAAAGACCTAAATCCTAAATACGCCACTACCGACGACGATTTCGGTTTTAATATAGATTTTTTTTTTTTTTCGTATGCCATCTACAACCATTGTGTTTTATATATAAAATCAAATAAGAAGGTATTTTATTTATAACCGCCATACGCCATAAATATAAACGCGCGACCCGGCGGGCCCTGCGCACAATATTTTTTATTATTCGCCTAATCCGGGAGTCATTTCGTGTGTACGGTTTCATAAACCTAATTTGTGTTACTTTACTCTGCCGTATATGAGATCGCTATTCGCAGCCGTATAATGAAAACCGGGACCTTAAACTTTTACCCCGTAAAAAAAAGAGAAAAAAAAACCACTTGATTTGTCGCCCGAATACAATATGCAGCGACAACCTCGAAACCGCAACATTTTACTTAAGAGCACTTACGCCCAAAAACACTATACTAATATTACGGGTGTAGACACGATAGGCCGGATGTATTTTCGGTCGTATGTTCGGCTCAATAAAGTCTGTGGCGGATAAGTTAATAATATAATGTTATAAAATAAGAAGCCAAAAACCAAGTAAAATATTATAATAATAGCAGAAAAGTAACAATATGATCGTCACGTGTAAAAATGAACGAATCGATTTTAATTTTTACTATAAAAGTGATCGTCCGAAAATTCAAAATGTAATGCGATAATTTAAACGGTTGAACGGTATAACGAAGGGTCCCGCGCTATTTTTGAGAGACTCAGTCACGGGGTAAGGGTAAGATCCTACGCGACCCTCATTTACATAAAACGAAATTTCTAAGTTCCTACACGGTTGTAAAATTACATTATCATATTATGTTAATTCCTATTACACTTGCTTGTACTAGACATGTAATTTCCTACACAATATTTCCGTATTTTTGTGTAAGACAATAATTTCGAAGTAACTTTACGAGTATTATTATTATATATAAATTGTGTTAATTATTAAATGGATTGGTGGCGGTTTTCCAAATGTTGTAAAATTTAACATTTTTTTTTTTTTTTTTTGCCTACTACCATAATGATAAAACTTTTCCATCAATTTATTGCACAAAAACCCGTAAAGGTACGGCCGTTTTTATGGACGAACATGACGTTTTAGACCGAACGGCCGGACAAAACTGTAGGGCAATTTATTGCTTTCGACAGATTTCGATTTTTGATAACGTATTGTGGCTTTTTAAGCTCTTCACTAGGGATAAGTTGGAATTATTTGAAAAATTTAACAAAACCCAACCAAAATTCGTTTACGTTTTCCAGTAAAACAAATACATTATTAGTTTTGCCGACTTAAAAACCAAATGGCCGTGGTTTTGCCGACTTGATAGTCTAAATTCCAAAGTTTGGATAGTGTAACACCCCCCAGTCCTATCACCGGCCTTTTTAAATATTCTGTGTCTGTGATATCTGTTGTTAATAATACAAATTTGTATATTCCGATGACGCGTAATAACCAATAGGTATATGGTTAGGTTAGGTTATGTTTAACGGTATAACGAAGGGTATATTACCTTCGTAATATATTTCGTATACCTAATGTACAATTCGGTACATGTTTATTACAAAACATGTACCGAATTGTATTGTACCGTTAGTATACGACGTTACGCGCGACAGTATAATGGGAAATAATCACATTTTGAAAATTCGTTTATCCGAAAGATAACCCTTCGGGGTAAAAATATAACTCGATCATTGTAAAATACTCGAATTTTGACCCGTATATTTAATATTATCGGAGTAATACGATAAAAGACAATGATATTATCGGTATAATGTAACAATTGGCTTTTGTGTCTTTGTTAATTATGTATCGTATACAAATCGTCAAAAGTAAAAAAATCAAAACTTCGACGGAGCTATTCGCTTTCATCGTAATAATTTCATATTGTCGTGATGGTTTTATTTTACAGAATGTACGACGAGATTTTATTGGTTTTCCTATAATATGATGTGTGTTTTTTTTTTTTTTTTTACCATGTCTGTTTACGACTTTTCTACCAGAAATCTTAATCCGATCAAAACAAGAAAGAAAGAGCTTTTCTATAGCATTTCAGATCTAATTGGTGCGTCAAGTAGATAATATTTTTGTGATTTTCCTTGCAGTTTCCGTAATAATGAGCAAAAAACGGGAATATGTACGCAATAACGGTTTTCTATTATATTTTCGAATTTGTTTCAGTGGTTGTAATTCAGTAAAAGATGAATGGTAGAGACCTATAATTGTTCACTGAATACCTATTCTTCCCCTTTCTAGACGTGGTAAATCATTCTGGAAAAAATTTAAGCTATTTTATACGTATTTGAAAGTGTCGAGATTTTTTTAGTGTTTTTTTTTTATTTCCGGTTCTATGGGGATTACATTTTTTAAAAATACTCGGAAATTAAGCATACGGTACATCGTGAGTGATTTTTTTTTTTTTTCTATAAGCGTTTGATGTTTAAATTGCCGTGATTGTTTCGATTAGTAAAAATCCTCTAAAACTTTCATGCCGTATACCTTTGTAAAAAAATGAGGATATTGCGCCCGGCAACGGAGACATATTTTTCTATAGATTTCATTACATACCTTATTAAATTTTGTACATTTTTATTTAATGATTTCCGGGATACCCTATTATAAGAAAAAACTACTGTAAAAATGTCGAACCGCGTTAAACGAGCTACACTCGGGGAATCTTTGTTGTTTTTTTTTTTTTTATTATTTAATCGTCGCGTCCGGGATTTAAACCTGAATATAATATGAACGTTTAATATTCGACCGATAATATACCGTACCGACAATTGTGGCCAACCCATAAAGGCCGAATCGCGGTCTTTCAATAAAACGTATCTATATACACCAGATACGGGATAAATTGTACAATCTATTTTGTCTCGTTAAAGACAATAAGGATTATTTAACATTATTTATCCGGATGAGAAAAATAAATAAAAAGCAGATTATATTTATCGCGATAATGTTCAACGCTATCGGTGTACCGGGATAGAGGGCTCATCATAATGAGGGCTCGGCTCGGTTTTCACGTCCGGCGATATCCGATAAGAGATTCGCTTGGCACAGTCCACGCGATTGACGGCCGCCACCGCCGTCGACATCTCCGATATTTTGGTGATGCGCGCGAAGTGATCATGCGGCACCGTCCCCGGTGGCCGAGAGGACAGTAACACCGGACGCGCACGGTCTCGCGGACGATAAATAATCGGAAATTTCCATTAGTATTATAATAACATTACGACGGGCGGTCGTTGTGTCAACGAAATAATATATAATAATATATCGTATTAAATGCAACAGGACACAAGGGGGAGTGTTTTTTTTTTTTTTTTTTTTTTTTTTTTTTTCTACGTAACATTGTTACGTATGTGTAGTACGTACAACGGCCGTATTATTATTTATTACACCGTGACCGATTCTCCGATCGCGTTTGTCGTACCATCGCCGACGGTAACTGTGAAAATTATCGTTATTGATTTTTGTGGGTCGCCCCCGGATCGACCTTGGTTGATCCTCTCCGTCTCCGGACGAAAGTGAAATCGTATCCCGGAACCAATCGGCCGCGGTAATATGTATATTATTATAATGTGTGTCATTATCGACAAAATAATTTCTACCCGAAGAATCGCCGCCGCCACCTGTGCACGCTACGGTGCCGGTACAAATACACGAGATCGGTGTGCGTTCGTGCGATCGATTTCACTGTATACTGTAAATCTGTATTCGATTTTTCGCCCCTCCCCGGCATAAACGTATTTCGTCAATACTCGTACCGAGAGGAAAAAATGTTTGGAAATATTATTTGTCTGAAATGTATTTACAAAAAATTAAAATTAAATAACGGCACACGTTGTAGGCGAAAAGTGGAGAGGGTATAGAGGATCTAGAGGGCAATTTAATTCATATCCGTGTAGTGTTAACGCAACGATTTTCATCACAATAATTTAACAGAGATTTCTCTACGATTTTTCCACAAACACAAACCGACTTGACGACAAAACAATACCGTTATGCCGGCGTGGTGGCAGTCTTTCGATAGGGAGAACTTATTTTTATTAATTTAATTTATTTCATAACTCGACACGAAATTGTCATACGCAATATGAACGTGTGCCTTTGTAATTATTCGTAGCGATATTTTCGTTTACCAATGGGTGTTTGGGAGTTATGAAATCCCCATTTGGGCCGTGTCATATATATATATATATATTATAATTTGTTCAGAATTTACAACTGAAAACCAAAATCGAAACTAACAGAAACCGTTTTGGTGGTTTATACTCGAGAAATAAAAACACGGATCGCGTGCAACGACGAGGTCGAAACGATTGAAAACGTCCCTGCACTTATTTCTCAACGTTTTGCCGTTCCGTTTGTAAGAAATAATCTTTGTGCGGGACCATACACGAGAATCGACATTGATCGTATTTAATACGAGTACCTCCTACGGGTCGTACGCGAAAAACTTTTTGCAAATTTTCCCACGAATACCTATTCGTCATCATCATTCCAGAGCTATATGCGTATGCACGGTAAAACTTTTACGGAAAATTATACCGAAAGTATATAGTCTCCTATATATATATATATATATATATATATATATATATATATATATAAAATATAAAATATATAGACTACCGTGCACATAGCTAAAACGCGGTATTAACCAAAGTTCAGTAATTTGTTTGCGCGCGCGAAACGTTAGCGGATTCGCCGAGTAGGTACGAATTATACACAGACAATTTTGTATTACACGCGTTCGCGCATTAAAAACTCTTTCGAAGTTATGTACAACGAAAGAAGTTTAACTCTTTCGTTGATATGTGGAAAATATGTATAATATATAACATTAAACTGAAACGGTTAGTCGGTTTTTTTTTTTTTTTTTTAGACAATACTTTATTGAATGGCGAAACAATAACCGATTTCGTAAATCGTATATAAATCACCAACGATTTACACGAATAATTTACATTTATATATTTTTCGTATTTATGTAAACGCATGTACGTTGGATAGGCACCTAGCTGGTTACACGGTTATATAAATTAATATTTCGTTATTTTATTATTATAGTTTATTATTACCTACCTTGCATACGTCCAGTGGAAGGCCCGAAAAAACATAAAATCCGGAACAATTTTATCAGAGATACGGGAAATAAAGAAAATACAACCGGGCAGGACACTCGCGGAGAAAAGAGAAGTGTCACTGATAATGTTAGTTCAATTTGGAAATAAGAAGTTTAACTTCACAGTTTGTCTTTATCAAAATACCCGATCATAAAATCTTGGTAGAAGATAGCCTAACCTAACAATTTGATTTTATAATATTATGATGATAACGACGGGATGTTTAAACATTATTATAGCCTATGTGAAATAGGTAAGCTAAAAAGCTTATGGGCGGAGATGTGATACGTTTTCGTTTGGGGTTGGGCTAAAAAAAAAAAAAAAAAAAATATGACTTGTTATATAAAATATACCTAGGAATTTCGTAGGAACGCATCGAATAATTCAGAGGGACGATTTTCAGCTAAAATGATTTTCATGAGGGCGGAAGGGTTTAGCCCATGTTGAAAAGTACATCAGTAAGTAAACATCACTCGTCCGATTGTAGCGTAACAAAATTATTGCCAACACGTGGACTGGTTATCACGATATCGGTGGACGCGTATCATATGATGTGCGTTCCGTAGGTCCATTTTGTCGCTCTCCTGCATATTTACCCTACAGGGGGGGGGGGCGCCCTTGACGATTGACGAGTTGTCTATGGAAATGCATTAAAAACGGATTAAAACTGAATGATTATCGTTTACATTAACCGAATTACCGTACATTATTATAACCGGCGACACTGAAAGCGGAGACGAGTTTGTAATAATATACGGGCGAGCAGTAACGGCGTACGTATACCATTACGGTTAAGCGAAGACACGTTTTTCGAACCGTAAGCATTCTGACGCGCGAGTACGACGCGACAACTGGACCGCGCGTGATGAATTGCGAAAGCGAACGATGCCCGAGCGCGTGCAAAATTAATAAACCCGGTGTATATTATTTATAATACTACGATATGATTGTTATTACACGCACACACATTCGAGTTCTCTATAACACTATACACGTGTGCACATCGGCTCGAAACGTTAATAAAGCCCCAGAAACTTATCATATATAAACCCATAGATGTCCTGGGCGATGTGCACGTTCATTAATATTGCGGGTATTCGTTTCCGTGTTAGGCGGTGGGGAAATATTATTCTTTACGCCGCCGATGAAATCGCCCTCGAGACTGCGATAATGAAATGGTATATATATATATATATATTACGACCGTTTGAGAGTGAAATTTGTCAAAAATAAAAAATAAAAACATGTTGTATCGTTGGACGAAGAGCATATTTATTTCCCTTCTCTCCGCGCAAAAAAAACACACACACACACACACATTTTCGAGCGAATAAGTATATCAGAAAACGACGAAGTTTTTATTTAACCGAGGACACACGTTGTTGTTTTTCTTATTTAGATTTTTCGTGTCTATACATTTATTTACAATAGAAGTTTTTCACGATGGAAGAAAAATCGTCTATAGTTCACTCTTTAATGTTGCAATTTATTTTTCCACCAGGTAATCTTACCTAACCTATCTTGATGCATTTTTAATCTAGTCGATTGACATCGTTTTTTTGATTTTCCTTAGTTCTTAGTTTTCTTAATAATTGAGTAAAAACCGTAGAAGAATCGTGTTTCGTCGGCGACGATTTATCGTTGCTTACAGGTAGGTATATGAAATTCCTCTGTACGTCCTACCTTCTCAACTTTCCATCTAAAACAGTGGCACACACGTGAGCCGTTTCCAGTGCCGGTATAGACCGCGTTGCGAGATGTGCACGGCACACGGTCTTCGGGTCTTGATTATCTAAATCAATGTCTCCGAACTTAATAATACAGTGCTGAAAAAATTCAAAAAGGCCTCAGGTTTTGGCCATGCATACGGGCCTCGCATAACCTAATTACGGCCAATGGTTTTTTTTTCTCGATATTTTAATTATAACTCGTTGAAAAACATTAATATGTCGAGAGAAAAACATGTTTTTTCACTGTTGAATTTGTCGATTAATTCTAATATTAAAAGTAACAGCACAGCGTTGGTATTGCTGAACATAAATCTGCATTCCTTTCAGACCAAATGGCCAGGAAACCGTATTAGAGTAATAATTTCTAAAAATATAATATTATAATATTACGTATTTGATCGCATTTACTGACTTTTATAACTGTTTCAATATATATATATATATATATATATATACACACATATACATACAGAACGGCTTGAAAATGCAATCACGAAAAAAACCAGTTAAAATAATATATATGAGGTAGTTTGTGTGGAAAATGTATTATTTTTATTTATTTTTTTTCGAGAACAAACTTTTATCGAAAATACATAATTTATATAAATCATAAAGTTATCCGTATTATATTACGAGATGATAATATATTATTATTATGTGCACGCTATATTATAAATTGTAATTTATTTTATATAATATTATGATAATACGTCATTATTATCGTTATTTATTAATATTGTTCTCGCCACGCACCGATCGATCGAGAGAATTTCCAGCCCCCCTTTATTGTACATTATCGCGGCGTTAACCGAGAAACGCGTCGACCGAGGACAGTCGTAAATCTTGTTGGGCTCCTTCTGCGGTGCCGAACGATTATGCAATTTTATGCACCGTAAAACGACACATACGATACGGAATGCCGTATGTCGCCGGCGGTGTTTTAGCTCGTCGATTTATGCCCGCACTCGTAACAATTATGGTGTAGACTAAATGCCCCTGGTCCCATGGGCGATAGGCATAGACAAACCGATGAAAAAACTACCATTCCCTCCCACCCCCTCAAGAGGTTTTTTTTTTTTGTTTTTTTTTTTTTTACACTCCTTAAGAAAACAATAGGAAAAAATAGAGAAACACGGTCGCCGTTTCCGAGACCGAAAGAAAACATGCCAATCATTGTGGTTTATCAATGGATTTAATTTTATCATTCGACAATTACACGACGGTTAACGACGTATACCTATACGTTTTATTAATATGCGTTTTTTTTTTCTCTCGGAAAACCCATATCTGGTAGTTAAAACTGTCCCGATTTTCCGGGTTTTCCGGACGATGGTACTTTATTTGAAATACTCGTCTTGATTTCCAATAGTTTTTCTAAAAAAAAAAATTTTAAAAACCGAACTGCAAGTTTCGATACATTGATATATTTTTTTTTTTCTGGGCCACTTCGAGGACCTTTTGGTACAAGGGCAAAAACGCGACTATAATGTTAGTCTATTCTTACCGGTTAACCGAGCTCCGCTATCAGAATCGGTTTTCGATTGCAATTACGTATCATAAAAATCATATTAATACAAACCTGCTATATATCCTACCCAACTTCACACCTACAACAGTGGCCTGGCCGTATGACGGTGAACGGTCGTATACCGGAGGATTTTTTTTTTTAAATATTTTATATTGTTATTGCGTGAGTCACTGTGAAATAAAAAAAAAAAAAAAAAAAAAAAATGTTATTCTCGTTCAAACTTATTTATAAAATGGCGTTACGTACTCGTATACGTATATAACACCGCGCGTTACAAAAACACGTCGATATAATATGGACTTCAGTCGAGACACTTGTGACGACGTCGATAAATTACTGTAAACATATTGTATTATTATATTTTTTATTTATTTATTTTTTTTTTTTTCAAATACGAGACACCATCACGGATAATATGTTATTACGGGATAATAGTATCACGGTGTGTGTGTTTCGATCAAACTCAACGGCCGGAGAGAGGTAAACCCGCGAAAAATGTATATTCATATCCGCGGAAAATATATTATATTTAATATTAATAATATGCGCATTTCAAAGATCACTAATGCGAATATTCTCGATTTGCATATTTCTTCGTTTAGTGCGCAGCCTTGTGCATCATGCTGTCCGTTTTAGTCTGTAAATTATGCTCGTTTATGAGTTAAGTACCCGGCGATTATATATAAAAAAAAAAAAAAAAAAAAAGAAGCGAAATAAAAATAAAACCCTCGTATTTCCACATGCAACCATGTTATCGTATACATAATGTGTATGGCGCGTACAATAATGGCGGAATTATTTTAACTATATAATTATATAATATTATTATTATTTAACTAACACGTTGAAAAATAATTGTATCGGATATTTTTCAATGGCCACTTTTTCGTAGTAAAAATCGGGATCGTTTACTTTTAAATAGTTATTGAACAATAACAATCATTATTGAACGCGTCGAATGACTTTTCTGTTTTTTTTTTAGTATGCACAAAATATAACGCTCGCACAGATACGTCCGAATTCTCGGGCTTAATATAATAGGACACTTTTACTAGAAAAATTAACTGTGGGTCAGACTACGCGTTGTATAAAGTCAAAATGCCTCTGTAATGTAATAATAATGAAACACTATCGGAACCATTCGTTAATAACATTAATCCAATCGGTCATGTCCATATTTAAAAACTACAGAACCAAAATCGGACCAGGAAACCGGTACAATAAACGGTAATTTTCAGAGTCGTCGTGCATTCGAGCAATATAACCCAACGTTATGTTTAGCGATTCACTTAATGCGCTAATTCTGCATGTACGACTCTATTGACCGACCAGAAATGTCTGAACATTTTACACGCGAGGTTTATCATAAGTTATACTCGGTGGTCAAGAAAAAAAGTTGAGCGTTATGTAATTAGTCTTTATTCAATAGTTGAAATTTTCACAAAAACCACGACGTTTCAAAACATGTTTATCCGAACTTTGCTCGGAATCGATATTTGGTTAGCAATGATCTGTCGTTGCGTATTACAGGTGTAAATGAAATTAGACGAGACATAAGAGTTTTTTTTATAAATCTATTTTTATCATTCTCTAACGCAGTACTCTGCCGGTTTAAAATTTAATCCGGTAAGTAAATACATTAATCCAAAATAAATAAAAATAAAAAAAAAAAAAACCTCGAGGACAATAATATTGTAGATGGTTTCGGACGGTAGAAATAAAAATAAAATTAAAGTCACCCTGTATACACACTAAGACTAATTATTATAATCTTCAAAACTATAATACGCGATACTTAAAATAATACTTTTATAATAGTTTCGTAATGACTCTTACAATTACCCTGCACCCGTCCCACAACTATATGCGGATATTAATTACTAGCGGGAGCCTATGCACTGAAAACTACCGGAAAATACTCGCGCCGTTTTTACACACTGGAAATAACTATAATGGATTTAACAATTAAACGTGTTTTTCTTTTTTTAAATGAAACTTTTGTAGTCGTGGTATAGTGTGAATTTGCCTGGTGCGGACACGTAAATTGAAAGCGATCATCTCTTATCTAGATATATTAAAATATTCTATTCTTTATACAAAACACTCTATCTCTCTCTCTCTCTCTCACTCTCTATCTCTCTCTCACTCAATCTCTCTCATTTAATGGCATGATTACTCTCAGAGTTTTTACCGCCATCACTACACTTCGCCACCTGTCACTATCTTATGCCTCTCTCCTGCTTTCAACTCGCAGCTGGCTTTCCAAATCCTCTTCTACCACGTCAATCCATATATTTCTGGGTATTTTTCCTTGATGTTATCATTCCATAGCTACTCTAAGTTGTCTCGTTTTCACATATTGCCATTGCGCGGCCTGATCTTTGAGCCCTTAAAATAGCTTGCCATTAGTGCTCCGTCGTATCTTGCACAGATCTTCAGTTCCCCGTTGTTTCATCGATAATGGATACACATCAATTAATCAGAAAACGATACGGCTTCACAGTTTCGCTGACGATTTAGACAGAATAACCTAGGGGCGGCAAATTGTTCCAACGTCGCGTGCTAAAAATTATCTGTTTTTTTTTTTTCATTTTTTATTTTTCCTGCGTGCCATAAAATGATGAAAAATATTATATATACCTAAGTATAAATGTATTACTTAAAATATATTAATGTAAATGTATGCCAATTTATTTATATTTGATTTATAAATCATACATGTTAATGTAAACGTACTTAAAATGTGGCATTATTATTTTTAATTTAGTATTTATATAATTTATTGGCAGTAAAACATAAAATTTAATATAATATATTATACTTTAATTTTTCGCGTGCCGCAGATTTGCTACATCCCTGTAATCAACACGAGTGTTGGAAGAAGCAGCGAAGGAAATGCAACACTAATAAAAATATTCAATAGATTTTCGCAATTATTAGTCATTGGTTATTCGTAATTTTATAATATAATAAAATCAAATTTTTTTAATATAAACGAAATATGATAATATTGTATATATATATATATGTATATAGTTTATAATGTTTAGGGATAATATCAGCTATATAATATCATCCCCTCTTGTTCGTTTGGTAAAATTATTAGTTAAAGGGTTCAAACTATGTGTGTATTAATTTAATCCGCTCTAATAACTGCACGGAAATTTAATATCATATCCAATGCATGGCAGTTATTACGTTATTAGTTTCGGAATATTATGGAATCCCCATGCGGTCCAAAAAGTTGCACTAAATACACAAAAGTATAGGTGATTTCCAAACACAAACCGGCGTGATACCAACCGTAATTCAAATGTAAAAAACCGTTCATCGCGGAAAAACATAAAAATTTATCAAAATTTCACAACACATTAGGAAGAACATTATCCGTGAACGTTACATGGGTAGTAGCGTAGCATATCATTTCGAAACACTACCCAATCAATTTTAACAAGCGCCTAAATGAATAAAGCAAATAAAAAACCGAAAGTTTACTAACAGATAATTTAAATTTTATTTGTGTAAACAAAGATTTAAAAAAGAATAAGCACGCTACGACACGGATATATTTCTTTATTAATGTGTTGGGAGATTTGAGTAATTTTGCTATATAAATGTATATACAAAAAGAGCTAAGTTGGCTAGCACGAAATTATTTTTCGTAAAAATGTTTAATTTAAATCATGATTACACAAAAAATACTTGTAATAACGACACGGGACTACTTGTGCATTGAATAATATTTGATAACGCCACACATTTATTTTCAAGTGAATTTGATATGAAAAATTAATTTTTTTTTTTTCCCAAAATGTTCGTGAATATTGCCTATACGCATTCCCTTAAATACGAATCGGTGGTGAGGGGGTATTGTGTTCTCTTGAAATGTACAGCTTCCGACAGAAACAGACCGGTAACATTGTTTTATATTTAATTTGACAAAGTAATTTGACAGTCGGGTATAAAAATTAAATTAGAAACTTTAAGCCAGGTGGCTAACGTTATTTTTAAGTCGTACCTATAATAACTATTATTATATGTTCGCGTCGTCGTCGTCACCGTACGACCGAATAAAATAATATTTATAATTAAAAACACAACGGTGAAAAATGCGCTGTAGACATACCTAAACTATAATATTCCTGTAGCTTATTATTCTTGGAACTTATATTATAACTGCCGACTACAATATTGTACTTATACCCAGCAGTAAATTAACAACACCGTTCGGTTTCAATTAAATTGATTTCGAAAGATTATATATATATATATATATATATATATCGATGATAAATTATAAGTAGAAATTCTTGATCCAAAAACAGATGTCTCGGGGTGTTCTCGATCCTTAATTTGGCCTATAAATTAACATCCCCCGAAATGTCATTCTAGTTGCTCCTGTGACTCGCGGTCCGTGGGCCGATTTCGATTCAAACTTCACGGGCCATAAAAAAAATCGCCAATCCGCCCTCGAATAGGTATGTTACGTTATTGTTGTGGTCTACGGTATGGTTAGTACGGTATAATTGTTGTGGTCTACGGTATCTTTGTTTTAAGGAACAACGGACCGCGTCTCGTCCGTAGAGCGGTTCTGTAGGACTGAAACGTACGAAACGCGCAATGTGTCGACCAACATCGACCGTTCGGATAACAGTTGTTATTTTTAGTTAGCTATAACTAAAATACCTAATGATGCGCAAAATTCGTATATATTACCGGCAAATCGACTATGAGGTCAAATAATTCGTAATTTTTTCACCGGTTAAACAGTGGGCGGTAGGCAATCGACTCAACCGAACCAGAGACCGATTGCCAGCACTGAAACCAACTTCGACACCAGTCGAATATACCTGGCTATATTATATCCGTAGGCATATGCATATTGAAGGAACATTATAGTCTCCTGGACTGGAAGACTTGGTCGTGCCGAATGGATCGATGCGACTGATATGCGAACAGGTGTGAGTAAGCGAGAACAACTGTACGCCCCGAAAACAGCCAATTAAAACACTCGGGTGCAGTCCTCGGGAAGAGCTCCGCCCACCGGCACGCGTTATCGTGCCGAATGTACCGTCTAGTTGTACGAAAGTCTGTTCGCGATCGTATCGTACGAAACCGGAATAAAAAATCTACAAACGCCGATAAGGTCGTATTAGAATTTTTATTAACATCTACAGTGCTCGAGAACAAGACCATCGGTATATAAAAAAATTTTATCGCTAAAGGTAATTCGCACGAACGAACGATGGCTATAGATAGATACACCTAGTGCGGAATATCGCGTTGCCCGAGAGACGGTTTTCGCATAAACGGGCATGGTGCAAAAATATTATTATACATTTCAAATCCGAAACCATTACGACGATGTGTTATCATATACAACCCGATCTTATGGCTGGGAATTTATTTGAAACAAGTTTTGCGGGATCCGAAATCCAATCGTCCGCGAATTAGCTTCGCGTGCAAAATCGAAATCATTACTCTTGTATTACGTATAATTAACCCAAAGTTTTATTGGCATCGTTTATACCCGATTACAAAATTCGCCCGACCCTCGTTCGTGCCTACGCCGAATAATAATATTACATATTTACACTTACGCTACACAGGGTGTGTATCGTAAAAAAATTATCGCAAAACGCTCGCGTTAAAACGAGTCAAATATTATCGTCATCATAGTTCGTATTAAACGTATGTAACACTTTGTTTAACGCACGAAAAATAAATATTTGCTCGGTGTTTAATTTTAAATTACCGTTAATATAAAAAAAATAATACGACTAAAAATCGAAGTGTTATTTATCATTTGTTTTCAATAAGTTATCAACTACCGTGTTTATCGATCGGTTCAACTATATACAGTCGTATTATCTGGTATTGTGTTGATTTAAAATACAATTTTATTTTATTTTTTATTTTTTTAGGTTAAAAATAATCGTAGAGACCTGAAATTTGCACCGAATCGTAGTGTGACCTGAAATTTACACCGAATTTTTACCCCGAAACGACTGTCGCGGTACCTCCACCCGCTTCCCGTGTTTCGTATATTACTATTATTGTCTTCGAACGATTAACCCTCGAGGTGTACGCGCCGCAGTACACGTGTGCGTGCGAGCGTGAGTGTCGTTTGATATCACGGCGTCGGGCGTCGGTGTCGTCGGTTCGTTGATCTCGGGGGACAAAGTATAAAGGCGATGACGGCCAGCAATGTGTGTGTGTGGGGAGGCCGGGGACAAAAGCTCGTCTCGTTATTTTTTTTCTCTCTTCTCGTATATACACACCGAATAATAATAATTGACAGTCGTCGACTTGCAGATATATTATATACAAATACGTATATATAAATAGGTATAACATATATATATATATATATATATACGTGCAGTGCACCCCCTTTGACGGGGTTTATTTTTAATATTGTACGCAACGACGTTGCGTCGTTATTGTTATACGACGGTGTTTATTATTATTATTTTATTTTATTTATTTTTTTTTTTTTTTTTTGCGTTCTGTCGTTCTCGTTGTCAAGAAATAAAAAATAAAAAATAAAAAAACAAAACCGTGATTGACGGTGACAATATAGGTGCGACGTCGTTATTAGAATTTCCGGTAACTTTTTAACTTTCGTATGTATACGGACGTACTTACGGGTACGCCCGGGATATTGCGTTACGCCAATTTTCCATAATGTATATTATAATATAAAATAAAAGCAAAATGTTGAAATATTCCGTATACTACAATATTGCCGTCGTCCCGCCCTTGCCAAATTTATTTATTTCAAATGTTTTATGAGCCATAAGCGGCGCTCGGTAGAAACTCACCCGGGTGAACAAATCTATATAACGATTTACAGACCCCTTAAAATATCCAACAAATAACCTCATTACTACTACCACACAATTGATGATATCAATTGGTTTGTATGCAATTCAAATTCAATGATGTGCTGTTTAAACGTAACCGTAAAACTGTTACGGGTTAGGATAATAATATACACAGATTGATTATCATTATTACAGTTACCCACCACTTTTTGGTTTTGCACTCTTAGTTGATCTCATTTTGAATATTAAAATGATAGTTTTGCCCCCCTTAGTAGACTTGACGCACCCCCTCTCTCCCCCAATGTCGCCACTGAATGACGCCGAAGTAATCCGAAAATATACAGACATGAATGAATTTTTTTTCTATTAAAATATCAAAACCCAAGTGTAAGACTTAACCCGTTGGGGGTTAAATTTCGGTATAAAAAGTAGACGGCGACTTTGCTCTTGTTTCGAGGTCAAGTGTGTCAAATAATTTACTCAAATTTGAAAATTATGTTTAACATTTTAACGACCACCTAATTATCCAAGACTTTTCCACTAATCTATTGCCCGGTACTGATTTAAAGGGAAGGGATACGGCCATTTTTTATGGACGTAAACGACATAATAGTTTTCCACCGTTTAGTTTTTTAATTGATAAACAACAACATTTTACAGACCGCAATGAACTCTAATTTTCCATTTGATTTCAAATAATAAAAAAGTTAAAAATTGACCTTTTTTAGAGACATATCATAAAGTTTAAAACGAGAATATTGGAGAACGGAGAATAACGCAGTTTGTAGGAAGTCTTTCTCTTTTTAACAAAAAAATAGTCGTCGAAATCGAACCCGTCTACGCGAAAAATAAGAGTATTTCCCTAGAGCATGTTTTTAAGCCGAAAAACGCTCCGGCACCGCGCTCTTTAAGACCGGAGTAAAACTTTGTGGATTTGTATTAGCGGACATACAGACTTTCGAATTTAAATACAAGATATTATCGCTTTAGTGTATATTATTATAATATTATATTTTTATTACCGATTTCCACGGGGAGTTATGATATTATTTCGCCGATTTTTGTTCACGTCATTTAAAGATATTTTAAAAATTCGTATTTTAATATTATTAATTCGTAGCGCACAAACTGCACTTTGACGGGCCACGACGGAAAGTTTATTATAAAATAGAAAATGTCCGCATATTTTGGTACGCCACTTTAATTCAAGTTTTCCTGTGCGCGGTTTGTGGTAATATGCAATTTCTATAAACTTTGAACACACCGCCGCCATCAGTCAAAAAGAGTTTTCGGCGGTACCGCCGAAAGTAATTTTTGCATAAAATAGCCTTGAGTGGTCTCTACACATAATAATAATTTGTTTTCTCTGTCTGATGTCTCGCGCGTAGGTATAATATATAGTAACTAAGCCATTTTGCACTTTAACGGTTGAACTCTCCGGTCGAGTTTTGGGCAAATGGACCTATAATATATTTTATAACGAATAGTATTAACTATGCCTCGGCCGGATGAATTTTTTTTTTATTTATGTTTTCATTTTATTCATCATGAAAATTGGCGTTTTAACTTAACTCAAATCTCTCTCTACATCTTCAATAATTTCCTATTAAATTGTTCACAATTAAAAATTATTACAACTATTTTCTTTATAACGTGTTTAATAGCATCCCTTTGTCCTAACCTCAGCCAGAGAGTCGCAATCTTTGAAGTGCGGAATGCCTTTGTTTCTATATTACTCGCGAGACACACGGAGAGAACAAATTATGTGCAGAGGCCACTTAAGCGTTGCGCGTAAGTATAAATTTATCATGTTCAAGACCGTCGTAATAATAACGGAAAATTTTATGTGAAATTATTTCACAAACCGGCTGTCAAAGTACATTTGTTCACTTTTTGAGATAATAAATTTAAAAAAAAAACTACGTCTCGCAGCTCTAAAAAACTGTTTCATTAAACATTTCAAGACCATAGAATAGAGGCAAGGTAACTGACTATCGATAGGGTTTCTATTGTAAACGGCGCGTTTACCTCCAAACTAATAAAGTAATAACAATACAACGCAAAATAGTCGTTATTTTTACTTTTAGGAGGTTTCCGAAATAAGTGATTCAATTGATCGTTATTGAAAATATTTCACTAAATCTGTTCGTTTATTTCATATTTCGCGATACGTTTTTCTCCGCGACTATTTTATTACTGCGGGATAATGTCGAACACGTCGACGACCACGTTTTCAGAAATGTGTCGACAAAACAGAGTCTGCTAGAACGATTCCGTCTCCTGAGATATAGCCGCACATAATGATAATAAATAAAAAGTCTGACGCTACGTTTTAATTTCCGTTTATAATTAAAATGCGTCCCGAGTTATTCTAATGAATATTAAAAATTTGTATTTATATATTAAGCCTTTAAATCATTTTTCCCGTGCCGCTGCAGACTTTCGGTGCCGGTGTCGGAAGTTGTACTTGAATTGTCACTCGGATTTGCGGAATACCGTATTACAGTTCAATAAAACGAAATCGTTAAATTGTATTCCGTCCTGGGACATCGATAATTTTAAGTGGCAATTTATAAATCGTTTGGTTCAAATTATATGCCGAAATATGCAAAAAAAAAAAAATGTCACGCGGTGTTACATTTTGGAGAAACTTTTCGCAGGTATCCAAGATTTCATGACACAAATGGTGTGCCCAATAAATGTTCATTTTTTTTCAACAATTTCGAGAAAAAAATTCCTTTACGTTAAAAACTATTTAAATATGCTACGAGTTAGCATGCCTTCTCTCGTTTGCTGCATCAGTTCAACTAACATAACAAAAACATGCTTACGCAGACTGTATAGAACTCGGTTAATTTCGGTTTTAGAGTAAAAACACCTGATATACAATCGAAAGAGAACAAATATTCCGGTGTATAAGACGCGTCGTTTTTTTTTTTTCATTGTACCGTGTATAACGCTCGTCGCATCGGTTTAGAATAACGACAATTTCAATTTTTCCCATTTAAAACGAAAATTAACCGAGTTGTACTCTATAGACTGCGTAAGCATGTTTTTTCCGTGTTGTCCGTTGGTTGGGCCGTGACAGCAACCGCGGTGGTTATAGGTAGGCGTCCTCAGTAATAATTATAATCCGCGTTGATTTAATAAGGATACGGCGACGGGGGACAGCTGGTGACGGGGCCATCGTATTCCGGCGAGGAAACAGTAGGACGGGAATTGAAAGGGATCCCAAAGGCGCCGGCATATAATGAATACAAACCAATGATGGCCGAAATATAACCGGACCTCCCGTGCCGCTCAAAAACCGACCCATAATAATCGAGGTGTGGATATTCAAATTATTCCGATGGGTTTGGTGGAAAACCGTTCCGGTCGCCGACCCGATAAGTGTACAAAGTTGTACAGGGTGCCTCACGAAGATATTGTACTCCTGAGATAATGAAGATTGTCAAATTCTGTTTTGTTTTTTCATAAACGACTCGCAGTGATAAGGACTTTAAACATTCATATTTAAATCAAACTTATATATGTTTTGGTAAAACAAAATTACTTTTTATTTTATTATTTTCGAAAAATTGTAACGAGTTGAAGAGTAGGAGAAACGAAAAAATAACAAGAAAACCGCGAAAAATAAACAGTAAAACAGTACACATACACGTAAAATGTTATGCTCTAAAAATATATAATGATAAAAACTGAACATATTTTAATAGAGGTAATTTTAATTTCGTAATAAAATACGTATTGTAAATTATTTTACATCCTGTATAACATCATTTTTTTTTTTTTTTTTTACATCAGAAATTTTAAACAAACAATATTAAATTTAAAAAAGGAAAAATGAACGATAGTATAATATAATATTGAAACGTCAAGGTGTAAAACAAAAAAAATGTTTACCGTTAGGTCAGTTACTATAATTTACTCTTGAAAAAATGCACTCTATGTCATTCGGGGACGTATACAAGGGAGACATTGAGGTTTTAATCCTTCCTATCACTTATTTTTTTACGGAAAAAATTAAATATATAATTCAATGGTATATTTAATTAAAAGGACGCGATAGGACGTGCTGTCTCCGTCTTACAAGCGCACGACATTAGCAAATTTCCGTACAGCAAGAACAATTGTATGCTAATAGTTTTAATATAAAAAGTGCGAATTGACCTATTAGCTAATTTAATGGCAATAAAATAATATATAAATATATATATTGGGATATTACACATACTCGTGATCTTGTTAAAAAATTAAAATATCGAAAAAAAACCACAAACACAGATAATGTTCTTACTTTTAAGTTTTATAATAGACCAATTGCAAAAAAAAAAACCAAAATTGATTATGATTATTGCGAAAAAATATTAAGAACAGCGAAATTATCTGGTGTGCCACCCCTTTGAATATCATGTATACGCCATTGATGTCAATCATATGTTACGTCTCGATTTTTTATTTTACTAGGCAAATATTTAACCGTTTTATTAATTTACTTTATTTATACCAAGTCCTAGTTGTTTACTGTTAGACATAAATTTTGCGCCACTCAGAAATCGTGTGTTAATTAAATCACCTACGTTTCTGTATAATACAAAAATAAAATAAAACTTTTTCGTATACATTATCGCGATGACTTCTTGTAAGCGATCGATTTTTTTAAAAGTTGTATATTTTTATTTCTACGCGTTTTTGATATATTTATTAGATTTTAGATTACAAAAATTTGCATTCCGCTAATTTGTACGCGGTTATCGGATGCGACCGAATCGACAGTTCCTAAGTTATTATATTATTTGCGAAAATGTAACAAATAAAAATTATAAAACTCGTACTCGGTACTACGAGAACGCTACGGAAATATATGTCAGGGTTAAAAATAAAAAATTAATTAATTTTCTATAAATTCGCAAGCCCGACGGTTTTTAATATACTATTATATAAATATGGGATTTTGTAATATTATTATTATTATTATTACGGTTTTTTTTTTTTTTTTTTTTTTCCCCGTAAAAGAACGAGCAACGTTTTTAACTGTTGCAGCTAAAAAAAGAGGGACGGGAAAAGAACAAAACGTCGTTAAACACCTGCGCGCCATTTCGCCCCGGTCTTCGTCGCAGTATTTTCCTGAGCAAACATTACCGTCATAATAATAATACTCCGGTGTTGTTGCTGTATATTATATTTTAGTTTGTTTGCTCGCGTGATTCCGATTCCCCTCTCCTCCAACGGTGTTGAAATAAAATATTATAATGACGGCAACAGCGGAAAAAAAATAAATACAAATACATATAACCTTTTTTCGCGTAATAATAATATTATGTTCATCGCAACGCCGCGCGCGTTTTCTCTTTGATCCGAAACGGTATAATGATAACAATAATAATATATATAAAAAGGATGTTAAAAAAAAAAAAAAAAAAGACAAAAAATACATCTCATTAAATTCTCGAAAGGTGAAAAATCGTTACTCTTCCCGAAAGGGCGTGCAGGTATACCTGCAATGTATAGCTGCGATACGACGCCCTAAAATCCTAATGTATCGTGATTTTAAGAGGACGTTAAAGCGTTTGAGTGGTAGAGTTATAGGCGATTTTGAGGAAATTGACGTAAAAAATGTTAATTTATCAACACAAAAGTATCCGAATCCACAATAAACGTACAAGTAGTCCCAAGTTTAATTATTACAAAGTTTTTTTTTTTTTTGTATGTGTGTGTGGTCATAATATATAAAATAAAATTTATACGAAAAACCGTTTCGCGCGGGACAACTACATTATTTTCGTATTCATGGTGAAACTACCGAAATTTCGTAGCATATTCAGAAGAATAATACAATAAAAGTTATCAGTTTGAAAACTTTCGGTTATTTTGGTCAGGTTTATAAAACATTATTAGATTGTGCTATCGAGAAAAAAAAAGGCACGCTACGACACAAATAAAGTTCTTCTTAATGTGCTGTGAAATTTTGTTACATACGAAAAAATATATTTGTCCCTCGCAAAACATTTTTTACAATCGAATCACAGGGGGTATCACGTCCTTTTAATAATTATTATTATTATATTAATATAATTGTCACGACGATTCAATGTTACTAAATGACGTTGAAAAAACGCACACAAAACGTCACTAAAAAAAACAAAAAACGTATTCATATACGGGTATGTGCGTTATGCCTTACGATGACAATGGTATTAAAAAAAAAAAAAAGGCGATGATGCAAAACATAATATACGAGGCGTATTAAAAAAAAATATGCGGATTTCATATAAAAAAAATAAAAGTGTAATTTATACTGACTATTAAAATAAAAATGTATCTCTTTTGAAATAATAATATGCTCCTGAAACATTGTACCGGCTTTGTGAACCTCGTTTTTGTCTGTTATTTCATCAGTGCACTGTTTAAGGCGCCTCTCGGTAATAAATTCCTATCCCGACGGTATTATCATTACATTATCGATATAATTCACAGTTCGAGTGTTTCGAAATTCACGTCGTCTTTTTAATGCGGTCTTGAGTACGAAGAAAATAGTCGAAAATAGACGAAAACAGCTGTGTAACCCACTACAACGATATAGTATGTTTTCCGGTTAAAATCTCCGAACATTGGAATATTGATTCGAACGCGGGATGATAAAAATCGTATAAGATTTAAAATTTCCTAGGTGCTTCGATTTGAAACGGTATTTTTTTTTTTTTTTTTTTTCATAGACAAAGTACTGCAGCAGAGCAGTAAAGTGGATTCCAAAAAAAAAAAAATGAAATGAAAAAACTTCAACATGTATTATAAAATAATGTTCACGTAGAACTGCATAACGCCTACGTACATATATAGGTGTACATAAAATATGAATCCACTCCCAGCAGTCGTGGAAATAGTAACAGATATTTTAAACTGATTTTATTATGGTAGACTTAAAAATACTATATGTTTTCTCTCTTGAAATTACACTAATTCTGCGCCCATCTACAGTTACACATCTACACGACGGCGTTCAGTTTTACAACCACGGAGACTCCGTATTGTTACTTATGTAACTCCATATGACACTTGTGTAACTCCGCCGTCGTCGATTAATCCATATAAAGGATTTTTTTTTTGTTCCGCGCAAACTTTGACAACCCCCTTTCAACATCGATCAAAAACGTGTTTAACTATATTTATTCGATATACTCAACTTTACACAAAGTTATTAGTTATTAAACGCATTTTTCATTTTTTTTTTTTTTTTTTTTTTTCCATACAAACTTTGACACTTATTTCTAATCCCTTGGCGTTGAATTTTGAACAATTCTTTCCTAGCTGTTGCCCATGTTATGTGGAAAATTTCGAGTTTCTAGTCCCGGCCGTAAGGGCTATGCTGCGTTCATATGTCAGTAAATTCTTTTTGTAATATAGATAAAAAAAACTGCGCGTAGTCGAACGGGCGAGGACTCTATTGTACTTGTACGCGTACGAAGTGGGTTCGAAATTGGCCGTCGGCGTGTAGACGTGGCGTGGGGGGGAGGTGTTCGGGTCCCGCAATTTTATCGTGGTCGGAATGTAAGAGGCGGGTGACGGGTGACGGGGGAGGGGGAGAAAGTGGGAACGACGGTCGGGAGGCGGGAAAAATAACGGGTCGGATAGAAGGTATACGGGGCGAGCGGGTGGCCGGGATCCGGGGTTTCCGACCACTTGACGCGGGAAACTTTAAATTAGTCGCGTGTCTACGATACGATGCCGCCCGTGATGAGGGTCTCCCGCCCGATCGTCTACGAGCGTCTACACCCGGCGCCACTAAATAACCAGGGCCGTGTTCAGGGTATTCGGCGACCGAGTTTTATGATAGTTTTGCCACTACACACCGGCCGGGGGTCCTCGCGGAAAAAATCGGACTCTCTCGGAAAAAACATGTTTCCCCGCGAACGAAAAACGCAATGAAAATACCCGGAGAACATTAACGGAACCGTCGAAAATGGCCCGTAATAAGTTCAAACTTCGCCCTAGGTCGGCCGTTGCGGTTTTTGATTGGGAGACGGGCGCGACCGTTGTTGCCCCGTTATGCCGTACGCGCAGACAGAAGCGTCACGCTAATTTCTCGATGGGAGGGGGTGAATCGGTTGTGGGATGGAGTCGTTAAAACGTTGCCCTGGGACGCGTAACGCGTACCAGCGGTGCGGCGGACGGACGTGGTGCGGAGTGGCTTCAGTACTACAGGAGTTTCTTCGGGCTTGCGGGGTGCGTGTAAAATTTAAATTAGTCGCGTGTCGGCCGACCGTGCGGCACCACGGCAAACGGCTGACGAGGGTCCCGGGGTTGATCTCGACGACGGTCCCGTGAGGCGGAAGAACCGCGGCCGGCCAAACTTGACAATTTTAATTCTCCCTGCCCGCCTATACAAATACACAAACACACACACACACACACACACGGCCGCAGTAGGATTTTACACGTTTTACACGCGTCGCCATAACGCGGAAACGCGTCCGAACGAGCGCACCCCGGCCGGTTTTTACCGGTAACGTTTCGCCGACATTTGACACGGGAAATTAACCGTTTCGGGCGACCCCCGTCGAAAACAATAAAATATCAATTTGTCCGCCCGTAAAACTATCGCCGAAACCGTCTTTCTGTTGAAATTGTTTCGTCGCCGGCCGGTTGTCCGTACTCGTGCGCCGGATATTTTAATTTCGTTACTGTGTAAAACGGGCGAATTATTCAAACGATCCGTAGTGATAATAATTAATGACATTAATTCGTCACACCGCACCGGGAGGCCGCGCTAAAGTGCAGTTCTAAATATTGAAACGCGACCGGGGGGGTGGGGAGAGTACTCGACAAATATTGCCTTTGAATTATTCTCTTCGGCAATTACACAAATTATCGAATAACCGTCAGAAAGTACAAGAACACTTGCGCGTCTACAGGGGAAAAAAAAATATAGTTGCTACGATCATTCTTCATTTTTGTAGTGAAACCGTGAGAGGGTCCGAAAAAAATGATCAATAATATTACAATGTTTTTTGTTTTTTTTTTTTCAAATTTAATGCACTATTACACTAAATTCCCTGGGTTTTTTCGCTGAAATCTATGAAATCCGTACGATTAACGAACACGGTTAACGGTGTAAATCTTTCCTGCGCATTGGATTCAATTTAAACAGCGTCTTTGTAGGAAAACATTTCAACCAAACCGTAAAATAAATGTGTGAAATTTTACACGACTACTGTGCCCGCCTATACATTTTACGATATTATTATGAAATAATTATTTTTTTTTTTTTTTTTTAAGATATCGGTTCAAATGTCGATTATGAATGGGAAAAACCGATATCGAATTGATATTAGTGATGAGAAAAATCCAAATTTGCCGAAGTTCGAAAATCCGAATTTTCGGATTCGGAAAATTTAAATCCCACATTTATTGTGAATCCGGTTTGGATTTGAAAATCCGGATTTTTATCTGAATCCAAATTTCGGTTTTTATTTTTGTGTTTTTATATTCTTTAATCGTAAAACAATAATTATTAGATAATAATCTAATCGTTAATAGCATTAAATACGTTTTTACAATTCAAAAATTATCACAAATAGTAATTTATTTTTAAAAAACTAAATTATATAATATATTACTAGCTGACCCGGCAAACTCGTTAAAGTACAAAATATCGGATTTTGGAATTCGAAACATAAATGTTCGGATTTTAATATCCTAAATCCGTAATCGGGAAATCCGGGTTTATTAGATTTTCGAATAGTCCGGATTTGTGTCACATCACTAGCAGGTATCGGTTTGTGCACCCCCCGGTAAAATCGTATCATTTCCAGGGGCTGCCGGCGTCCGCGTCCGAAAATTTTGTTCGTTTTTATTCCGTCCGAAATGCGATGGTGTAGTGATTGATGATTCTCCGATCGTTTTCGGAAATTTACGACTGCTGCCCCCCCTACCCCCCGGTAATTAATACGGACGGCGTATAATTGGCGGACCGTCGAAAATCTCACGAGTTACCAAACCGTCGCGATATTATCAAACGGGGTGGCTATTTTTTCTATTATTTCTCTCGTACGTATCGCGTACCATCGTTTAGAACATATATAGTTATGTAATGAGCCGGATTGGGTAGTACGATTCAAAACTATATATAGGCGAAGTCGCCGTTGACTGACGGCTTCTCAGTGGATGTTGAATGGAGGAAAAGGTTTGAAGACAATAAAGAAACACTTATAAACAATAAAGTTACTTAATTGACTGACACTGGGCAACCCGTGGTTCACACAAATGTAAGGTATGATACCAACGGTCTGCCCGTACATCGAGTCAACACAAAGTCTAAAAAATTATGGACACCCATATCCGTATATATAGCCGACTCGAAAGTAAAAGCTAGCGAAAGTAGAAATCACTTAAAACTACTCTCTAAATAATCGTAATTCTTAATCATAAACAATTTATATATTTAAGCGCGTAGTAACCATAAAAAGAGTTCGATCAACATACTATGTAGAAAAGTAGTGATCACGGTTTAACCTGATCCGGGTTTATTAGATTTTCGAATAGTCCGGATTTGTGTCACATCACTAGTAGGTATCGGTTTGTTAATGAAATTTTTGATTTTTTCAAAATCGTATCATTTCCAGGGGCTGTCCGCGTCGAAAATGTGCACGTTTTTACCGGGTTA
Organism: Tuberolachnus salignus; assembly: GCA_956483605.1. NCBI lineage: Eukaryota > Metazoa > Arthropoda > Insecta > Hemiptera > Aphididae > Tuberolachnus > Tuberolachnus salignus. Next base: position 24,452,517 of record OY101434.1, on the reverse strand, counting down.
CCGCGTCCGAAAATTTTGTTCGTTTTTATTCCGTCCGAAATGCGATAGTGTAGTGATTGATGATTCTCCGATCGTTTTCGGAAACTTACGACTGCCGCCCCCCCTACCCCCCGGTAATTAATACGGACGGCGTACAATTGGCGGACCGTCGAAAATCTCACGAGTTACCAAACCGTCGCGATATTATTAAACGCGGTGGCTATTTTTTCTATTATTTTTTTTTTTTTTCACTCGTACGTATCGCGAACCATCGTTTAGAACATACACAGTCATATACCACCGGGGACGGCCAAATTCCGGCTCTCGTCATAGACGGCGTGCGTCATACCGTAAGACGCAAAGCGTATTTTTTCACAAATGCATAACAATTTGTTTTTAATTTTAATATAAATATATGTATTTGAAAATGTAATTATTATTAATATATATATTTTACAATGATTTTTTTGTAAACACATCTCCTACTAGAAGACTTTGTCCAATCTATACATTCCTATATTAATGCCGGTATGCACATTTTGTCTGGTTGTTACTTTAAAGCGGTCATTTTTCGATATACCAATTAGTTTTTTAACTCGGCAGAAATAACTACCGAATAAATGCCGAGAAAACGGCATAAACACGATTTTGTCAATCTCGAGTTTTATTATTTGTTTTTAATTTATGTTGATTTCAGGGTTACATGGCAACAATGGAAAAAAAAAACACGACTAATATACGACAGTTTTAATAAAATATTTGGAGAAATAAAAATATGGACATTTATCGACTTATAGACATTTAAATATAAAAATGAAAAAATGGGTCCTCGTCACTCGTATTTATTACGTTAACGCGAAATAATAAAGGCTAAATTCATTTTTTTGTAATGCCGTGAATTGTACGGTTTTATCATTATTTTGAACTTTAAACGATTACATAAAGAATTGTGATGCTCGAGTTTTTTTTAATTCATTTCTGCTGGGCTAAAAAATTTTTTTTTTTCATATAAATCAGATAATATTATAACTGTATAATTTTAAACTTCCTCTGTATAATATCCACTTATAGATAGAAAAATGCGCCTATGGAATTTCGATATTTTTAGATACACAAAAGCGCAAACTTTATGATGAACCTTGTTTTGATGTGCATTTTTAAGAAGCCAAAAAAATTGAATCCACATACAACCAAATAAAAACTGGAATATTCGACAATTTCAAAAAGCTATAAAAATAACCGGAATGTTTTGAAATTTGTCCACGTCTAGGAAGGGGTAATATATGTATTCGGTGGCAATTTTCGACGATTATTTTTAACTGAATAACAATAAAAAGACAAAATCGAAAATAACGAGAGAAAAAAACCGTTATAGCGTAAACATTCCCGTTTTTTATCCATTATTGAAGTAACCACAAAAAAAAAAAAAATAACTCTCTTGTCGGTTTTTGATTGTTGCACGATTTCCGGTAGAAAATTTGTTAACAAATAAATAAAATAAAAACGCACCGTAGTAAACCCGATAATAATCGATCGATACGCTCGGAATCTAAAAAACAAAAAAACCGGATAAATCATAAAGTTCTTTCGAGACGAAATCTATATCTTATATTCGCGATGTGGTGAAACCAAATCGAATCCCCCGGAGTAATAATGATATTGTATAGAGGACGACGTTATTATTTAAAATACTCCGGACGTCTCGGCGCGGAATAACGACCCCCGGGGCTCGGCGGCCGCTTGTTTTTTACTCGCGATGCAGACCGAACGCGCTCGTAAAAATTTACATTTATAGATTTTCCGCAACCGGGCGCGTTCGGTTTAAGACACTCGGCGAGGACAGAGATTAACGCTTGTATTTATAATATTATAACACTCCGTCAACTCGGTGTAAGAAAATTTACAAAAAAAAAACGCCAAGTGAAAATAAAAACATAAAAACAACCCTGCTTTAAAACGCTGCTGGCATAAGGTTGTATCCAATAGTGAATTGTCTGATGCGTAAAATATATTCAATCGAGTGATGATTGATCCAAATCGTATAGGAATCTTGGATTGTTTATACGAATTTTTTAAACGACATCGTTCCAAACTTTGGAAGTTCACTCGGCCGGAAGATTCGGCCTGGAAATGTATAGCCACTGTGTAGTGTGCTCACTGAATTATATAATAAATTAATAAATAATGCAGACCCTGTATAAATAAACACGTTAATTGTTTCCGGCCGGGTAAACTAAAATTTGGAATAATTTCAGTTGAATTAATTCATATGAACGCATCGTATTATAATGTTATAGTTAGTTAGTGATCGGATGAGAGTAATGTACGAAATTTAAATATTAGTTTCATTATTAAATTACTAGTGGTCGACATTCGACCAGGAAAACAAAAAATAAAATATAAACTTTAATCTCTATTGTGTATAGATAAAAAAAAAAAAATCCCAGGCGTCGTATCTGTTTAAACAGTCAGAAAAACCGATCGTCTGTGATTATAGCCGTTCGTACCCGTACGTTTAAATAAACATCTATCGGTCAATAATCTGGAATTTTTATACATTAAATTTATAATTATATGATGAATTTTTAACGTTTTTTTTTGTTACATAAAACATTTAAACCCGAAAAGTGAGTTTTTTGTTCAATTTCAAATTTGTTGAAATCAAAATGTATACGAAATCCACGTGTTCTCATTCTACATTTTTCGGTTTGGTTGATGCGATAAGAATAAAACGGTAACGGTATAAAAAAAAAACTCAACACTATTGGAATAGAAACGGGTATTTTACTCTCCTAAATGGCAACAAATACGTGTAAAATTTGGTTTTTTTTTTTTTTTGTGCGATTCTACTCGACAATAGCGACAATATTTATCTCATACTACTACGTGTATGAAATAAGTAATTGGTACGATAAAAAAAGTGCTCGCCTATTAATATAATATATTATAAGGTTAAGTTAGACGCGCAGAAGCTTTTAACGTTCGATTAAATAATAATTAACGATGTCGTAAAACACGGCCGTCGTCGAACTTTACGCCTCGTTATTCACTCTTTCTCTGTCATCAAACAATCGTCCTAATAATAATAACTAGGATTTATATGCAATAAAAAAAATGGTAAAATATGACATAAAATACAAAAACTAAATTTTGAAATTCTGAAATATCAAAAATATGATTATAAACTATTAATGTTATTCAAAAGTATTACATGGAACAATGATGTTTAAAACACTGTCGACGTTTTGCGTTGGTGCTTTGTATTTTCGGCATTTTAAATGATGAAAGTTAAAATTAAGTAGATTTACAAACAACACGTAACGCACTCACAACAAACTACAACGACTATGTCAAAACTCAAATACTGTTGCTGTAGAATAGTCTGTTGCAGTGATACGAGTATATGACAATTAAGGTAGATATAAATTAAATAACTATTCCTACATGCCTACTATACCTATTATAAATACTTGGATATTTTTTTTGAATTGATAATATTTTATTTTCTTATTTTACCCGACCACCACGGCTAAACTATACCATAACCTAACCTAACCTAACATCCATTTTAGGTTGAAATATACAATAATATGCATTTTGTTCAAAATATGCAAAATAAAATAACGACCATTTGCTTCATCATGACGTAATTCGTGGACATTTCAAACAAAAGCAGTAAGCAGTAAACAAACGAAATATACCAATGAACATAAATCCTAGCCCTAATAATAACCTACTCTATTTGAAACAATTTTCTAGATTCCAAATATAGTTTTTCTAAACAAATGAAAAAAAAAAAACTGACAACAAATTACACGGTAAATCGGTTTTATTATTGTTGATTTCTGGGCTGCTTTGACTACAAGGGAAAAATACACGACTAATGCCTTACTCGCTGGCATAGTCAGAGAGGGGGAGGTGCTGAGAGAGGTTCAGCATTGAAATTTTAAGAAAATTAAAAAATTATTTCCATTCAATTTCGTGAAACGCACTATAGTAAGTATTCAATATTTGCAAAGTATGCACCATAGAGTAAAAATTAAAAAAATTATATAATATAGTCTTAATGTATAAGTGTATTATTAAATCAACGATAAGGATCACCAGCAAGACTAACATGATTAGGTACGTCATAAATACAAATTTGTGCAGTCGTACGAATGGAACTAAAACCTAAAAAAATACCTTGACATCAGCATGCTAAACTTATGGGGAGACCCTAATCGAACCACCTCTGTGTAAAAAAAATGTTCAGTCCCCCCCAAAGAAAAATCCTGACTACGCCACTAACCTTACTAATAACTACATTACTAACGACCTTACGAGCGGTTTACTGAGCTCCGCTCAGAAATGTGTTTTCATTGCAACGATTTATTATTGCTTTCGTCCTATATGCTTTTCAAACTACCCATCTACAAAATAAGTGCGGACATTTTTTTTATTTTTTTTTATTATTGTAGCCGGTCAATAATAATCAATGAACGGTCAATTATAATTGTATAATCCATCTGCAAGCTCGTTAATTACAATCCTTAAGTACCCGTCTGATATATTCGTCTCTGTTGTGAAACTATTTATCGTTTCCGAACGTCAATAATGAAAAAATAATAATAACAACGTCCAATTATAACTGCCCTTGTTTTACGCCGCAGATAATCAAAAAACACCGGCCGAGAACATTTCAGTGTTATTTTTTATTTTTTAATACTCGTAATAAATATAATATAGTTTGTTTAATGTATAAAACGACTGTCTGCTGCACGCTCCGATCAATACAGAGTGACTCTTTGTTGTCACGAACCTCCGATTCTATCTACGAAAACTTCGAGTATATTTTATTTTGCTCATTTTCCAGTCACGCTGTAATATTATGCAGAACCGTTAAACGATCTTAATAATTACAATACTTCCGACGTTTTAACGAGTTAAAAATGTAAACCGGGTTTATAGGATTAGAGAAGGGGGTAATAGATTTCATATTATCCGACCCCTAAATCCTCGGGATTATAAATGTTGAAAATATGTATTGTAAATGTACCCACGATTCTATAATAAATTATCCGAAAAGAGAATAAAAAAAAAAAAAAAACCGAAATCGAATTTGCTCGGTATCTTCGGGTAATTTACTTGGATGATAATCTCCGCTGGCTCACGATAAAACAATCACCCTGTATAGTCGGCTATATAATATGGCGTTGATTGACATTCTAATACATACGTACACGATTTTCGTCTTCTCGACCGGATCTAAACGGCCGAATATTATTAAATGAATAATATTCAAGCAACAATAATTACTTATCCAGTACCGTTCGTCTCGTACACAATGTTACGTCACGGGTCGGCGAGTCAAAAATCCCAATTAAAATACGACCAGAATCAGTATATATGTGTATATATAGGTACACATACCCTTCAGTTATATAATTGCGTTTTGTTTGAACGCAATCAGTTTGGAACGAACTTTTTTAGTACGTTAGTATGAACGTCTCGTGAACGTCCTAATCTAAACACCTACGTTAACAAATTGGATGGCCGCGTGAATAAACGTTACTGACCAACAGTCTTTGAGTCTTTTATATTCTTTGCGGTTTTTTTTTTTTTTTCAACTTAACGCTTTAATTTTATACATAAACTGCCCCCCCCCCCCTGGAAAGAAAAAAATTTAAAACGAGATAATACTCGTTCACGTTTAATATTATAGTTTTACACATTTGTTCATGAATAAAAACTATGCCAAAACTATGGTTATTAATCCGGAAATTTGTCTTTATAAGAATATAATATTGTCGCAATTGTAATTAAATTGTATGATTACAAAAACCAAAATATCTTGGTGAAATAAAAATTGAAAATAAAATTGAATAGTTCCGTTGCATTCATCAGGTATATTTCCAAAAGAAATTGTGTATTTTATTTTGAAAATTTTTATGTTTATGATAATAGAACCACCAAAAAAATACGAAACATAAAAATTAATTTTTCTCAAAATGGCATGAAGAAAACTTACGGCATTCGTCCTTAGCGGGGCAGTAAACTAGTCGACACCTGTACAAAATAATAGATTAATTATGTCTTTTATATGTTATTACCCAAACCAGGAGTAATTTGAAAACTCGATAAAATTGTAAGAATATGAAATTGAAATTTGTAAGGGTTACCGTTTGGCAATCGATACATTATTAAAGCCGGATAACGGATAGTACTTGTATAAAAATCGGACGAATTTCCGACCAGATTTTCTATACTCCTGTACGGTGTCATGTCCATTACTTTACCGGTTCGGTTGAGGAGCCTACACGCTAAAAAAAATATTAACCAGAAACGTGTAATTTTCCACTTCTCGTCCAATATCGATATGTTGACTTCCGAAAGCATTTTATGTAAGCATTTCGAAATTCCTATGTGTACGCACGTCTTCCGTTCCAAAGGCACGGGCGTATAATATTACAAAAGTGTTGGTTTTTTTTTTTTTTTTTTTTAGGATATCTTATTAGTTAATAATGTACACGCACTTGACGTGCAATATTAACGGCACGTGTATGCGCAAAATACTAACGCCCGTGAATATAACACTATTATTGCGACGGCAACGTCAAGTATGGTAATATGTTCGTAAAACATCAAATAAATTGCAGGATTTGTCAAATATTCATCGAATAACATCTTGATCGTTATTATTTATTTACGGTCAAGTCCTTTTTTTTTTATACTTGTGTATGCGTGATTTGTACGATTTATTATAAGACACACGTGGCATTAGCTGATTTACAATTTTACTAGAACAAAAAAATAAAGGTATCCTGAATGGCTTATTGCATTAATCGTCCGATTGGCTCATCGGACGGTATAATTCGTAGGACATGGCCTAAAATGTGAAACCTAAAAATGGAACGGACTTTGAGGAGCGACTTAAAAATTAAATAACGATTAGATATCAGCAGAATCGATCGCGCCAGACAGTGCGCCGTTATTTAGACGCGTATTACGATTAAAATAACCATGTTAGTTTTAGATTCTGAGCGTGTCGGAGAATTTATTGGTATTATTACTATGTTTTGAAATCTTTATTTTTTTTTTTTTTTTTTTTTGTATTGGAATACAACTTTTCCACCAGTAATGTTGTTCCGATCATCAACGTCAAAAGAAATTTCTGGTGGAAAATTGTGTTATATTAGTGCGTTATGGGAGTTCGGTTTTTGATTTTCTTGTAGTATTCTAAATAATGGGAAAACCGGGAATATTTACGTAATGACGTTTTCTGTTATACATTTTCTTTTTTTTTTTGCGTGTGTAATTGAGTGAAAAACAATAGACCTGAAACCGATCACCGATCACTTATAGACTTAGCACTTTCTAGACGTAGTGCAATTCTCAAAACGTTATAGCGTTATTTGAGTTAACCTAACCAGAATAAATCCATTCACACAACCTTTACCCTCAGACATACCCCTTGTCCTGATGTTCTTCTATACGGTACTCCAATTACCTACTCTCCAAAAATCAAATATCTCGGCCTTACTCTAGATCAAAGATTAACGTGGGCTCATCGCATCAAAACTAAAAGATTAGCATTGAATCATCGTCTTCGCATGCTTAAGCCCTTATTATCCAATAATAAATACACCTCCTTTAGAACTAAACTGCTTATATATAAAACACTTTTGAAACCACTATAGACGTACGGCCTTCAGCATTGAGGCTATGCGAAAAAGTAAAATATCTTGAAAATCCAAACCATTCAAAATATTGCTCTTAGAAAACTAATGAATGCTCCACCCTACGTGTCAAATCATACACTTCATTCCTACTCAAAACTTAAAACAATAAATGATGAAGCAAAAATCTTTTATAAACGATTCCATAACCGTCTAAATAATCATCCAAATCAACTAATAAAAAACTTTGCCACCCCTACAATACCTGGCAATCCTCCGAGACGTTTGAAGCGTAAGTAGTGTCGCGATCTCTTAAATTAAATTAATTTCAAACTAACAGAAAGTGTTATCAATGGGCTTCTTTCAACAAAACCTCTCATAACCTGTTAACTTTAACCACATATTCTTATTGTGTCTAGTATTATTGATACAGATTATTTATTACTTGTAAAAATAAAATTTAAATTTAAAAAAAAGTTCTACCGGGCAAAATAACCGCATTTTTTTAAGGTATACATTGTAAATAATTTGGATCATTTTAACTAATCGAAATAAATGTTCTGAGGGAAAAAAATCCATAAATGCACCTAGGGAGGAAAAACAATTGTTGAGTAATGTGCCACCGAAAAAACCATTTATTATTACCGAAAATCGTAGTTTGATTATATTACAATTTGTATTTAGGTATATTTATTTTGTATACGATAGAAATACAATTCTTAACAACATAATATTATGTTTCCATTTTTCCAGATAATTTCGCCCTATGGGCAAACTATAAATATTATAACTATTCGCGATTTCCAAACTCCGATACGGCCGTCTCCGTATTTTACATCCCATTACGGAATTAGCATCGATTGCATCAACCAATTTTATAGATGATCGTACCGGACAACAGAACATGTTTCCCCCCCCCCCGAAAAATCAATATAACAATACGTTATCGGTACTCAAGACGGTGTATAGGTACTTCTTTTTTTTACCTAACCCACTTTGTCAACGGTTGGTTTTTACATTATTTTCTCTTAAGTATGCGTATCTCAAACGTCCCGTCTCATCCAGTGAAAACGGCGGCGGCGGCGGCGGTCTTATATATTTCCGTAGCGGTTCAGGGGACAGACTCCGCGCACTCGACGAGTCGTTCGATTTGTTCGGCGGCTCTCTTGAAAATATAACATTTCCCATTATTGTATTATATACTTACGTATTGTTCAGTAAATATAAAATCTCGAACCGAGCACCTATATATAATAATACAAGTGCTCACTAATATGGATTAAGGCTATTAAAAAAAAAAAAAAATAAAAAAAATTTAACAAAATAAAAAATTGAATTCCCTTCGATTTTCCTTTCGGTAATTGCCGATTATCCATTTAACTATTCTTCTATGTGACCTCCTATCCGTTTATTTCTTCTATCTACGATTGTCTTTCATATAAAACCGTCGATCGACCGTGCAGATTTACTAACGAAAATTATAATTTTTAACACGTTAACCCTCGCCCCTATACAATTGTTTTATTTAACACTCTTGCACTTATAGTTTATAAAAATGTAAACAAATACATTTCCATCCGCCCGTGTTTTAATCGTAATAATTATAACATTATTATTTAAATTTCCATTTGCACGTCGTCGTGTAATCTAATTACATTGGCCATTAGTATTCTGTCAAAAGAGCTGGTTTTTTTTTTTTTTTTTTGTACGCGTATTATGTAAATTGGCTGGAAAATGTTTATTACAACTGTTGTAATATTAGTCTGAACGATATTTTATGTAAATTTTAAACATATATATATATTATTATATTTATTTTATAATATATTTGTATTATCTTCAATTTTAATGCATATACGCGTTGTACATTTTTTTGTTTTCCCATTTCAAACACCCTGTATATAATATATATATATATATATATATATATACACTACACTTAATATGCGTATTTTAACGCATGCCAAATAATAATATTCTTCACGTACGTAAAACACTCTCGTCGGTAATCGGGTTGCCCGCAGTCGGCGGACGGGAACTGAATGCAGTTTAAAATTGACGAGTATTTCACGGGTGCCTTACTAATATACTACATTTTGGAAATTTGTAAAACGTTTCGTGAATTATCTAGTGGTCAGTTTTTTATTGGCGTAAAACATTGTCGTCGGTTTCCACGGGTGGACCGAACGCAGTTGGACGCCGCCGGTCGTGACTCGTTCTTACTGGTTACATTCTTTCGGGGGTTCGGCTCGAGGAGCTCTGCTCCTAGACAAAAATTAAGAATCGAAACATTTCACTAGTTTAAAGTACAGGTCAATCATTTTTCAATAAGGTAGGGATTGGGAAGTTGTGTTGTGAGATGTCTAGAGAGGTCAGTTTGTTTTCCAAGCACATAAAACACTTCCCCCGCCTTCAGCGGACTAAATGGATAGTTAAATACCAGCCATGGCCCGTATTCAATAATTCTTCAGTTCAGATTCAGAAAATAACAATATGCCTGTATATTGGAACTCATAACATGAATATATGTAACGTACCAAATAATTATTGAACTTTTATTCTGAAACGACATACCTATTCTGCGCGTTTTAAACTGTATAATAATATGATAACACCTAAACATATACTATATAACCGTAAATTATTAAAAATAAAAATGTTGTTTGACACAAAAAAAAAATTGTCTACGATGTACAGTACTTTTTTTTTTTTAAACTTAACTAATATACTTATACATTAACTATTTTGATATTTAGTCCTTTTTGAATATGAACCTGCCACAAAATGAAATTCTGCGCGTAGCTACGTGTCAAATCAAATTATTTTTTCGACACAACAATGTCCCTTTATAGTTTTTTTGTACATTATATGATTCCCTCATCCGTTCGATATTCAACTATTTCTTATCTGTTCACCGTTTTCCTTTTGTTTCTTCTTCAAAGATTACTATTAATTTAATACGCGGCGTATTTTCAGACTCACCCTACAGAAAAAAATAAAATGAAATAAATATTTAACGTAACAATATATATTATTGATTGTTACTGTAACTGTATAATTGTTTTTAAACACGATAGTGTAAAGTTACAACAACTTATTTTTCGATTTTACCGACAACTATTTGTAAAAATTATTTTGAACACATTGGTTCGGCAAAATTCGGTTAGGTCAACCAAACCAACGTAGTCGTTTTATTCAAAAATAATTAGGTATATACAATATATACCTATTACCTCAAAAAGTGATTTTTTTTTTTTTTTTTTTTTACAGATTAACTAGGTGGGTTTTCGTTAAATGCAGTTAAACTAAAATATCCAAGCAAAAGAAACTTGAATAATAATTCATAATAATATGTTAGGTATCAAGGTTAGTTGTTGTTGTTTTTTTTTCTTTTCTTTTTATTAAGAAAATATGTTATAATAATTGATTTTATTCGCTTATTACGTAAACCGTATTTTAAGACCTTGCATTATTTCAACCATCCGATAAAACAAATATATCATAAATAAATGGATTCTTACAGGTGTTGAAACTATTCTACCGAGTATAATTTACAGAGTTCACGCTTCGGGTGGACCGTCTACTTTCAGTGTGGATCAGATATAGTAAAATAGTTATAAACGTTATAACAAATATTTAAATCAATAACAATTAACAAATCGTACATTTGGAAAAGGATTCTATTCTATAAAATAAACATTAAAATGTCGCAGCTTAAATATTACATCGAACGAAGAAATTCGATAAACGGTATCTTTTAGTGTCACAAGTCTTCTATTCTATAGCATTTTTACTGCTTTAAAAAGTATTTTCTAAAAAAAAAAAAAAAATCGTAAAACTAATAGCTTTTTCGCTATGTGCGCTCAGAAAGGGATGAACAATGCACAAAAGTTTAAAAGTAATAATTATATGAATATTTTAAAGATTTAGCTAATATACAGGAATTTCGCTCGGCTTTTTTTCTTCTTTTTTTTTTTTTTTATTATACGCGATTAATTATTAAAATTGTATTTTTTTTTTTTTTTTATTTTAACGATTAATTTCGTCCGTAGTCTTAAAACATTACATTATTTATTTATGAAATTCTAACGAGAACAAGCATAGAGCGCCGACAAATTACGTGATAAATAATATTAGATAATATTATTACCCAGTTCGCGTTCGTATCACTATGTAAATGTTGGAGTAAAATACGTATAATTAATAATATTATAATTATATTAGATTATATATTTATTCGTTTTCTGCAATCACAAACTGCGATAATTTTATTGATGAGTATATAATATAGTTACTATATTATGATTTTACTATAAACTCATTAAAACGATAACTGCAATATTTAGTTATATACCAACATTTTTATATAATTGCATACGATGTACGTGTATGACATACTAATCAATTAAAAACAACACGGGTTTCATAATAATTGCAAAAAGAAATAATAATATAGATAGAATCTGAGTAAATAATTCTGGTATTTGAAATAAGATTAATAATATTATATCAGTGCCTATAGGAAGCGGAATTTAAATTGAAATCGCAACCGACAAAAAATGCATACATGCATACTAAATGTTTAAAATGGTTTTTTTTTTTTCTGAGGGAAAATTCAATTTGTCTGGAAAAAAACTTCACGAGACTCGGTTTTGTTTGATACACGAATGTAATTTACAACGACAGAAAAAACGCATAATCCCACTCGGTACACATAAGAAACGAATAGGAATAGGGATTTCTGGAATTTACGTAAAACCTTCATGCGATCTAATTAAACTAATTTACTTAAAAACTCAATTCTACAAACTACAAATAAGTAATTGTTTAATTGCAACCAAATATATGTACATTTTTGTTAAAAGAAAAAAAAATGAATTACACTTTGTACGTGTACACATTATTAGTATTTTTAATTAATATATTAGGTTTCGTAAACGTTTGTCCCCCCTCTTTTTTTACTCATTTTTATTTTAATCGCCAATTTTATTTATTTTCTTTTTTTTATTATGTATACATGATTTATTAGTTTAATACCTTGACCTGACTTTAATATTGTTTTCAATTCTTCATTATAGATATTATTATTATTATTATTATTATTTAAGTTATATTTATTATAAATATAAAAAAACCAACAAACTATTCGAACAGTATTTTTATTTGTATCCAAATGTCAACGGTAAAATTGTATGACTCTTTATTACTATATTTTTATCAGTAATAAATAAAACCCATCCCTTTCGAGTTCGGATGACCGAAACTAAGAAGATATTGGTTTTAAAATTATATTTTATGTTCGTTTTTTGTATAGTTTTTTTTTTGTTTTATTATTATTAAAAATCATTATATCGTTGAAAGTATGAAGCTTTTCAACCGTATTTTAAATACATTTAATGAATGTCAATTTCATTGAGTTCATCAACATGAATTTTATCCGTGATCATTATATGCGTCGAATTATAAATTATGCACAAGAATGCGTGTGACATTTGATAAAAACGGAAAAAAAGGGTGTTTAAATTTCGTTATACAGCTTTTTACGAATACGGAATATTATGATCTGTATAGCACATCCGATCGTATCTACTTTACTTGAATTTATGGATACAGTACAATTTACATTGTAGATGATAATAAAGGTAAATAATATCATCCACCGGACTTGACAATGGCCACTTCGGCAACCGGATCTCGTGATTCGAATGAAAATCCATTACGGGGATCATATTATTATATTACCGACTGCTTCAATCGGGGAGGAGAAAAAACGGAGTATTCCTTCTTTTTTCAAAATATTTCAGCGTACCCAGGAACAATGGAGGCTAAGCACCCACTAATATAATATATAGGTTTAAGTAATCGCCTATAATTAGTATGTTGTATATTGAAGCGAAACTTGAAACAATCGAATGGAGGAGACTCGTTGACATTGTAAACAATATGAATAAATGATTTAAGGCCCCTGCGAATGGGTTTTCCAAATTTTCTCCAATTTTGTAAAAATTTATAATTATTTTTTGCCTTTTAATGACCATCTTAATGACTTTTCCACTAATCCACTGCCCGGTACCTATTTAAAGGATACGTCCGTTTTTACATTATTTATGAACGTATCCCTGTTATACGCCTGACAAAAATGTTGGTACTTACAGTAGTCAGATTTTAAAAATAAAAATAAATTTAAATTCATAAACAGGTTTACTTTTCATCGGTGGAGCACTTTTTCACATTAGTTACGAGAGTAAAACGTTTGAAATTGTTTACAGATTTGTCAATTTTCAATGGTAATAATTCAATAAATAATGTTAATATCAAACATTTGCTTCAACTTATGCAAAATAAACTTGTTTATAAACTCATATATGTTTGCATTTTAAAAATAGAACCACAGTAAATACCTCAATTTTTGTCAGGCCTCATAAGGTCTTTTTGACAAACATTCCATGGAGTTAGCAGGGCACTTAAACCAAAAATATTATTAAAACAAACATATTGTGAAAGACTGACAAATACAATTGGAACAATAATAAAAAGAAAAGTTGTATTATATATATATATATATATATATATATATATATATATAGCCGTTTTTATATATTTAGTTTAATATAAGTAATATAGGTATATTTATTTCGATTATCCAAAGAAAATGAAAAAAAGTATTTCCGAAATAATTTTGAGATTGTTAAACTACGTTATTTTTCTCGAGCGTTTAAAAATTATTTTGTTCGGCTCCCACGGTTCAAAAATCGTTCCGGCGCCACTAAGCGCGTACCCTGTCTAATTTTTCATAATGGACATCATGGACATTGAACGGTGTACGGACATAAAGATATTTAAATCCCCGGGTACTATTACATTTTGTTTTATACATTTTCGTCCCCCTTCTAATCCGTTTCCAATTCGAGCACTGAGGAGTAGTAGTGAGTATACCCGGCAGAACATTTTTTACGTAGTTCACGGGTAAACCATCCCGTCCGGGGAAAAATATTCTATGCGTATCCATATGTACGATATGTTAAACGGCGGCGTAATAACGGATTTATCGCGTTTTGTATAATAACTATATTATGGTGATCGATAATATGAATGCACGTGCAGAAATATCGTGTACTGCGGTCGTTGGATTTAGTTTTGGGACCGCGGCCCGCGGTTTTATTAACAGACTTCGAGCGGGGAGCATTTTGTGCGAATCGATAACCATCCGGTGATATCACGGATTGATAATTTCGTTATACAGAGTGCGGCAGAGCCGACTGACGAGTTTAATGAGGTCATTAGCCTGTGATAAGATAAGAGCAGGCCTCAATAAGTGGTATATTTTGAATTGGTATGGTAATGCCATTTTTATTCGTAATCATGGTCTGGACAGGTGTACATCGTGGTTTCGGTGTGCGTGCGTATTACGAAAATAATCATTCTGTGATCGCTACACAAAGGGCTTTTCGTATACACTTCGGCATTCCACGTGCTGAATCTATTCCTTCTGCTACACTATCAAATTGCGGATACGGCATTTAGAAGAAACTGGAAGTACCCTAAGTAGACTTGGACACGGAGCACCCAGGACGGTAAGAACCCCCGAAAATGTACAGTTGGAGAACAGGACCGTCACTGTCACGTCCACTCGTTATGTTGTGATGTTGGAAACTTATCTGCAGCATAGATTGGAGAAAATGGCTGAAGAACATGATTTAGGAGATGTATGGTTTCAGCAAGACGGAGCTACAGCGCACACAGCTAGAATTTCACATGCTGTCTTGCGACAAATGTTCCCTGGGCGGTTAGTCTCTCTGAGAGGAGAAATAGGCTGGCCAGCACGGTCTCCAGATTTAAGCATTTGTGATTTTTTCCTCTGGGGCTACCTTAAGGTTTTCAGACATCGCCCACATATCATTAAAGAAATTAAATAGAAAATCACCGTGGGAGTCGAGGCCACACCAGTCGAAATGTGCCGAATATCATACGAGAGCTTCAGAGATCGTCTACAACAGTGTATCAATGCTGACGGCCGCCATCTTGGAGATATAATTTTCAAAAAATAATTTTTAAAAATGGGATTGAATACTGATTTAAATTTAAAAAAAAAAAAAAAACTTTTTCTCTAAGTTTTACCTACCGTTCGTTATTTATAGCCCATCAAAACTCGTCAGTCGGCTCTGCCGCACCCTGTATATTGCTCGTCTACCCGCACGGGTAACGGGCAAACGCTATACGCGTATAATCCGCATGCGTGTAATGAAACGTTTTGAAATTCCCGGTCCTGCATGGCGTCGAAACCGTTCGATTCGATTCGCCGGCGGCGGGCGGACGGGCGGGCGGCATAGGTATAAAATAATAATAATAATATCGTTGTACGCGTATGTCCCACGCCGTGACGCCAACCGGGCCGAGTCACTCGCCGCCGACGGCGACCGGGATGGGGTGGAGGATTCGCGACGTGATGGCACGCCATTATACGGAAAATAAGAATATTTACATTTTTTTTTTTTTGCATTTCCCACCCCGTGAGCAGAAAAATATATAAAAAATAATAATAATAAACAATTTTAATACAATATTTCCCATTGTCAAATATCCGCGCGCAAAGTCTATATTATATAATAATAATAATAATAATAATACACCGGATACGACTCTCATATATATATATATATATATGCATACGATTAAAGGGCAGGAGGAGAGAGACGGCGAACGCAAAACGTAATATACCGTATCCCGCCGACTCCTATCCTGTTCCTGTTTTCGAATCCAAACTTTCGTAAAAAAAAAAAAAAATAAAAATCAATACCTATATATGTTTATGCGCCGTTCGAGAAGAGATACCGTAGGCGGCGGCGCCGATCCAGACCTTATTTACGGATGCGGCCGTAATCTTGGTCGAAACACTAATGAAATCCTAATGCAAACACAATTCCTGTTTTTTTTTTTTTTTCTGCATAATTTACCATTAGGTACTGTTTGAGAATATTTTTACTTTTTACTCCCCCTCTGTAAGTTCTCAGCGTTTCTAAACTAGTTATATAATTCATCGATTCTTAGGTACATTAATGATTAACACAAAATTAATTATATTGATCAATAAAATTATTATATATGCGTATACAAAATCATACGTCATACGTATTTTCTAAAAAAAAAAATAATTCTTATAGTACAAAATCGTTTCTATTATTATTATTTTCGCAAATTCGTCATTACATCGTCATAATTAATATTTAAATGTCTGTAACAACGAATTATTACAAGTCCATTTAACCGCTCCTCCGACATCCTTGATCACATCCGTGTTTTTAATCAGCGAAGAGAAGAAAATTTGCGTTCTGCCGTTGCCAAAGTGGCGGCTAAAGTTAAGAGTATATAAAGTGAATTATGAACGATCGGGAAAATCTCATAGCCAGTATTAGCCACTACAGCTGCATTTAAATTTGTATTTCTATAGTAACATAGACTGTAGAGGAGAGCTATACAACGAAATTAGTAAAAACAATTAACCGGAGTTTACGAGGAGAAGGGGCGATCGCCCCTTAACCTTCCCCTTGGATCCGTGCCTTTGTTCGGAAGTGTATAGCGTATACAAATCTGAGGGTAAAACTTCCCTCCCAATTCATTAAAATATACCAGCGGTGCCCTAGGGGACACCATGAGCCCGTCCCTAGGGCACAGTGGCTCTTACGAAATATAAAATATATATATTTACAATAACCTAACCTAACCAGTAAGTGAAGAATGTATTCGTTTTACACTATGATTTGTTCCTTTGTTTTTTCTGTTTGTAAATAAATTTTCGACCAAAAGTCTTGCTCCAATCATCAACATTGTCAAAGGCGGTATCTGGTGGTGTATGTATAGGATGTCAATTTTTTATTTATTTTCTTTTTTTATATTCCTTTAAAATCGGGATAACCCGGAAAAAAAGAGAACACAAAAGATAATTGTTTTTGTTAATTTCGATTTGGGATTTTCGTTTTAATTCAGCACTTTCTAGACGTGGTGCAATTTTCATAATATTTCACATTTTCTAGTTTGTTTTGGTTTTGTGTGCCCCGTAAAAATGCACAACAATTTGATCAGAGTTTCATCGTAAATTGTACTGGATTATTTTAAACAAATTTAGCGTTATGTCGTTAATTTCCCTTATAATTCCTTGTGGTTTTCACAAGAGAGCACCGCCGCTCAATTATGTCTAAAAGAGGGCACCGCCGTCTAAAAACATTAAGAACTACTGTAATATACTACACTATAATATACTAGCGACGAGCATTGTCGTCGCAGCTTCAATTAAATCCAACCCTTTTTATTTTTCTTCGCTTTTCCTAAAATAATCCTCTCCGTCGACTGTCGAATTCGTAAGTGTACCTGTACCTGTACATCATGGGGCAAACGGTTTCGTGGTTTTTTGTTTTTGTTTTATTTCCGCGCTATTGTGCGCTATTATCTTCGAAATTTAATAAAAAGAAACTATAAATAAATATATGCTCGTAAATAAAACAAAACTCAATACGAGATTTAGTTGTGTAACTACAGATGATGCCCTCCGGAGTATCACGGAAATGTAAACGAACCGGAATCTACCTCAAATCAATATGACCGCTCTTAGAAAAGAAAAAAAAAAACTATTTTTCCCTTCAATGATATTTTCACGAAATAACATCACTGAATATCGTTTTGATAGGTTTACTGTTTTACTTAAATCACTTCAAACATTCGGATGATGCAAACTGTTTACAAGAATTGTTCAAGACGTGTTCTATCCATTTTTGTATTACCTACGACTATACCCCGGTACACAACGCAAATACTGTTAGTGTAGCTCGAACTGGACGAAAAATAGAGAAATTCGTATTCAATTCGAACGTTGAAATTGTATAATTTACCGATATTATAATTTATGCAATTCAGAATATTCTTAACAGAAAACCTCGTCGACGCGTGATGCGGTTTTATTTTATCGTCGGTCGAGGATATAGTAAATTTAGACATAATTATAACCTATTCGAGTTTGGTATTAAACAATGTCGGTTACACTGCATATTAAAATATTTTCAAACAAAATTACATTTCTACGCGGTGCAATTTAATGAACAAGATGTAACACCGTCGTAGAAAATGAAATTCGTTCGCCAAACTTAAATTAAAAAGGGGCGACCTACTTCGCTCCATGAGTGAACCACACTTGTAAGCGGGAAGTCGGGAAGGTCGCGGGCATATGGGGTAATTTTGAGCGAAGTTCGGTTAAACAAGTGTTCGGATAAACGTAAATGGAAAATCGTATTAATTTGTTAAATACAAAATTATAATTACTATTGTTAGTGTTTATAACGAACTTTAATATAAATTTAAAATTAAAACGAGGATAAAAATAAATTACGAAATATCTATGCACACGAAACAAACAAAAAAAACAACTTGGCAATTGCACGTCTAGAATGACCTAATAAAAATATTCAGTGAAGATTTCAGATCTCTAAAGCTGGGCGCACACCTAAAGAGCAAAACTGCTCTGAGCAGCTCTGATCAGCTCGGAGCTGTTTGGACATCATTAGAACATGTGTAAAGTAATTAACGCGCGCACATTAATCAGTCAATATCAACACACGACAAGACAAAACAAAACATGTTCGATCTTGATCGGCCCGGTTCTATTTTAGCTCCTAGCAAAATACGAAAACCAAAGTCACTTGTTTATTTGACGACTAGTACATTACGGAACACGTTATTTTAATACAAAAATTATATCATATTAATTTTAAATGGCATGCGATCCAGAGAAATTAATAAATGTAGTATTTTTAAAAAAATCTATCTAGGATTATTGTGATAAAGATCATAGCAATAGATTGATTCAAGA
Organism: Tuberolachnus salignus; assembly: GCA_956483605.1. NCBI lineage: Eukaryota > Metazoa > Arthropoda > Insecta > Hemiptera > Aphididae > Tuberolachnus > Tuberolachnus salignus. The sequence goes on along the minus strand of OY101434.1, from coordinate 24,433,023 downwards.
TAGATTATGGAGTGAAATGCGAGTGAAATTTTTGAATTTAAACTCGTCTTCTCGTAATTCGGCCAAAAAATTTAAAATCCTATTATTTTCTAACCGTTTTTTGTTTATTTCATGCATTCAAATTTTGCGTTTTTTATTTACTGCTTTTGCTATTTAATAAAAATGTCCACATAAGCGGCACAATGACGTCGTCTTCGTTAGAACTCATCTTGACGACTGGTGTTTAATAACAAAAATTAATCCAGAATTACTGTGTCTTGTTCTGTTCTGTTTTGTCAGTGTGAATGGAATTTGTTCCGAGCTGTTTGGAACAAAATGTTCCGCACAGCTCGGAGCAGTTTTGCTCTTTAGGTGTGCGCCCAGCCTAAGATTATTTATAACTAAATTATAACAGAATCAAAAATAACAGAAATCATTATTGCATAAATATTTCCGGTTTCGCCCACTATTAATAAAACTACAAAGAAAATTCAAAAAATGACCTCCCCGATGTACCAAAACCAAATAGACAACATTTACTACCAGAAACCAACCCCTGGAGTTGATGATCGATCAGAATCTAAAATATTCAATTGTATTTTAATTGTACAAACATTTTCACTATACCTAACCTAACCGCCGAAATGTGCAGAGTTGTCTACTGCGGGTCGTCGCTGAATACATTTTTTTACATCTGAAAAAACTTCTCTGTTAAAGAAAAAGAAAAAACTTGGAAACTCGCTCGAAAACTACCGAATGTCGCGTCCTGAGTAGATTGAATTACGGGAAAAACCTTCGCAAAAATTCCACACGAGTTTAAAAAAAAAAAAAAAAAATAAATAAAAACACTCCGAAATGGGAGAAAAAAGTCTTGCGTTGTGCAAAAGAAAAACAACCGTGGAATATTTAACACGCGTAACGAATTGACGTGGCAATAAATTCTATTTCGCCCCTAAAAATAAAAGTCACAAAAGTAACAGCGGAGATGGTATACAGACTTGTAGTCGATACCTTTATATATATATATGGATAATTTTACTGTAATACGATAACGTGTAAACCAATCAAGAACGAAGAAAAGCCGTCCAGGTCGCGGTCACAAAGCGTATGTTTCGTACTCTCCGAACGTCCGGGTCTTGGTTATTCACAGTCTTTTCGAACCTTATCTTCCCGCGCCTCAATTTCGGTCAATTTCCGCGAATTATGGACGCTCATCGAGCTATAAAAAAGTGACTGCTATAGGTATATTCGTCACAATTATTTAACATTTCGCCGATTTTAAAATTACATAAAAATAGCTATATTATGAATTTAATATGAATTAGTAAACAATTATAACTCAGCTAAAATGTTTTCACATAATAATTTTAAGAAATTGTTAATTTTTATTACGTTATTTTTAAAATTGTATACAGAAGTTTTCGAAAATAAGAAATGAACCAATTAAGTACTGTGATTTATGCCCCCTAATTCCTATACAATTGCAGCATAGAGGTAAATATGTTCGGTAAAGAAAGGGTAACCTGCCCTATCAAATCATTTCAAATGTTATTACTTTAATACCATACACATACAAGATCTGTTCAAAAAGTACCAGGATTTTATTTTTAATAATTACAAAAATGAAGTTACATATTATTTAAAGATATCTCCTTCAAAATACTCTACTCCGGACGATATGCAGTGATCCCGGCGATCTTGCCATTTTTCAAAAGTTCTTAGGAACTGTTCCAAAGTCAAAGCTATGAGTTCTGTTGCCGCGTTCGCTTTAATTTCCTCTACTTCTGGAAATCGTTGTCCTTTAAGCGCAGATTTTGGTCTTGGGAATAGAAAAAAAATCACATGAATAGGGAAAGTCTGCGGGACAACAGCAATTTTTTTATCAGCCAAAAATGCACGAATCGACAGCGCTAAATGTGCCGGTGCATTGTCGTGGTGAACATTCGCGGGACGAATTTGGCAGCGCGACCCTTCTCATCTGTACATTTTCCTGTAAAATTGCGCGACAAGACTCAATTTAGATTCGCTTTGTTAAATCACGAACGATTAATCGGCTGCCATTTCGTGTTTTTTCGCAAATTGTCGCCACATCATCGTTTCTGGATGACGTCGACGGTCTTCCAGAACGTGGATCGTCTTCGGTTGGCCGCTGACTGTCCATGAAACGTTTAAAACACTCGAAAGTCACGGAACCACTTAACGAATCATCTCCAAAAGCGGTTTTAGTCATTTCCGTACGTTTCCGTTGCATCATTTTTACCAAGTTTCAAGCAAAACTTGATGCACACGCGTGCATTCATTAATTTCGGACATGTCGAAAACGGCGAACAAAACAAACTGACTGGATTTAACCACGTGTAATATTAAACTGTGATAAGATAGCGACTTCGGGTTTTATTTTAAAATATCCACCTAGGCTGGGCGCACACCTAAAGATCAAAACTGCTCCGAGCTGCGCGGAACATTTTGTTCCAAACAGCTCGGAACCAATTCCAATCACACTAACAAAACTGAACAGAACAAGACACAATAATTCTGAATTAATTTTTGTTATTAAACACCAGTCGTCAAGATGAGTTCTGACGAAGACGACGTCATTGTGCCGCTTATGTGGCAATTTTTATTAAATAGCGAAAGCAGTAAATAAAAAACGCAAAATTTGGATGCATGAAATAAATAAAAAACGGTTAGAAAATAATAGGATTTAAAATTTTTTGGTCGAATTACGTGAAGACGAGTTTAAATTCAAAAATTTCACTCGCATTTCATTCCATAATCTATCTTGAATCAATCTATTGCTATGATCTTTATTACAATAATCATAGATAGATTTTCTTAAAAATACTACATTTATTAATTTCTCTGGATCGCATGCCATTTAAAATTAATATGATATAATTTTTGTATTAAAATAATGAACCTAAGGTGTTCACATGATGTTCGGTAATCTACTCGTAGTCGTAAAATAAACAAGTGACTGGTTTTCGTATTTCGCTCGGAGCAAAAATAGAACCGGACCAATCAAGACCGAACATGTTTTGTTTTGTCGTGTGTGTTGATATTGACTGATTAGTGTGCGCGCGTCAATTACTTTGCACATGTTCTAATGATGTCCAAACAGCTCCGAGCTCTTTAGATGTGCACCCAGCCTTATTCGCGGGGAATACGTCTATTTACAATTTGAAACGTTATCGTGTGTAGATTAACCGTAATAACATTTGTCCTGGCACTTATTGAACAGACATCGTAAGTGCATTGTGGTTTTGGTAAAACAAAATTGACAATTTATTTACAAATAAAAATGTATTTTATGTGTGGCGGGGGGGGGGCTAAGGCCACTACGGGAAAACCGTTCTCCTGGGAAAAGTATTGAGTTGCAAATTTTGAAAACTTCGTTGCAAATTGTTGCAAATTAGTAGCAACATTTTGACGTCGGTTTGGAGTCGATACGGCAATGTGGGGGGCTAACTTCAAGGACGTTCAAAACCGATCTGTTATCGGCGTTCCGCCTGAGCATGTATAATATTTATAGAATATAATAAAACACAATAGATACTATTTATATGTATTATGTATAATCATATTTTATATTGTTTGCATGAAACCGAATAATATTATGCTGCTGCTCGATTTATTATACCAATCGTAATCGTCATTGCGTCGCGTTTTAATTTTGTATATTGTTTTATATTTTATACGTCTTATTATATAATACCGTGAGTGTATATTCTGTTGTGTTGTCTAATTTTTTTTTTTTTTTTTGACTTTTATCGCTTTTATAAAAAAATACACCGAAAAGCATAACCCATAATGTCAACAAAAAAAAAAAAAAAGTCTATAAAATGTATAATGAAATTCCGTTTACCATTTTTAATAAATTTTTTTTTTTTTTCACAAATTTAATAAACATTATGTTGTAATTTTGTTCAACCAATAAAAAAATATTTTCAAGGGTAGTTTCCAGGTGATGATTTATCAACATTATTTAAATATGTACGTTTCGCGGCTAATAACTTTGTTAATATTGGTTTTTCGTCCTATCAACTGTAGGATATTATTTGTTCCTTATTATACTTCTGTTGATTAAAGTTTATACCATTATTTTGTTTAGCGATAACTTAAACCGTAAAAAATATTAAAAAATATAAAAATTGCGTTATTCGTCTAGAACCGCTGCTCGCGAACTGGAATTTGTTTTGTTTTTCTTGAAATAAGATTCTATGGTATTGGTACACCTGTACAAATAAACTATAAAGGAAACGCACGTGAAAAGAAACACTAAATATTGGTTATTCGTAGGTATTGTCGTTGGCAAAACCCATAATCGCTGTTCGACTCGAATATTTGTACTGAAGGTAGATAAAAATCGCCGACAGTCGTATAATATGATTATTTGGAGTTAAAAGTATTGTCATAGATATATATAAATTATAAATATATTTTTTTTTTTATATATATATTTTTATTTGACATAAACAATCTATACAATTTAGCACAATAAGCTTATAAGATGAGAGTAATTAAAAAATAAATAAATAACATGAAAGGTGTGTTTAAACAGCCACCCATTAGTGACTCTTCGCCATTGATTACTTTTTTCTTCTTTTACCACTATGAGACGTTAAACATTGAAGTTTTGTAAAAAGTCACGGCACTATTTCCTTTTTAATCTGCGGTTAGGATTTCCTGGGAAAGTAATGATGGAAAGATCTTTTAAGAGGGGGATCAGTATGGGTTTGGAGTCGTTTATGAAAACGTGTGTAAAAAACGAAGATGTCCAGAATGTCAAGTTTTTTCCTAGCTGAGGTTGGCCAATACGTTAGCCCAGTAGGTGCAAGAATTTTGTATTTTTTCATATTGGTGAAATTATAGAGCAAGTTCCCACGAGGGTTGGTGACTCAGCAACCCCAACTTTGGTGTTTCGCATTATAATCACCACCGATAATAAAGTTATTGAACGTTAAGTCGAAAAATTCGGAGAGGTTATCAATAGTTAAATTGTGCCTAGGTGGACTGTAGATTGCGGCGATAACAACATTTATTATAATTGAGATAGCACATGATTGGAAATGATTTTGAGAGTAGCTGACAAGTGAGTTGAATTTAAGATTTTATGAATATGGCTGCTCCGCCATGTGCTGTGCCATCTGGTTAGATTTTATTAGGCTGTAACCAGGAATAGATATGTAAGAATGCTTTGTGAAATGGGTTTCGGAAATTAGAGCGATGTCTATGCGTTTATCAAATAACAAACTCTGCAGTTAATTTACGTGATTTTTTAGACCGTTTGCATTAAATAATAATTGATAATAATTAACTATTAGTGTATGAATTATTCATTTTTTTTATTAAGAAGGGAAGTCATTACTTGGGTTAAGAGAGCGATCAGCGGGTTGATGAGTGACTTGAGTTCGTTCATAAATGAAGATATGGTTGCAGTTAGATCAGTAGGGGGATTCGGAGGAGAGGATTGCGATGGTTGATTAAAAGTGGCCTGAGCATAAGTTTTAGAGGGGCCAGCTAAATTTTTTCCAGGTGAGGTTGGTAATGGATGGTTTGCTTTTACATTATAATTTTTTACGTTGTGCTTAATATTATCGTGCAAGAAGTTACTTTTAGTGGTTGGTGTTTTACGACGTTGTAATTCTCTGTAGATACTGCAACCTCTGTAGTTGGCTGGGTGGTTGCCGGAACATAAAGCACATTTGGCTGCTATGTCACGCGGTTTGGTGCATTCAGTGGATGGTTGGAACGTACTACAGCGGACACAACGAGAAGAATATCCGCAGTAAGCTCTTGTGTGGCCATAATCTTGGCAGTTTAGGCATTGGCTTACAATTTTTGGTTTGTAGGGCTCTTCAACTTTGATCTTTGTATGGAGAAAAGAAGAGAGTTCAAAGATGTCGTTTGAGTGGTCAGTAGGCTCAAGATCGACAAAGAACAGATGTAGTGGCGATTTGCTGGTCTTATGTAGGACATTTGTGACCTTTCTTACTTAAGAGGCGCAATTCAAGTTCGCTTTTTATTAGTTCTGTGGGTGTAGATGGGTGTAAGTTTCACAGGACGACTTGTAGGCTTGTAGGCTTGTCCTCTTTTTACTGGGACGTATGATATTGAGCATTTTGATCTTTCAAAAAATGGATCAATGTTATGTATGCATCGGGATTGGCGGTTTGAATTTTCAGACAGTCTGCCGAAAATTTGAAGAAAAAGTTTTCGACTCCAATTAATTCAATTAGTGCTGCACACAGATCAGGGAAGTTAACTATGCCTTTCACAAAAATTGGTGGTGGTGGTTTGATTGAATTGACAGAATTAGGAGTTTCTGAGGTAGGGTTTTGTGTGTCAGTGGTAGAGTTTTGTGTGGTTAGTGGTTCAGATTGCAATAGTTCCTAATTTTTAGTTATCAATTTCTTTTGCTAGGCAGATGTGGCCATCCGTCTTTGAGGAGTCGTTCATGTTGTCGACACGAGATGAATAGCATTGAGCATAATATTATTTATGTTAAGTTGTTTATTTAGGCGACCTTCCTGTATAGTCGCATTTTTGTTTTTATTGTTATTTTTGTTTGGAGATTGCGGCGACATGCTTATATCAGGCAAGGGTCGTGTATCGCCGTTCGAGGCAGCGATAACGCGACGTGTATTATATAACGACACTGCTGGTTTCGCGCACTAAATTTATTTACATTTTGAGAAAAAACAACGTTTTTAGGCGCACTTAAATTAACATCGTTGGAAACGTGTTTTTTTTTTATGTATACAATTTAAATTCGGATAAAAGAGTCAAAGCGATAACACAACGATTTTGCGGAGCGTAATGATACGTGTGCATCGAACAGTGTGCAAGCGGCGAATAAAAAAAAAGAGCCAACGGCACGTAGTGTTCTCAAGCGGTCACCCATCCAAGTACTCACTACGGCCCGACGTTGCTTAACTTTAGTGATCAGACGAGAACTAATTATAAATATAAAAGAAATATATTTCCACGGAAGACAAACGCTCGTATTTATTTGTTTAAATCAAAATCCAATTTAAATAAAATGTTCAGTTATTTTATTGAACCGACACAATAACCTGTAAGACCCGGAAATATTTGTAATTTATTTAAAAACGTTCCGATTTCTCCAATTGAGAATATACGGGTTCCAATAAAGATGCCGGTTCTCAAATTATCTTCGGGAACCGGTTCTTTCGGTACCGGTTCCAGTCCCAATTTTGTTTTTACACGCGTATCGGCCGATTCGGAGTGGACCGTCGACAGCAGATTATCAATAGGCCCCGTCGAGCATCCATCTTGATACAATCTTAATTCGTAGTCGTCCCAAACGTTTCCGTCACGGGTAATATCTTTGCGTACCCGGCCCTTTGCGTATCATTTTCCTCCGCGATATTTGTGCTTTGATACAGTCGTTCGATAATAATATAATTAGCGATCGAAAATACTTTGGAAAAAAAAAAAAAATACAAAAAAAGGTTTTTTTCACCCATCCCCAAATCGCTTATCATCCCTTCGGCTCCGGACGGACAAACTGCTGTCGGCTCTCTCTCGGCAGCCAAGCTATTTACATTTAACCGTCTTCTCATGCGCGCAATAAATCATTAAAAGTTTTGTCGGTTTTATTTTTTATTTTTTTTTATATAAATACACCGCGCTATTATTTCCAGTTATTAACATCAAAAGCACGACATGGATGCACGGCGGCGGTGTGTTAAAATAATATTATGAGTTATTAATTATTTTTATCTCTTTTTGTTGTTGGTTTTTTTTTTTTTTTGTAAAACATTGGAAATTTATTGCCTACGCCCTTACTCCCTTGGCCCGTCACTTTTTATTTATCGCTCAAATTAAAATTTACTAACGTGTGCACTATACCCACACAGACCGTAAAAAATTATAGACTTGTGTCGCACTTCAAATTCCACATTATTATTTACAAGCATTTTTATTTTTATTTTTTTTTTTTTTTTTTGTAATAAATACTTATTAATTATTATCATATTATACGTTGTTATTCATAATAATGTACCGACTACGTGTATATATATACCAATAGCATTATATTAACAGGCCATTATGTACTTGTATCTAATAAATTATAATTAAGTCGGAATATTACAACAACAACAAAAAAAAAAAAACAACTATTTTTTAAAGCGCAAAATAATAACATTGTACCTATCATTATTTAGACTGTAGATTTAAGTTTGCTGTGTAAACACTTATAGCGTGCCGCGTAAGTAAATCCGTTTTAAATAAAAAAATTATTATACGGTACATAGGTGAATAACTGTATATGATCTAAATTCGTATACCGGCCCAATATAATATTGTCTTTCAGTACATAATTTTTACTTTATTTATTTATAGAGTGCATTGCATAGTTAATAAACGCAATATTGCAGTAATATTATTATTATTATTATTTATCATATTATACCATATTTGGATTATTTTGAATGCAATATTGTGTTTTTCGTTACTCGTTATGGACAAGATCAATATATTAAATAACATAATATTATATTTATAAATTATAGGTGCATGGACAGAATTTAAGACTTTCTGATTTATAATATTAATAAAGTACTACATAACAATTCGATAAATAATAATAATCGTCGAATATATATCACCATTAACATTAATGTTATTATCGGAATGTATTACAGATTTTCGTGTACAGAATTACAGATATTATTAATAAAATAACATCATGTAAAGGATTATAATAAGTTCAATGCAATTTACTGATATCTCCGGGGTTATTATTTACAGTAGTAATATACAACGTATAATATAATAATATATTTCAATGGTCGTTGAAACTTTAAAATGTAAACTGCATATTTTCTATTATTGTTCAAAACTCGTATAAAAACTTTCAAAGACATTTAGATTTTTCGGCGCGATATAATATTTTTGAAATTATTTAACTCGACATTTTAACAACAAGAGGTTATTATTGTTTATACAGAGTTTTCCAACTGTCATAAAATCGCATAAATTACATTTTATAATTCATTGTTTGTAGAGAACACTTTTGAGTTTATGCGGTATTATTATATAACGTCGTTAAGCGACATTGAATATCGAATTTTCAATTTAATGTTAATTTGTACGCCTTTTGAACGACTAGGAGGTTACTTTTGATATGTATACGAACAAATATACTTGATTCCGGGTTCACCCGCTACCACTGCAAGAATTAAAAAAACGTTTCTCCCGCCCCACCCACAGTTTTTTTTTAGCGGGTGAGCAAGAATTCCAGAAGTAGAAACAGGAATTGGCACGAATCGAGCACTAAATATCGACGTTAAAAAAAGTTGAAAAAAGTGAAATAGGTGGGGGAGAAATGTACATGCTTCGTTATAACTGAAGGGGTTAAGTTAGGTAAATGTCGACATAAAACTATTGACATTTATTAAAAAATAAAATGCTAATCCTTTAACAACATATATATGTAATTAGCTTATTATCTATTTAAATAAGAAATAAATATTTTGTAGCGAGTTATTATAAACTGTGCCTTAAACCCGAAGTGGACGTGAATATTGTTGAGGGGTAAATAGAAAGATGCGAAACGAAAGGGCGGCAAATTTGGATTTTGCCTATGTATACGTTTTGTCCGGCCCTTAGTATGATAGTAATAAGTTGTTTCTCGCAAAACGGCTTTTCGTATACATTTTATTTTATATCATAATGCCACAAAAATACAAGTGATGACAACACGGAACTAGTCGTACTAAAAAAAAAAAAAAAAATGGGCTGGCTCGGAGTGATTTTAGAGTAAAATGATAAAATCCTATCGTGGATAATTTAAACGACTATAGTAGAATGGCCAGGATATATATGTATATAAATATATTTTTTAATTTTTAGAAATCTACAATCAATATATAATATAGTTTGTACAATAAATAGGTTTTTTGAATGAATATAATAATTATAAAAAATAATACAAATAGCATGTACAACGGAGAAGGGAATTAATAGTTACCTAGTATAGAGGTTAATGGACGTATTGAATGAAATTAAGTTAGGAGGTGTTCTTTTTAACCTACGAGGCGGGTAGGATATATATGAGTGAAAACGTGCAATTTTCGACGGTAAATAAAATAACCGTACATCTTTGTAGAAAACAAAAATCGATTTAAAGCTAAACGGACGTGTCGTTTCCTAGATGTTTTGTGCCGTTATCCTTGTGATTTTCATAATTATTCGGCCAAGGGCGTGATGTTCATGCACTTTCGGAAGGAATAAAATGGATTTTTCCGAACGTATTATTATTTGTATGTATAAAAACGGTGACATCCTCTTAACAGCATTATTATGATTATTATCATTATCATCATCATCATCGTCGTCGTCGTCGTCTTGTATACACGGCATTGGCAGTGGTGGCGGCGTTGTACATTAGTATGGCGGTCGTATATAATAATAATGTAATACGTTTCGACGGGAAAACTTCGAGAGAGACTCGCAGTGGTGACGGCTAGCCGGGTGCCGACGGCGGCGCGTAATAATATACGCTACGGGAAATTTCGTATTAGGAAAAGGGATTTCTCGTAATATTGTTTGTAAATATAAAAATATATATATATATATATATAGAAAGAGAGAGAGAGAGAGAGAGTGAGAGTGAGAGTGAGAGACGGTACGCAACCGCGGCGGGAATAACTTAAATAAATAAAATATATAAGGTTCGCCGCGAGGACACATCCGGGGCGGTACTCGCGGGTTCCGAGCAACTTTTCCCGTGCGGTATTATAAGAAAAACGTGATTAGAGGAAAAACTTTTTTCCTTCTTCTACTACCGTCTACTTCCGCCTCGTCCGACAAAACCGTATTAAGTATGATTCACACACTAGTCACACGCCGTACCGTACCGTGCCCGCAAACATATTTTTTTTTTATTTTTTTTTTTTTCTAATATAATAATCCACCATTTTAACGTTTCCGTTCCGTTCATACACGTGGCGAACCGGCCGCTGTCCGATCCGGTCTGAACGTCCGTTCTGTGCGATAAATGTGAATGTACAACATAAAAGACATATATCCGTCTGCTGTCATTCGCTGGCAAACCGTTCGGCATTCACAAACACTTTTCGAAGTAAATGCTTATAAACTACTATAGAAACTTAGTAATTATATTTTTCATACTTGATGAACCTAGAGTTATTAATTTAACTCGTCAGACACCAAAACTACTCCTACGCATTGTCACACCAAATAATATACTTGATGCTTACACCAAATGTTTATTTTATCAATTGTCTATACTCGATAACATTTTCAAAATATGTTGACACGAGTAGTTTACGGATATTTGAAATTATTAATTTGTTTAGTTTTTTTTTTTTTTTTCGTCTATAAATGTCAATACAAATTTTAAATATATCAAAAGGGAAAAACGGGGAAACTTAAACGATGTTGGAGCGAAATTGTGAGTATAGGGAACGTGTGAATTCACAATGTTATCTGTATCGGAATTGTATGGTGTCTGAATAGTGTGAATCGACCTTAAAAATATTTTTATAATACGCGCTCTTTGGTTGGTTCGTTCGTTATTCGCACTTTTTTTTTTTTTGGTATCACAACCTAGGGGGACCGCTTTTACATTACTTCCCCTTCGGGCCGCATCATTTATTGAAGTCAAATAAACACGCTAAGGTTGTGCCCGTTTCTCCCTAGGTCGGGTTTATAAAAAACGACAAACACGAATCCGAGTAACATGACTGCTACGTTCAAGCCAATTGAATTCCAGATGACAACTAAATTTAATATTAGGTCTTAATACTAATGAAACATCCAAACAATAACAAATAATATGTTATTGGTACAATAACTAATGCAATTAATACAAATATTTAAATACAATAATTGATACAAAATTAATACGATATTTTATGAATTTACAATTACCTACGACCTTGGCTACAGACTAGGATAGCTGTACATGCGAATACAAATACATATTAGCAGGATAACTAACGCGAAGTTCTAGTACTAGTGAACTTCCAAACGATTACAATATTAGATATATTTGCAATTTGATATGATGAACATAAAAGCTGACTACTAATAACTACGTTATTAAGCCTAACCTAACCTAACTTTTTTTTTTTTTTTTAACCGGCAATACCCCTGCCTCAACCTAACCTAACCTAACCGAGGGCCCGTGGACGTCGCACCGCGTGGGAGGGACCCACGATAATTTAAGGCTCTTGTGTAATACACCCTAAAGTAAATTCAACTTTATGAAAAAAGAAAAATATCGAAGAATTAATTTTTTTTCAAATTAAATTAGTATTATTTTAGGGGTAACCCAAATTTGTGTGGTACACCACTGGACCGGAATCGGCGATTTTTGAATTAGACGCGTTTTCATTCTGACATACCGATCGATCTATACAGTGAAACGATAAGAAAATTTTGAAAACATATTTGAATTTGTCGTCGAGTCTACTTGAAATCGACGTTCCCTCTATTTTATCCCCCCTAAATCCTTAAAAAAAAACCCATATTAATAAATTAGAATTAAATTAGAATTAAAATAGAAAAAAAAAACAAAATTTAATCAAATGTCATTCATTAGATGAAGTCGTCTTTTTTAAATACTCGTTCCGATATAAATTTTTTTTTTAATGTACATTTATTTATTTATATATGTTACGATCGAAATTGATTTGAATAGGCAATTGTATTTTTTTCAACGAATAACCGTGTTTCGATGTTCGAATTCTTCGGTTAAAAATATAATAAGGCCAGCTATCGTTTACAAAAAAAAAAAAAAAAAATGATTGTTTGTGTTGGATGTACATCGATTGTATACAATATAACTGTACATGTCGTGTGTTACAAGTAGAGAATGATATTGTTTGTGAACCGTTTTTTCCCTCGCTTTTGTATAACGTTTTTAAAACGTTTAAAAACACTCGTTTAGTCATTTGAATTTGTTGAGACACGTCCAGTCCGACCAGTGATAGTCGGAACGATTTTTGAACAGTGGGGGCTGAACATAATATGCGTAAATAATTTTTACCAATAATAACGTGATTTAATAATTTGACAATTATTTCAGAAATTTATTATATATATATATATTTTTTTTTTTTTTGATAAATAATTGAGTTAAATAATAATAAAAATGTTATTATATAAAATAACACAACTTTTTTATTTTTATTTTTTGAAATTTTGCTCCAGTTTATTTGTCAAAAAGTTTAAATTTGTTTTAAAACATTTTTCAATAAAGAATTTTTTACCACTCAATGTATAACCACCGACGCTGGTTATCTTTTTTACAAAAATATGCCCCCTTTTGGTTGACGGTTAACGGCATTTCCTATACCATAAAATAAAATAATATTGCAATAAACATCATTATTTCCATATCAATAAGCCGTCATTACGGTAGACAGTAAACAAAAACAAAATACTATTCAGTATTCGAGTAATAAATACCGAAAATAAACTTAAATGGTGGGTTAATTACATGTAGGCATTAAATGGTAAAAAAAAAAATTGAAGAACATTTTATAAACTCACTGCGATTATATAACAAATAGTTAGCAGTTGGAAAAAGGGCCCTGGGAAAGTAAATTAATTTATTATAAATATAAATATTATAACTATTGATTTTTTTTTGACGGGGAAACCCTTCGCGATATTTCGAGGTGTAATGTAATTTTTAAACCCGTCTTGAGCTCCTGTTTCGCCACTGCGGGTAGGTAAGAATTTTCATGGATAAATAAGTATCTATGGTATTCTATAAAATATTATTTACCGTCCAATCCGTAGACACATTATAATGTAGTCTATGGTCCAATCGCCATCGCGGATCGCGTCCAACCGAAAATTTCGAGTGATGTGGTTTTGTTTTCTTTACATATCTAAAGTGTACATGGGTATCACAATAATAGTATTAGTTGAGGTTTATTAAAATGTATAAAATAAAAATAATTGCCTCGTCGTAGATTCGAACGACGCCGCCGCCGCCGCGCCGGATTCGTTCCTCCATGACCGATCGCATGGCCTTTTTACACATAATGCTGATAACGACACGATATCAATTTTATTTTTCCACTCATCGACAGTACAGGTTATTTTGTTTTGTTTTTTTCCTGCTGTACGTTCCGTTGACCGTTTCAGACAGCGATTCTGTTGGCTGGCGACGCTATCTCTAAAAATCAGAAAAATTATTTGAATTCGAACGCGTTGTCAGTTGTTGCCGCCGAGCCGTGTCGATTTGAGGGCGTGCGAGTTCGATTTCGAATCGTCCAGCTGGCCGCCGTGTACGGGAAAACGAACGGTATTCGTGTTTTGTACGACGGAAAAACGTCAGTTGTTGCACAGGTACACGCCAAACGTGCCAATGGGGACTAACCGACTAAACTCACTTTATTTACACCCGTGATTGTTGTTTCAGATGAATTCGCTGACGGACCGAGACGGTCCGGGCTCGAGCACAATGGGCGATTTGCGGTCCTTCAGGTTCACGAAGAAGCCCAGCTTCAGTCACGAGTCTGTCAGTCAGTCCGGCTCCACGGAAACAATCGTTATCGACGACGAGCCCAGTAAGTGAATGATACGTAATGATTTCACCGTAAAAAAAAATATCAGTTGGGCGTAACGATTCGCCAACAGTGTTCCAATATTACCAAACTATGAAGTAGAACTAGTATTCCTTCTTAGTTTCTATCCTTGCAAAAAATAATAACTTAATATTGTTATAGTAGCCCTGGACAAGTGATATTTAGCATATTTTAGAAATTGAAATTGCCAAAAAACATGGCAAATCATTTTTTATAGAGTGAAATGTTTCTTTTGGTTTTACTGTATAATAATGTTAGTTGTCGTAGAATAATAATAATATTATTATTTATTAAGTTAAGTATAATAAATACATTATTTTATATATTTTGTTTCAATAACACTTGATATGGTACACAATATATTTTTTGAAGGGCATCTCTGTGAATTGGACATCTTATATCACAGGTGATACTTTAAAATAGTAATTTTTCATATTTCATTGTAATTAAATCTTGATTTTATATACCTAACAAGTACAACTTGTACTTATTCCAAATACTGTATGCAGAACACCTACTTAATATTAAATTGTATTCAATATTACAATTTCTTTCAAAAGTATTTTATCCTTATAGAAACAAACAAAAAAATAAATTAAACGAACAATTACCTTTTCTACCCGATCCAAATTTTTCATTATTTTACCTAAACGACACCTGTATGATTTTATTTTTTCTGTATCGTATTTAATTAAACTATATTGACTTGTTTTGTTCCCAGTATTTAAAAAATCTAGAAACACAAGAGTACAACCCATTATTGTGTCATCAGATGATGACGAAGACTATTCCAGGCCATTAAATAAAGAACAGAATTCTGATGTCATCGAAATTGTAAAAAGAAATTCTCTTGTTTTAAATATTATACTTTACTGAAAATGTAATTTTATGAATTTTATATAATTAGATTGATATTGAAGAAAAATGTCCAGCCAAAGCAAAAGCAGATGTCATATCAATTATTGATGATGATGATGATAGTTATGATTATTCTATGAGTGTATTAAAGAATGAAACACCTTGTGGAGAACTCCGTCTTTCTGGAAGTACTCGAAAACCTGTGGCTATGCCATCAAGAAAAAGAGTACAACTACAAAACAAAAGTAAATTTTAGTTGTTTTATTTTGTATTTGTATCTGTCTATAAGATAATAATATTAATCAATTGTGTAATGTAAAATAATATAGATTTTATTAGACAATATTTTAAACACAAATATTTAAGTAATAATATTTTATTAGTCCTTTACGTGTATATACTACATTTTATTTACATTACTTTGTTTATCTAAAATTTTAGGAAAAATGTACTCTATTGATACATACTCAAATGATTTTTGTATAAAATTGTTGATAATGAGAGCATACCAAAATATATCATTGTACGCAACATTTATCGGAAGATGTAATTAGCTTATGTTCAATGCCAAAAAACTTATACGCCCATTAGTCATATTACTCTCAATTTTTTACTTTTTAAATTTGTGTTGTAATTTTCTCAATCATTTAAGGCTTTACCCAATGTGATCATTGTACACTTATGAAATAATTATATTTTATTTGTAGAACGAAAACGCATCAGAACTGATGCACATAACAGTGACTCTGAAGGTTGTGGCAGTGAGGAATATGAAGAATATAAAGAGTATGTGTTTTTATTTAAATTGAATAATGTACAGTTATAATGTTTACTAAATTGTTGTATGGTCTAATTTTATAATTATTGTTCTATTTAGAGAGAAAAATTTTGTAAAAGACAGTAATAAGGATATGCGCAACAAAGCTCTGGAATTATTGAACGATGCCAATGAACTAGAACTCAGAGTAGTAAAAGGAATGACCACTAAGAAATACAGTGCTATCGTTGATCTTCGGCCATTTTCCTCTTGGTGTGAAGCGGTATGTTGGTGGTATTTTTGTCAAAACTTGAGTTGGCAAACAATTAATAATTTATTAAATTAGATGAACAAAATTAATGGTTCTCGTCTGTTGGGCGAGCAAACTTTACAAAATGTGATGCACATGATCTCCTGTCAAGACATTGTCACACAGTTGATGAAAAAGTGTGAAAAATTAGCATTGAAAAATGGAAATACTATTACCACCACTAATATGCTTATCAAATCACAGCCAGCCAGTTTGAATAAAGAGTATAACTAAAATTATTATTTTTAGTGTTTTTTTTTCAATGACCTAAACTAATACAAAGTATAGTTTGCAACTTTCAGGGTATCAGATGATAGGACTCAATTGGCTAATGTTAATGAATTCACAAAAACTTAACATGATGTTGGCCGACGAGATGGGCTTAGGCAAAACTGTTCAAGTAATAGCATTTTTAGCCTATCTCAAAGAGTCTGGTCGCACAATTCCCGAACTCCCTCAGTTAATTGTTGTACCTGCTTCGACATTAGGTACTAATAACATTTATTTATTTATTTATTTAGAATAACTGTTTTTAAACTACAGGCATTATTTTGCTCTTTTTTTATTTATCACTTTCAGACAATTGGTACCAAGAATTTGAAAGGTGGTGTCCTTCAATCAAAGTTGAAAAATATCATGGACCAATGGAGGAAAGAAGGTATCTCCGAAGTCAATGGTCAAAATATGGGTTTGGAGATATTGATGTGGTATTGACTA
The DNA here is from genome assembly GCA_956483605.1 of Tuberolachnus salignus. Taxonomy (NCBI): domain Eukaryota; kingdom Metazoa; phylum Arthropoda; class Insecta; order Hemiptera; family Aphididae; genus Tuberolachnus; species Tuberolachnus salignus. The sequence goes on along the minus strand of OY101434.1, from coordinate 24,415,805 downwards.
CGTATGTATTATAGTTGTCAGTTGGAATTGAAATCTGGATTTTTATAGCTTTTCGTATAATTTATTTAATATACTATACTGTTCAATAAGATTTAAAAGTGTGAAAGAAAAATTTTGAAACTATTTATTTTAGATTATTTTTAAAGTTGCCTTAAGAATATTCCCTTACATTAAATAATTCATAAGATCATAATAATTAATATGTTTAATAAAACTAAATGCCCCGAAAAGGCAAAATACAGATGTTCTTTCTTTGAACCCTTATCATGAATTAATATTAGTCAAAATGTATAAATTTTTTTAATCTATAATTAATTGTATGTCCTAAATGGCATAGCTTAGATGGTTGGGTTTATAAACTTGACACTTTATGCTTCCTCAGCACATTAAAATCTTGGCATATTATCCTTATCAAATAGTTATTTATATAATATTGACTAAATGAATTAATTTAAATCTATAAATAGTTACAGTTGTGCAACACATTCCCTAGAAGAAAAAAAATTATTTAAAACAAAAGAATTTCATTACATTGTATTCGACGAAGCTCATAAGTTAAAAAATATGACTTCACAAACTTTTGAAGTGTTTTCAAATTTTAATGTAAGTAATCGAAAGGTTTTATGTATTGTAAAAAGCACTGAAATGGCATGTAAAAGTTGTTTTTATTTCTTTATAGGCAAATTACAAAATATTGTTGACCGGTACACCACTTCAAAACAATTTGTTAGAGTTAATGTCACTATTGATATTTCTTATGCCGTCATTGTTCCGTGGTAAAGTGGATAACATTAAATTTTTGTTTTCTAAAGGAACAGTAAGTACTTTAGTGGTTCATTTAGTTCATGTTAATGCTATTTGTTCTAGTAGACACCTATGTCTAACAAGTCACATTATTACCTATAATAATGTTACTAAAACTGTTTTTAAAAACAAATTAGATATATAATATTAGTATTGCCCAACTAAAAACCATTGCTTATTGCATTTAATTATGCAAATTATTAATATCCGTTACAATATTACAGAAAGGCACTGGATCAAAATATGAAATGCACAGAATCGAACAAGCAAAACAAATCATTGAGCCATTCATGTTGAGACGTTTAAAAGCAGATGTATTGAAATCCCTACCCACAAAAAATATTGTCGTTAAGAAAGTTACTATGACTGAACACCAGCAAACACGTTATGTTGCATTGACAGACGAAATAAAAGAAGCTTCTATAACAAAAGATTCATCTGAACATAATCATATGATGTGGTTGATGATGTTGAGGAAGTTGACTAATCACCCACTTTTATTAAGATACCATTTTGAAGTAAGTTGTTGATTAATCACAATAATAACATTAATGTTATTTAATTTTGCTCAAAATTTCAGGATGATAAGTTGTATAAAATGGCTGAATTATTGGCCATAGATCCTACTTACAAACAAAAAAACAAACATCACATTGCCGAGGATTTGTCGTTTTTATCTGATTTTGAATTGCACAAACTGTGTGCCGAACATAAAGTAATTTAATTTTCATATTAGTATATCATCGTTATAATTATAAGTATTATTTCTTTATTGTCTTACAGTGCCTTAACAAATTAGAATATGATCTTCCAATTCAAATATTTTTGGATTCTGGCAAATTCAAAATGTTAGACAGCATTATGCCAGATCTCAAAGATAGGGGTCATAGAGTTCTTGTATTTAGTCAGTTCCTATCGGTTTTAGATCTATTAGAAATATACATGTCAAATTGTGGCCATTCGTATTTAAGACTGGATGGTTCCACCCAAGTCCAAGAAAGGTATTTAAGAATTAAATAATATAATAATGATGGTCAAAATAAAGTAATATATTTTAATAATGTTGATATTATATAGGCAGCTGATGATCGATTTATACAATATGGATGAAAGCATATTTGCTTTTTTGTTGTCGACTAAGGCTGGTGGACTGGGCATTAATTTGACGGCTGCTGACACGGTTATTCTACACGACATTGATTATAATCCATATAACGATAAACAAGCGGAAGACAGATGCCACAGGGTTGGACAGACCAAGTGAGTTGTTGTTTTAACGAATAAAAAAAAATATGCATTGTAAATTAATAATAATTATTAAATATATTCATTTTTTTTTTTCAGACCAGTCAATGTTATCAAATTGATTAGTAAAGATTCAATTGAAGAATCCATGTTTCAGATTGGACAAGATAAATTACACCTTGAACAACAAGTGACAGGCGGAAATGGTTTGTTTTTTATTTAAAATAAAATATTATTTATAAATTAGTCATAATTATTTTTTCTTTTACTTTCAGATGAAGATGAAGCTGCTGATAAAAAAACAATGGCTGAACTACTTAAACAATCTTTGGGTATAAAAGATGTTACATTGTGATAAAATATTATTTTTCTATTTAGATTTATAACATTTTGTATATTATATTTTAAAATTTATTCACCAACAAAACTTGTTAATTAATATTTTAAAGCGTTTTCTTACATGTATTGGATTTAAAACATTTAATTTCATTTTTTTTTTTTTATATATATAACTTAAATTGTTTTTATCACAAGTAGGTATTACAGTACGTCACATTCTGTACACCCAACCTATGTTGTCATTCTCCATTATTATTGGCAATGTTAATATTAGCCAATAAGAAAGAGAACTACAATAATAGGTGAAGTAAAAAAAAATATTTAACCAGAATGTGCGTATTTAAATACTAATCATACCTTGTGGTGATTTTTTAATTACTTTTAAAAAAAGCTCAGGGTATAAATTGAATATGTCTGTTTTTTTATTACGTGTTTATTATGCACATTAAATCTGTTAAATTTGCATCAGTTTGTACAATTATTTTTATTTGAAATAGTAGAGTTCTTGGTTGGTACCATATAGATTTGATGAGCCAATAATAACCGCCGAGATGTTATCAACAGAGGTGTACTGCAGGCAGCCTATACGAACTATGAGATATGATAGTTTCACATGTCAATACCACCCAAACGTGTTTTGAGGGTTGTCTAAGAAGAGTACATGTAAAATTTAAGTGGCAGAAATCCTAAAAATGCATACGCAAAGTAACACATGATCCAGTACAACTGAAACTCAACGAATACCCCGACGTCATATCAATTGTTTAGTCCATATCCACTTCTTATTTTCTGTATCAAACTTGTCTTCTAATAATTCTAAACTCATTGGCGTGATTCGATTGACGTTTTTCTTAAATACCAGTTACATTTACGGTGGAAATAATTTTTTTAGTAAAATAATACAAGATTATTAATCGATAACCTAATCCTTAATAATGGCCTATTGAACTGACTCGGTGAATTGCTAGCAACAATCAAATATGTATGCGGTAACCTAGTCTGTCAATATTGGTGGTCGGCCGAGCAGCAATACTAGTATCCCGATAGAGCAATTTGTGAGTGTAAACTAGGCTTTACAGTACATTTTTCCATCCTAACATTAATAAAGTAATTAAATTTCAAACTCCTCGTTACAATATTAGATCTTGTTAGTACTGATGAGTGTTTAATGTACATTGTACATTAGAGTGGTCAATAGTTATAAAGTAAGAAAAAAAGTTAAATTTTATTGATGTCTCACCCCTCATTTTGTTTAACACCTTAAGAGAGTAATTGTATTAAACATTGGTAATGATTACTCACCTTCATGTGCCTTACAAGGGTTAAACAAATAATGGTAAGAGGGTAGTTAATTAGTTTTTTTGTTATCCATATTAAACTGTTAGTTTCACTTAACCATAAAAATGTACATAACCTTAATTGTAAAACATACAATTTTATATAAAAAAAAAAAAAAAAAAAAACAATTTTACATAATTTCTCAGAAATCTATTAATTTGCTAGAAAAAATAATAAATCCCATAGTTTTTCATGTATTCGGCAAATTTGATGTTCTTATGGTTATTTAAATATAAATGAAGAATAGTTAAAGATACCATAAAATTACTCTTACAGAAATTGTAGAAGATTAAATTTCCTAAAATAATGGTAATTAATACAAATCCCATTGATTCCCACCAATCATTATTAATTCAATTTTTTTTTTATTTTTAATAATATGCTAGGAGACAATTGAAAACGTACAGGTCTTGTGCTGTGATACTACTGCTTAAAACACTGGTCGATTAAAAGGTGCTTGTATCTTTATCATTGGAGCAAATGTTGTTAGAACGTGATATTCTATATTTACCATGCAGACTTTGAAGTTGTATTGAGAAATGCTTTCGAAATAAACATTGATATCGGATCTGCCCCAGATGTACCAATTTTTAAAAGTTTTAAAAAGTATTGGTCTAATATTAATGTTGAACACTTTCATAGTGAATGAGACGATATTTATATTTTTCAATCGATATAAAACGTAAAAGAAGAACTATTAGTATTTTGTATAAATCAATTACAACAATACCAGCCTCGAGATGATTATAACGAAGTATTAGGAACTTACCATTATATTTCTCGGTGAAATGACTGCATGGCATATGACGTGTATTCTTTGGAAATATTTTTATTCTGAAACAGATTTTTTATATTGACTTGAAAAGAAAATAATGCTTTCGTGTTTTCTTTTATAGTTAAGTTATACATAAAACAGTGGATTTGCATTCCCATTGCTGCTTTGGCGCCAAACCTCTACTTGAATTTTATACAAAATATTATAAATTATGAGGCTATTGATAGCTCGTATCTGAGCGGCCGAGTTCTGATCATGCGCGACGACCCGTCGACCGGTCCCGAGACGGCTTCGGTAACCAGCGGGGTACCTCAAGGATCCGTTCTCGGACCGCTCCTCTGGAACATCGCGTACGACGCCGTCCTCCGCCTACCCCTCCCGCGAGACGCGGACGACACGCTGATCGTGGCGGAGGGCGCTCAAAATCGGGCCAACGCCGCACTGGCGACCGTCTCCAAAGGCATCGGGGACCTGGGGCTACGTCTGGCCGTCCAAAAGACGTCGGTCGTGGCCTTCAGTAACCGGCGCTGCGGATTCGACTCGACGGCGAACATATCGCGCCCAGCGAGTCCCTAAAGTACCTCGGCCTTGTGCTGGAGAACAAGAGGACTCTGTACGGCGAGCACTTTCGCGCTGTGGCCGACAAGGCCCAGCGCGCGATGTCGTCGCTCGGCCGGCTCCTGCCCAACATCGGCGGCCCTCGGGAGCGCAGGAGGCGACTACTGGCGAGCTCCGTTTCCCGGGTGTTCTCACTGCGGATTTCCCAGTGAGGAGAATGAGGTGGATGACGACGCTCTCCACACCTTGATGCGCTGCGAGGCGTTTGACGGGGACAGGGAGCGCCTGGTCCAGAGGATCGGTCCGTTTGAACCGGGTGACTCGGTGCCGCTCATGCTGGAATCCCCAGACTACTGGGATGTCGTGGTCGACTTCGCCGAAGCCGTTATCGCGGAGAAGGAGACGGCAGAACGGCAGCGCCAAGCCCTCGACGTCGCCGGCGTGCGCCGCTTACAGGCGCACCGTCGCCGTCGTTGATCGGGGGCCCCGTAGTCGTTGGACCGCCGGCCGGAAGACCGGCAGGAAGTTGTCCTCCCTACAACCTGTGAGGGCAGCAAGTGGGCTTCGGCCTGGCTACTGCCCGTCACCACCGTAGGGCACGAACTCGTTGTTGGTACTATTTTAATGTGAGCCCGCTCCACTTAGGGGAAAACGGGATTTTTGAACATACTTAATTGTATTTCATTTCATTAATAAATGATGGCGACCTGCCTCCCGAAGTAGTGCCTCACGGCGTTTCCGAGAGGCGAGGGTATTGCTGGTTTAAACAAAAAAAAAAAAAAATGTTTGGTCATTAACACGAGAAACAGCTTCATTAGCATTTTATGATGACAATTTATCATCTCCAATAACAATGAAAATGGTAAAAGCGATGCAGTTTGTTCGTGAATAATTTTACAACCAAATGAAATTTATATCGGTGTAATAATAAAAATGTTGACGACTTTACCTATAACCTCGGTCCGGTCAAGTAATTTTTTTTTTTAAGGTTTTGGTATACCGTTGGAATTTTTAGATTCAGGCCTTAAATTTTGGAACCAAAATGAGTAATTCAATAAAAAAAGTTAAAGTATTAGCGAATAATTTACGTGTAGTAAATGATGTCGCGGAGAGAGGAATAAAATTGATGGAAGACTACAACAAATGCCGATTGCCAAAACCAAAAAAACACTATTCACTACAAATAGTTGGCGAGGATTGCCTGCCAGATTGATTGTAAAAAGTGCACTAGATTTGACAAGTCAAAGAACTTATTATTGCCTATACATTAATTACTATTGTACCTGTTTAGTGTTTATAAATATAATGTATTTATTTATGTTTTAAAATGTTAATATTATACATTGTTTCATAATTTAGGATGTTTTATTCGAAAATATAAATAACAGTACAAAGTCGATTTTGCAAAATACACGAAAACCTATGCGATTTATGCGGTTTCAAGCAAACCAATGGGTTTACGAGAAATTATAAAAAAAAAAAAAAATGTTTTTTATATAAAATTTTATGTTTTCACTATTAAGGTTCTGTATATTTTTATGGTAAGCGCTATAGTTTTTTTTTTTCCATTAAATCAAAAAAAAAAAAAAAACTAACCCCTCATGGGACACGTGAAAGGGGTAACCAAATTTGAATACAATAACTTTCTTAAGGTGTTAAACAAAACCGAGGGATGACGTCAAAAATTAAAAAAGTCCTATTGTCCATGATATTCAAATTATGTTACTAAGCAATTTTTGAATGACACACAAAGAATGCCCTATAAAGTGTAAAATAATATTTAAAAAAATTAAAATAGGTAACATGATACATCGGTGAATTGGCAGGTAAAATATTTGTTAATATTTGTACACAAATGTCGTGTTATACGATTTATGTTTTATACTGTACAAACAAGTGTTGATTAAACTATTGAACCATTTTGATTAATAATGATCTTTTTTTGTCTATGTTTTTTCGTCTTATGTCTTTTCGCGAGCACGAAACGTATTTTGTATTTAAATAATAATTTTGCTTGTTATCCGAATGTGAGACAATATTGCCACGGCAATGGTCTGTCGCCTATAAGGAGCCTACTAAATCCTGCCCCGCCAAAAATCACAACACGCGACGGCTGAGGAAATCCTATACTATTAATATTTATATACTCGTCTGTTTTCGTGATAATAATTTTTTGTTTAATTTCTCGACTAATATAAATGTACGTAATTTATTAAAGGCGTAAAAAATCGACATCCACCCGTCCCCCACCCCCGTGGCAAATTCGATTGAAATGTATTGCGAATGTTAGGGAATGAACGTCGAAATCACGTTTTTATAAGAATAACTCGTAACGTTTACTGACAATGTTCAATACAAAACACTCGTTTTAGATTTCGGAATCTCTGAAACGACGAAAAATAAATATTATTCTCGAAATGTTAAACTGTAATACGTGGACCGGGAAAGAAAACCATTTGTACACATAATCGGGAGCGGGTCTTCCACTTGGAAAAACCTCGCCGCGCCACTGCAAGTAAGTACTTATTGTCAATTTTTACTCTTTTAACTCGAAATCGTCGGTACTCATCGGACTTTTTCCACTGTCCCTAGAATTTCCCGTTTAAACAATGCAAACAAATCTTGTGTTTAACTCGAAAATATATTTTCGCAAAGTCCAAGTTTCGATTTTCCCCGGTGTATGTACATTTACTATCGAAAATAAGGTCACGAGTGTTATCGTTACCGATAGATAAGTGGCCAATCTTATTGTAGTTTACTACACGACAACGAACATACAATTCAGTGTTCAGTGCCCCGTTACGTTTCTCTGTTATCGTACGACATCAAAACGAGTGCTGAAAACGTTAACATACGAGGGAAAAACTTGCGGTACGGCAAGTTGAGAATGGATTGAATACAGCTAAAGAATTTCGTATTCCACTTATCTTAAAAATAAAGAAAACATTTAGAGTAAGTTGAGCTATATGTCCAATAAAAATGGGCTAGAGAACCGGAAAATCCAGATGTTGATGAGTGGCGTTTGCAATTGGTAAAAAACAGACACGCGGCAAACAAATTCCACTGAGTGGGCTTTTTATAAGAGTAAAAGCTAAAGAATTCGCGTTAATGTTAGAAAAACCCATATTTTTTTAGGCAAGCAACGGATGGCCTCGACGTTTTTGTGAAAGCAGTGATGTAAATGATTCAGATGGTTGGTGATTGGAAAATAAAATTGCGACAAAAAAAAAAAAAAAAAACTCTAAAGACATGCAACATTGAATAATTTTCTGTTTCTAATTTTTGTTTATACATTTATATATATAAACATAAATAATAAATACATACATAATTTTTTAAAAACATTTTCTAACCTAATATTTTATTTTTGGTTTTTTGAATTATTCAAAGTCTTCGATAACTTTTTTGTCGGTCTTCAACTTCAACTGTATGTGGTATTTAAAGTAATAATGAAAGTAGTTGAGTATACATCCGCGATGAACCCACGAATACACAATAAAACAAACCATTACAAATAAAAACACAATTCTGAGCGGAAAATTATTTGATAAATTAATTCGTATAACTATAAAATAAATTACAATGGTTTTTAACGAAATTTTATAGTAAATTTAAAATAAAAAAACTCTTATAAAAATAAACATACACTCAAATTTGTTTGTTTCTTTGCCTATAACCTGTGATGAACCTTGAAATTGTATAACAACTAAAAAGTTAAATTTACTCAAAGTCTATTCAATTGCTAAAAATTAATAATTTTCAAATATTTTTTCTCTAACGAAGGTTTTTCACAGTGAAATTTAATTTTAGATTCAATTTATATAAACCAATATTTTACATATATACCTAAAATATTAAATAAAACGTTATTAACGCGTTGCCTACCTAGAAGTAAATCATACATTTATTTAATTAATTTATTAAATAAGTCTAAAATGATTAGTCGTTTGGGCCGCTTATGTACAAACAATTTAATTTATACAAATACTAATTTATTGTTTTGTCGTGCACCAGCGATGCTTCGCTATAAACATCTAATACTATCGTTTTAACCAGTGTTATATGTTTAGAATAAATCTGATGTTTTAAAAAAAAAATTTTTTTATATAATTGCTGGTTAGAGATAAATGAATGTAAAACATATATTAATATGTATAACGCGAGAAATAGATAAGTATGGTTCAGTTCGGTTATTAGGTACAAATCGAGATAAAACGAATATAGTCAATGAAATTAATACAAAAATTTGCTATATATATATATATATATATGTATATGTATATATGTATATATGTATATATATATATATATATATATATATATATATATATATCTTAAAACTATATTAAACTTATATAATTTCGTCTATATAGACATTAACAATAGATTATTTAAATGTAGATAATTATATATATATATATATATATATAAATGTACAATATTATTACTTTAACAGAATACAAAAATAATGTTTTTTATTTTTAACATTTAGGAAACCGTCTATTACGGACGAGCAAATAATACATGAGTCATTCGTGACACCGTGACCTCAGCAATGGTATCTGAACCTATCCTCTGAGACATGTTATATACACGTAATAACGTTACGCGTAACGATTGAACGTTTTCGCGTACGTTTTTGTATAAGCCATGGTTACAGAAGGGTCAGACGTACGGGTCTGTTGAAAATGGGCTTATTCTGCAGGTTGCGGACGGCCTGCCCGGCCTCTTGCGGGCTCCTGAGGTTGACGCGCGCCTCGCCGGTGGGCTTGCCGAAATCGTTGAACCGCCTGATGACGTTCTGGCTGCTCAAGTCGAAACCTTCGAAAAAGTCCACGATCTCCTGGACGTCAGCCCGGTACGGCACGTTGTCCAGGGCTATCACGCAACCGGGCTGACCGAATCCTTCGGGTCCCGTGTTCGGGCCGCCGGGTCCTGGACCGGGACCGCGCATACGGGGCGTGTACCCACCTCCGCCACCGTTGTTCATGTATTGCTGCTGCGCGCGATTTCCTCCGAAATGACCGTTATGGCCGCCGCCACGGCCGCCGTACACAGGCTGCTGCGGCCCTTGGTGCCTCACCGAAGGCGGATTCATGTTTTGCTGTTGATTGTGCCTGGGCGGGCCCCCGGCGCCACGCATCCCACCCGTCCACGATATGTCCTGTTGGTGGTTGTGTTGTTGCATCGGTTTCGTGATCGCCTGGATCATGTCTGCTCTGCCAATCAACTCCACGTACACCAAATTCGGTCCGAAGAAACACTGGTCCTTGGACAGGGCCGCGTGCGCTTGTTGAGGATTACTGAACTCGCAGTATGTCTCACCGGTCGGGCGGCCCATCTTGCTCAGCATTATGTGTATCTTGTCCGGCAACACCGAAATGTCGGAGAAAAACTGCGTAATTTCCGTGTTGGTGATTGTGGTGGGCAGGCCGTACACGTATACGCAGTTCGAGGACCGTAACACAGGCGGCATGTTGTGAGGGGGCGGCGGCCGTGGCGGTTGCATCATGACCGACTGTAGGGGCGGAGTAGGATTATGCGGATTGTGGTGATGGTTGTTGTGATGGTGGTTATGATGGTGATGATGGCGACCACCTCCTTCTCCCGAAAACCGCCTGCCACCGGCTTCGGACTTGCGTTTAATCTGTGCGAATTCTTTGTACGTGCACCGCAACACGGGCACCGGCGTAGAGCCTAACAAAACGCACACGAACCGCTTGAGCGCCGCCTCGGCCTCTTCTATGTTGGTAAATTCTAAAGCGCTTCCCTTGAACTCGCCATCCGGGTAGAACACCACACGACGCACGTTACTACCGCCGTCGAACTCGTTCATCACGTCCTCTTCAGTAACCGTGATCGGTAATTGGTTCAGTTTCAGGTATCTGGTTGGCATCTCTTGCTGCTGCTGCTGCTGTTGTTGTGGCGTGGGAGAGGTGGTCACATCGTCGGCGGCACCGTCTTCTTTCGAGACCGTTGCTGACGTGTCATTAGCGGTCTTTTCGCATACCAACAGACTACCGTCGTCGCCATCGTCACCGTCGTCGCCATCGTCACTCCCGTCTTCTCCGTCAGAATTGTTTTTTTGGTGCTCCTGTTCTATATCTAGTTGCTCCTTGTTATCGCCCGCCTTGGCTGGTTGTCTGTCTTCTTCGTCTTCATCGTCGTCCACTAGGTCCACGTGATCCACTACCATCGGCGGCACCTTGGGCGGGTAGGGTCGATCGTCTGTGTTCTCCCGCTCGTACGCATCATCGTCCAGGTGTTTGACTGACACCGGAAAGCCCTTGTACATATTCCCGTTGACCCGCAAGGCTATATTCTTGCTGTGGTTGTTGTCGAATCGTACGAAAGCTACGCCTTGCCGGTTCTTTTGGATTTTAATGGCCGATCCGTCGATGTGTATGCCTTCGAACACTAAACGAATGTCACCGTACGAAAATGGGTTACACTTGAGGTACACTTTAACGCACAGACCATCATAATGTTGGGATGTCGTGGCGGAATTCCGGATGTCATATCGGTACCGATCGTTGAATCGTGGATGATCCCCGGAGTCTTCAGAGTCGGGACCGTCGTCTCTGTGATGCGATGGCCCTGTGTTCATCTTGGAACTTCCAGTGTCCTGAATCGAACTGAACCTAGACTGCCTACCACCACGGTCTGAATAATTGCCGTACCTAGACGTTGGCGGTTGCTGCTGCTGTTGATGATGATTAAACCTGGGCCCACCGCTGCTACCTCCAAACTCGTCGAACGACCGTTTTCCGCCACGGTGCTGTTGAACGGCACCAGACCGTTTGGGAAATCTCGGGCGGCCAAATCCTTGTTGAGAACCGTGTAAATCTTGTCCCGGTGGTCCTCTTCTCGTGGCTGAGCCGTTATTATCATTGCACCTACCGTGGAAATTGTTATCAAACTCAGCTTGTCGGTCATCTTCGTCATCATCGTTACCGGCATTGGCACCGTAATGGTTCTCTAAATCAACCGGCCTGTTTACGAAATCGTTTGAGAGCATGTACGGCTGCTGATGTTCAGCCCAATCGTTGAGTGGTTGTTGAGGTTGTTGATACGGATTAGGCTGGTTTACGTTAATCATTGGTGGCTGAGGGGGTGTTCTAAATTGGTTGAACATCGGTGTCATGGGGGGCTGTTGATGGCTATTGTCACCAACCATAGGCACTCCCCCCGCTGACATTTGCTGCTGATGCATGTTGTTAAACTGACAAGCCCATGGGTTGATTTGCATCTGATGTTGTTCACTACCGATAGGCATCTTATTGTCACAACCGCTGCCGTCGACAACCAATTTACCGACCGGCGACCTGGACCTATGCAATCTGTTCGCACTTCCTCGACTAGACGAGTCCCTGCTTCTACCATCGCTGTGATGTCTGTCCCTGGACCGGTCCCTTCCACGACTTCGGTCCCTGCGCCGCCTGTCCCTAGACCTTGACCTGTCTCGTCTACCACCGCCGCTACGAGATGACTTCGACCTACGGTCCCGTGACTTTGACCGTGTCCGGTCGCGTTTGTAACTTTTGTCGTCACGATCTTTATTTTCTAACGATTTCGGAGACAGATGGTGTTGGTGTATTTGTTGTTGGTGCATTTGCTGTTGTTGATGAGACTGGAGCCGTTGCTTATCTTGGGACATGAGCACCGGGGCTCCATGAGACGGTTCCATTATAGGTGGATGTCTTGGCTGCATTAGATTCACCATTCGGATATGGTCCGGCTGTTGCTGGGGTTGCGGTAAGACCTACGGGAAAAAAGAAAAACGGTGTTATATTTATTGACCATCGTTCGATGGCAACCATAAAACGACTCTCCATCGAGTGTTGTGTCCGACCACTTACGAACAATAGCTCGAAGGACTATCATGATTATCGGTTCAATGACCGTCCGAAATCAACCACGAAGAAAGTATGAATTATCACCGTGCACTGTGCCACGACTTCGTGAACGATACCAGTGTTTTCTTTTACTCATACCTTGGCGGTCAGCGGTGGACACGGCGAACCTACGATGGGCTGCATCAGGGGCTGTTGCATTTGCTGCATGTAGGCCTGCGAGAGTTTCATCGCCTGTTGCCGAGCGGTCTCGATCACCTTTTGCATTTCGTTTCGGGAGCTCAGCAGCAGTCGGATATGAGCGTCTTTGATGCATCCGCCGTCCGACAGCATGGCTCGTCTGGCATCCTCGTCGGTACTGCAAACGGTCAACAGAATACGACAATATTATAAGCACCGGCGACACGCATGACCGCGGTAATGGTTTTAAGACGGTCACCAGGTAGTAGTATATATACCTGAATGAGATGAAGGCGTCGCCTTTTTCACCGCCGACGATGTGAACTCCGCCTTCGGGTATTGACAGACCTATGAAATATTGTCGGATGTCCGCGGCGTTTGCCGCCCACGGCAAATTCTGCAATCTGATTATCACACTCATTTTGGCGTGCGTCTGAAAAATCAAAAATAAAAAGATTTCCTTTACTATAGACGGTGGCGGTTGTGATCGGTGGTTTCTATACAGAACGTACAACCGGCGCTGTACTCGTATGATGTAGTTAATATTCAAACCGATGTTATCATACGATTATACGTGCGGTATGCCCGCCCGATATCGCACTTAAAATGTTTAATTTAAAAGGCTTTCGTATATGCGTAACATGATGATTGTTATACAAAATTTAAATAAAACCATTCGTTTTTAAGCTATTACATTAGTTTTAATAAGAAACTCTTATACTACGCTGTACTGGCGGATGGACGATCCCTACGAGGCGTTTCCTAATTATTTGATTAGTATGTACGCAGCAAACGGTGAACAGAAAGGTTCTAGGCATTTTCGAAATCGTTTTGTTTCGACTAGCGACAAAGGCGTTACTACAAACCCAGACAATATAAAAAAAAGTTATTAAAAACATTATAGTAAATAAATATTAAATATCTGATGAAAACTCAAAATTAAATGAAGTTGAAAGAAAAAAAAAATAGGCAGGATCGTGTTTATATACGGGGTGACTGTCCAAGGGCGCTTGGATAAATTACGAGCGAAACACGCTATAAAACATTTAATTAGAAAAATGTAACAAAATTAAAATTTATAAACGATATAACTGACAATAATAATACATTTCTGTAGCTAGTATTCGAGATAGCTTCGAGATAAAGGATATGCATGTGTTTGGATGATAGACATTAAACATCTATGATTGGAGTACGTATAAGTCAGAAAATCAAGCAATATAAGTTGAGAAAACTCAATCAGATTTTCTGCTAATACAAGTATTTTTATTTATTTATTGGTAATTTGAATTTTGTTTAGCTTTAAATAACTCCGAATCTATTAGATTCGTTTACAAATTAATAATACAACTTATAAATCGCCTAAATACATTTCTTATACCGATTAAATTTATATTTGTAGATGTCATCTGGTGATTTTTTGGTATGGGAGTAAAATAAAAACTACCCCAGAGCGCGAAAATAATTAATACGCCTGTGAAAATAGATGGGAAACAATATTTTTTTTTTTTTTTTTACACGTAATACACAATCTGTATTAGACTAGACACAATAAGAATATTTGACGTGGACAATTTGATGAAAGAAGCCACCCATCGATGGCACTTTCTGTGTTTTTTTTTTTTTTTTTAATTTCTACTTATCTTAAGAGATCACGACACCACTTACGCTTCAGGCGTCTCGGTGGATTTCCAGGTATGGTGGGAGTAGCCAAGTTTTTTATGAGTTCGTTAGGGTGGTTGTTAAGTTCTTTACGGTATTCCTATCCCATTCTCTCTAAAAATCAAATATCTCGGGCTCACACTCGACCAAAGACTAACCTGAGCTCATCACATTAGAATCAAAAGATTAGCACTGAATCATCGTCTCCGTATCTTAAAACCCTTATTAAGCAATAATAATTCCACCTCCATTAAAACCAAACTCCTGATCTACAAAACACTTCTCAAACCCATATGGACATACGGACTCCAACTTTGGGGTAACGCTAAAAAGACTAACATACTAAAAATACAAACAATCCAAAACATTGCTTTCCGAAAAATATTGAACGCCCCACCCTACGTGTCTAATCACATCCTTCATACTGACACCAAACTCAAAACAATTAACGACGAAGCAAAAACTTTTTATAAAAGGTTCCGGGAAAACAATAAAATCTACAAATGGAAGGAAGATATTAAATCGTTTATCGTTTCTACAGGAAGTATACAATAGGCAACACCGTTGATTTTAGAATATTCCTATATTTAATTTCCTTACATCGTTTGTCAATTATTTTTTTTTTTTTTTTTATACAGAGTAATTATTATATCTAAAACGGAAATAATAAACTTCATCGACGTTTATAAGAGTGCCAGAAAAGAATTTCAGTGAGGGGGAGGGGGGCACTTATAATTTTATTTTTACTTACTATTTTTTTTTTTAGAATGATAAAATACACAAATTAATTATAGTACTATATTAATCATCTTCCCTACAAATGTGTGTGTTTTCTTCTTCTGATACAAACGCATTAGTGATTTATTCGCATACACACATACAAATAATTAATATTATAACTTATATGATTTCCGGTTGGTGGGGAGACAAGTGTCCTCAGTGGGTTACGGCACTAGTCTGCAAGTTTTAATACGATTTCGTGAAATATGAAATAAACTGTAAGATATTGATTTATTTCGTTTCTATTAATTCGATCACATAACTTTAAAATGATGTTTTTTTATAATTGTGTATATTATAATTCATGCGATTATCAAACGCTACTTAAAATATTGCTAGAAAATAGTTGCCAAAGAGCGCCGAATACGCGTTTTATTTTCGTGTCTATATATTGTGCATATATGGTATTTTATGTTAATATCAACAATTTATCATTTTTTTTTTTTGGTTTACGGCGTAAAACGACGAATCACTTATCGTCACTTTATACCTACATATATTTGATTTACGGACACGAATTCGTATTTTATCCAACGCGTCCAAACTTTGTGGTTCGGCACTGACGGCGCGGCGATGAAAAATCGATAAGAATTTGTTTTTGAAAAACAGTGTCCAATGGCCGAAGGTTTATTGATGATCTGTTCTTAAATACTTAATATGGGCAGTTATTTATTATTATGTTTTTTCACCACGGCCCCTATACAAATGTCAATAAATACATTTGTGCGCGATAATGATTTAGAAAAAAAAAACAACTAGATTCATAGATGAGATTGACTTTTGCGCTATCCTCCTCCTCCCCTATTATATATACGTCAATGAACCACAGTGTCAAGTGGGCCGACGGCGTGATGGCTTTCACCCCGAACGAAAATTTGTGTCGGTGTCGATTTGAAATTCTGTCCGTATGCTACACTGAACCCGGTCTCGCTAAATATATATTTTTTTCTCTCTATAAATTCAAATAATATCGTCTTGATATACAATTAAAATATATGAATTATATACACTTTAACCGAAAAATAATACACGTTTATGATTTTAGCATCCGGCGATAGATATTTCGGTCGTTCGTTCGTTTTCCAAAAAAAAAAAAAATAAATAAATAAATAAATAAATAAAAATCGAGAAGAAAGAAAATAATTTCGATAAATTACTCAGACCCTTCAAAATATTATACGCTCCTACCCACCGGTCCGGACCAGACATCCGGTTAGATGCGCTAGTCGACGGTATTATATTTTTTAAACCGTTGATTATAATTTATACCTACGTCGAAATAAGAAAAAAGTTTTATAATAATTTAAACGGGCGGTTAAGATTTTTTAAAATTATAACTGTATATCGTCGAATTACTCAATCGCAGCGGTGCCGAAATCTATGTCCAAGTATCAAGACTAAGGGCTAAGCCCCCACTGCAAAAATATATAGGTTTCAGTCGTCCCCCATGTTTTGTACGTAGAACATTGAAAAAAAACTCGAAACAATCGTTGACATTCTAAACAATATGGAAAACCGATTTAAACCAAAAATAAACTTTTACACAAAAATCCTCAGTGCACCAACTAGACGAAATTTCCACATCGGATATCACCCCTGGAATTGATTACCGGAATAAGATTTTTGATGGAAAAGTTGTTCACGGACAGAAATGAAAATTGTCACAATATAGTGAAACCATTGCTCGCAACGCTCGGGAATCAAAAATATATAATAAATTAGAATATGATTATTTAAAATTTTTTTTTTTTTTTTTAATATATGCCGAACACCTATAATATTTTATTAAATTCGATATCAGTTAATCGATTTACGCTAACAACAGGGGCAATGTATTTTGTCCGACAACGAATCTTTTTTTTCTCGTTATATATATATTAATCACTATTATTCTGAAAGCGATAAATTATCGGAAAACGCGTATTATTTTATTATTTTATCACCCTAGGTCCTTCCTCATCACCAGCATAAGAGTAAAGTATTATTTGCAGTTAGTATATGTGCAAGTTTTCTCTGGGCAGTTTAGATATTTTTAATTATTTTAATATTCCATAAGAGATCCCCCCACGTGCATTTTAAAATGTTTATAATATAATTTTCTAACAACGATGTCTGATCTACAGACGATAGGGTCGACAATACATTTATTTATACAGGACGTCGCATTGACTAAGCTTCTTTCAGTCCGATACCTCCGCCAACAGCCAAGTAGTACAGTAGAGTCTCGATAACTCGAATTTTTTTTTTAAATATAAACAAACTCGAGTTAGCCATTATAATTATTTATTTATTACAATTTAGAAAAGTATCTTGAAATGAGAGTTTGACGTTTGGGTTGTTTTAAAGTTACATAACGAAGATGATGGAAGGCAAATGTTGATCATTTCACAGGAGAATAATAGTTTCAAATATTTTGATTTATATATGTACAATTATTTTAACATACATACAACTTACACTAACTTCGATATTGCATCGAGCGTATAGGAATTTTCAAGGGACAAGAAAAAAAAAAAAAAAATCAAGTAAGTTATCGAAAAGCGACTGCATATTATATTATTATATCACCGACTTGTTTATAACCGTCCGATTTCGGCGAATTGTTTAATATATTATTGTACCACCTGTACCACCGACAGGTTAGATGTAGATTTGTCAACGAAAATATAAAAATATCATATACCCTAACAGTACGGTCGGTCGGTCCCGGGAGCCGACTATTTTCCATCACCGGAGGACTTTCTTTTTTTGGTCCTTAAATCAATCGACCTTACACCCCAGACTAGTGTAAACTTGAGATATTTTACCTCTGGATTATTTGTAGTTCTGTTATTCAAAGGGAGGGCGAGTATATATTATGGGAAGGCGTCACTTTTTGACGCCCGAATCTTTCTTGAATACGTATATTTCGGGAAACATGGGGGGTGATGTCGAGGTGGTAGCGCTGGGGCACACGGTGAGTATATTGTTATTTAAACGTTTAACGAAGACAATACGATCTCATAAAAATAGTCGGAATTCGAAGTGTCACTGTTTATATATTATAACATTTTGAAATAGATTCGATTACACTTATATATCATTCGTTAGGGTTAGGCGTTTTAGGCGAGGCTAGAATAGGGACAGTGGTTCAATTCCCAGCGGCGTATTCCAAACAAACAACAATGTCACTTTTTTTTTTTTTCGCATTTTCAGGACCAAAACTGAGACGTTTTTGTCGGCCAGTACACTATTTTGGTCGCCAATGTAAGAGTGTACCAGTAGTAATTTACTATCAATGATAAGATAAATGATATCACCCATCGTAGACTTATACCATTTGATAAAATTATCGTCTTTCTAAAATATAATCTAAGGAACTTCCTGTTATTTATAAATTACTTTTGTATACCTACTGCATAGTCATGTGCGTACTGCAGTCGCGTAGGTACTCGTGTGTTAAAAAGTCACAATGGCAAAATATATTGAAAGTAATCCCGGTGAACGTATGCTAGTGTTTGTCCATTTTAAATTTTCATTCGCAAATACAAAATGTGATCGGAACAAGGTGGAAATGTGTTATTCGATCGTGTAGTATTTGAATTATACACAAACAAAAACGACGATATTATTAAAAATACGAACGAAAATGTTACTCATAACCCATATAAAACCCTAAATTATTAATACACAAAGGAAGGCAACTACTGATGATATATTTACTCGATCATGAAAAATAATTTTCAAAGAAATCCAACAACAAAATTGTACAATTCAGGATTTAACGAAACTGACATTAAGCGTTTAAGGAAAAAAATGTATACGAACATTGTCGAAACACTCCCAGGAAATCCAACTACTATTCGAGAGGTACACGAAGCTTTGGTAAATAGAGACATTAAAACCGTGTAAGGTGAATTATTTTTAATATTAAACGATTCAGGGAAACATTGTTATATTTTCATGTGAAACGAATTTCTCGTTCATAAATGAAGTTGATACTATTTATATGAATAGGACTTTTAAATACTCTTCACTGAAACGTACATGCGTTTAACAGGATAAGACAAGTTCTTGGAAACATAGACATATTTCTAGTAAAAGTAATTCATTATTTTCATATCATAATATACTTTGGTTTTGTTTTAATTTAACAATCTTATATTAGCGATTAAAATCGGTTATCACGGAATGGCCGATTATAGAAAGTTGTCATTTCGTTCCCGACGAACGGATTGAACTCGGACATTCGGAATCCTATAGACCGTCGTAGACCCTCTCCCGGACCGGGATTTTAACAGAAACTTCCTGTTCGAGTAGTCGAGTCAGTCCTAAGAAGGTCTTTGTGTTGCTGCCAGGGTATAAATAACGAAATATTTCAGCCGGACGAACTTAGATTGAAACGGGGGTGGGGGTATAAGATCGAGAGTTCCACATTTGAAGTCTATTTCCAAAATGTCAACATTTGTGATGCGCGCATGCGAATAAAACTTGTATTTTCTTAAACGTAAACACTTATTTTTAACATCAGATAATAATAATAGTTTTATTATTATTTTAAACTTAACATCATATTTTTATATCTCAAAATTCGTATTAACAACGCCCCTACCATTAACTAAATATTTATGCGTCGATTTACTAAAACAAATTTATTTTACTACTTTAATATAATGTCCATTTTCCTAGAGTTAGCCGTCTGTGACATAATATTAATAACCACTTGGGATCGAATACGCACTTCTCTGTGAATAACTATGCTAAACCATTTATAGTAGAGGCTAAAAATAAAATAGATATTTATATTAACTAAACTATGATCGTTTACTCTTAATTCAGTCACCGTATTTTTCATAAAAATATTTTCAGTCTTTTTAAGTCACGAAAACGTTCTTTCAGGTGTTGAAGTGAATGCCGGTAAGGTACATGTTTTAAATGGTCGATAAATACAAATAATACTATTTGTATTATCATAGAAGTGGTCATATATATTTATGACAATATTTTAAATAAATTATAAAATCAATCCGTATCACACTATTAAATTGAAAATAATAGAATAACTATAACATTTATAAAATGATTAAAATAATTTAGTAAACATTTAAACAAAACAAATTATATCAGATACGCCAAAAAATTATTATTATTTTTTTCTAGTAGAATTTGAATTTATTCTTAGATAAAGGAATATCGACTACAATAAATATTTGAACCGGAAGACATTTAAATTAAATACACGTGTTTTACGTATTAAATTACCCAAAATAATTAACATTGACTGAATACTATCAGAAAAAAAAAAAATATAAAATAAAAATTGTACCATATTATACTATATACAATAGTTACTTCTATATTGCAAGAAACGAATTTCCATAGAGTTCCGGTCCCTAATTATTATTACTGTTTACTGTTTATTACCTACGTGAGTTATCCACGAGAAAACGCAACTCGTTCGCGTATACAAATGGAACGTCGTGCCTCGAAGTTTTTAATGAACTCAGTTTATCGATAAGTATACATTTTTTTCATCAGGATTATTATTAAAAATACACGATAACCAAAATCGTTTTTTTTTTTTTTTTACATTAGACCATCTTTGTCAATGTAATTCGAAACGGACAATATTCAAAGCTGGGCCATAGTAAACTAGATAAAAATAAATATATATGTTAGATTTTTTTATTTTGATACATTTTAACTCAACTCAGATATTTTGTTAAAAATGTTAGTTGTTTCTAAAGTTATTTTTGGTAATTTCACTCGAATATCATTGATACATAACGAGTGTTAGGTGCACGCGGCCTCGAGATATCCAAACGAGTCTTGTACAAGTCTATATATTCATTCGAGTATAAAATACGTTCACTAGTGTAACTGAACTCAAGCGATTACTTTTTTTGGTTATAATTTATATTTTAAAACTAACTTAACTTGGTAGGTTTTATTTACGTGTAGGCTATCCTAATTTAAACGAAATATATGCCAAGCCTTAAGCGGCGGAAATTGTTTATTATTGTAGAGAGGAGGCGAAGCGGACCCCGCATATCCGCAGAGTTCGGATCGATATTATATCCTGTAAAAAAAAAAAAATCGTATCTTTCAACACTATTCCCTCGTAAATATAAGAGCACCGGTGTAATAAGATATCCACTCGATATAGCGCCGCGACAACCATAATCGGTTATTTTTATTCTGTCGTTAACGACATGTCGGTACGCGTACCACAAGTCACTTTCAGTCCCGCGGCACTGGCTCGACCGTCCCGTTTAAGACTTCACGTAAAACCCGACTGCCGCTGCCGCTATATTATATAGGCCGTAAATGTAGATTAAAAAAAAGGTATCCAGACTGGTAACAGCAATATGTTCGAGGGCACGCCAAAAACAAACAAAAAAACGACGCGTCGCGTGTCCCGATCATTGTATCACACATCATTATATACTTCAACACGTACCGTAGAGGCCGGCGTGTCAGTCATCCCGGGGCCAGGAATTGCACTTTAAACAACTCGCGAAGTTAATACTTTTTTTTTTTTTTTTTTTTATGTATGTATTTTGTCGAATCTCATAAGTTGCAGTGAAATGACCAGGGCCGGATTTAAATAGGATCGACGCGTGCGACGGAGCAAGGCATCAAAATTAGAATTAGAATTAAATTTGATCGAACGTTGACTAGTCTAATTATCTACTAGATGAAAAACAAAAAATAAATAATTTTCACAATACGATTTAAAATAAATTTGGGTACAATATTATTATTATTTTTTTTACTCAACGCTATTATGCCTGTTTTTATTATATCTTTAAGTCGTTTAATAGGGAGAGGCACCAAACAAATTCTTGTACTGGGCGCTGAGAGAGCTAAAGCCGGCCTTGGAAATTATAACACAATACGGAATATCATACCGACCTGCTGCGGCTTTTCTACTACGTTACGGGTCCACGTCAGGCGTGTATATATATATAAAAAAAAATAACCTAATTTAACCTTTGGTTTTTTGAGAGTGGGGGATCGGTTGTTTCTTTCCTGTTGAGAGAAACCAATACTACGCTCAGTCACAGAACAAAAAAACGTACTTGATCGTTTTCCTGAAATTTCGGTAAACTCTAAAACCATACTACACGTGTAGTACGCGCCTACCAAATCGCACAGACGTTATATGTATAATAAATATTATTAACGTCGAAAAAAAATAATTGCTAAAAAACACGGAGCCAACATATATCAATGAAATACTAAACAATTTTAAGCGGCCGGCCAACCCGAAACTATATAAGCACACTCACACATCTACTGGTTAAAATTGAAAATCGTTAGCCGGTACAATTTTATTCTAGTTACGAAAAACTTATTTTTCTATTTTATCTCGTCAGATTTTGACTATTAAAAAACATCTAAATTAAATATGTACATCATAATTTGAACACTAAAACACGTGCAACAATTTTAAAACTACTGTAAATACGTCTAAAATTAATTCTCCATTAAGAAATGTCCAACATTTTTAAAAGAGTAAAAACAAACAAATTGATAACATAAATTTAAATACCAGGCGAATTTTTTTGATTAGAAATAAAAACTTAACTCAAATGAAAGGCTAATAATAAACTTTGGTACCTACTTATCTTTATTTTTTTATCCATATAAAATTAATCCTTCCATAAACTCCCAACAGTTTAAATGTTATAATTTCCCATTGTGGGTCATAATTTATTATAAATGGAACATTAGTCGCATAGTTGTTTTAAAATAGTTTCTGGGTCGGGAATTTCAAAAAGAGATAAACTAAATTGTCTTTTTTATTATTTCAGATATTATGTATTGCTTAACATTGGTCACAATGACTCGTGAAAAATAAAAAAAAACATATTATCCAGATCCACATGGAAACATCAGTTGGGTACATACAATTGTTTCACATTCTCGTTCATAATAACTTATAATTATAAGTATATTGTCACAAATTTATTACTATTTTTTGTAATAGTTGTATTTTTGATTTTAATCGATACATATTTCTGTCAAAATACACAATATGCCAATTTGAGTTCAGGATGTAAATCAAACAAAATTCAAATTCAATCCTAAAATAAATTTACTTATTAAATCCAAGACGTGTTTGTTAATGTTAAAATATGGGTATCCATCTTTTTTGTTTTCTAGAAATGCAAAATAATTAAGTTTATTAATAGTTCAAATGTGATACATTTTACAAGACGATGCCCCCTCAGTCTGTTATTATGATAATACTTAATTATTGTAGTGCACTATATATTCAAATATGTATAATGAGGGTATTAGTATCTCGCAGAAAAAAAAACAACAACAGTAGAAGTGAACATTTGAAATATCAACAACAAATTAAATAAATAATGACCTTTAACCAATGGATGATAAATAACGACAAAATGGTCGAGGTAGCAGTACCCATGATATATTATATATTGTTGCAATAACAATTGATTATTATTAAGTATTTATTTTTAATAATTTTGTAGTATTATATTTCAGCATTCAAATATTACCTTGAATGTTTTTTATTCGCCTAATTGCATTGACATAGCATGGTAAAATAGTGCTAACTGTATAATAAATATACTTAATCAAATAAGATATCGACACTATCTAGATAATAAAAATAAATTACAATTCGTAACTGGTTATAATGTTTAAATACATTTGTGGATTTATTCGCATAGAAGAAAAATTATTTTAAAAAAAAGTTAATCCAAACCCTTGTATATTATACTGATTTCCATAATAGTACATTATTATCGGTTGACTGGGACATATTAGTAGCACATTGTTAATATTGTTCAAGTATTTAGTACTTCTTGCGGTACGTGATAAGTAGAATATTTAATTTTAATTAAGATTGTTTTTTCAACAAAGATATACTAATTATTATGTACAACAAATAATTGCCTATATAGTAGAATGCCAACAATCAGAAGCACAAAAGAAATGTCATCGAAAGATTTATTTATTAGGCTGAATATTCAAAATTTTAAAATAATAAATTATATTATTGGAACTTTATAAAGTATTTAAATATTAAATTCAGATTGTTTAGAATATGCATAGTTTTGTATTATATTTTAAGTCTTATTTTTGTTTTTAGTTCTTGAATTTTAACGTAAATCAAATCATAATATACTTACAATTGTTGATTGGTTTAAATAAAATACCAATTATAGATGATAATTTAATAAACAAAATCATAAAGTATATTGTATACTCTCAATAATTATAACTAATTTTTATATTTTAAAGAAGAAAACAATTTTATGGTATCAAAATTAATAGAATAAATATATTCTAATGTAAAATCAACCAATAATTTAAAAAAAAGTTAAAACTCTTAAAATAAAATAGATATAAGAACGCACCAGTTGGCAGACAAATTTTAAATCGAGTTCGCACATACTCAGATCGGCAGTCAATCATAGCACGCCTGGCAGTCGCCGTGAGGTTCAAACGGCACTCCGACAATAATTGGGATGACCAAGCGCGGTGCGTTCTTATTCTGAATAGAGTATACTATTTACCAACGATTAATTTCTCACCTTTATGACAAAATAAACTGAAAATCAACCTAATATAACTAAATAGCATACATTTTACCTTCTTGTTGAAAATATAATATAGCAATATTTTATAAATATACATATTTTATTTCTAGTGTTTAAACAAACTTTTATATATATATTTTTTTGAATATCTTTATATTTTAATATTTTGAATGCCTTCTGTCAATTTGCATTTGATAAGTAGAGATACTTATAAGCAAATAGGCTCTTTTCTAAATATTCGACTTTAAATATATAGGTCCAGTACCCAAGGATATTATCTGGGTTAATATTATTTATAACTATTCTCATTTTATTGATTAACTTTAATAAATTCCTACCTGAATAATTTTTGTCTATTGTTTAGGTAAGAAAATATGACCATTTAAGGTTTTAATCCATTATTACTGTAATGTGTTTAATATCTACAAATGTTAAATGGAACTATGTATATATATATATTAGGTATTATTTTTAATTTTTTTTTTATCTAGTTATTTAGTTATCATTTATAAATTATTAAATAACTTTAATTTAAATAATAATCATCTGTATATGTATATGTAAGAAGAAACTGACTATCAACATTATTCTTTTATTAAAATAATAATTAATAGATTTTATTTTATATCAATTCTCAAATGAAATTTTAGAGATACTAATGAGTGTACATTATACACATTTACTAGCCAGATTATCAATAGTAAAAAATTTGTTTCAATATGCCTAATATATATTTATGTGAAAAATGAATTAATTTTTTAATGTCATATAATAATTAAGTATAAAACTATTTTACTGTTAACTCAATATGACAATAAGAAAAATTTACTTAGACCAATTGACATAATATGGATTTAATTTGAATGACTGATCAACAGTACCCAGATAATTATTATGAATAATTAGAGATGAAACTATGTTAATGATTAAAATCTTTATAATTATTCTGTTTGATTTTATAGTGTTATCTTCAAGTTATAGTCTATTCGTTCATATCTATTATACAAGTAGGCGCAGACACTTTAAATATTTTTTTTTATTTTTGTTAAATATGTTGTTAAAACTTTACTGAATGTGCACCATAAAATTCCCCAGTTAATATTGGTAAATAATCTCCAATAAATAATTTTTCTTATTAAAAAATATGTATGTTTTAATCCTCTTTTAGTCGTGCGGGGTACATATGTACACAAGTGTTCCACAAAATATGTTTTATAACATAAATATTCACAAATGTTAACTCAAATTTTGTATAGATATCTTTATTAATTTTTTTTAAGTTTATACAATATAAATTACTTCAGTGTTTCAAGGTATACCTTAATAATAAAAAAAAAATTGTTTATACGAATTTAAATGATTTAGAATTATAAATAGTATTGGGATACAAATGAACCCTGCGCGACCAATGACATTACAAAATATTGCATGACTAACGAGGGATAACTTTATAAATGCATTATTAAAGGCTAGGCAGTAATATACGTTAACACATATTGTTGGCATATAGATAACTAATTCTATAATAACACCTAATTATATAGGTACTTAAGAGTTGCCTTAAAACATTCACGCATAAATTTATATTATAATTAGCAGATAGAAATATTATTTTCACGTCAACTAATTAAATATGTACATATTTACCAGATAGAGTACCTACAATGTTACTGTTTATAACATATTTTAAGTCTAAACCATAACTTAATATTTAATTCCTTAATTAAACATAAACGCATACGAATAAACAAAAAAAGTACTAGGTAAATACTAGATCCCTATTATATTAAACTTTAAAGTATTTTACTAGTGACTTAATAACATTTTATTGTAGATAGATGAATTATTGTTAATTACCTTATTTTTCTTTAAATCTATTATTTAAGTTGTCTTAACGAGTGTTGTATATCCTTAGCAAAAACGGCAATGGCAATTAATTTCTAATTGACGTGTGCATGCCCGAATACTAAATATTTACTAGGATTTCTTTGTGTTTGATTTCTCACAGATTGAAGTAGGCTAGTAGTGTTGTAGTATTAATTCTAGAAGCGGTAGATAATATGTGACTCAAATTTGTTTCTGTTTCTTTACAAATTGAAATGAAAAAATAGAGACTGACAAAACAAGACACTGTAACACGAAAAAAAAAAATAATCATAATGATAGAATAATATTAATTTGGTAAACATGTTCTTCTACTGGCATACAAGTAAGCCTACCTACGATAGTATATAATTAATATGATAGCGGGTAATATATACGAAAATGCGACCGGTCAAAATAAGATAAAACGATTTGATACCTAGATAGATTCGACAATCCAAGAAGGTATCTAACATGGGAAACATAATAACTTCATATTGACCTAACTCAACGAAGATAATCGGAGTCTTTGGTAGGTAGGTAGGTAGATATATTTTGTGATCGTGTGTGTACGATTATTATACTTACCACTGAGTTAAAATGAACGTAGCATTAAACGGTAACCCGAAAAAAGAACTTCTCCGGTCGAAATGAAATGTTGTATTTTTTTTTTTTTTTTTTTTAACAACTTAAAAAAGATTATTTACGTTAAAAAAAAATTAATTCATAAAAAATAAAGTATAAAAAGAAAGAAAAAAAAATCCGCGTTTAAGTCATCCGACCGTGCCTGTTGTTTGATGCTGTCGATTCTGTAAATGTCGAATGAGATATTCAATTGAAATAATTAAATTTTATTCGTTCGTTCGTGCACGTACAAAATGTCAAAAAACGAAAAATATCATGTTTAATAATGAACACGAAGTAGAAAAATGATTTATTATAATATTTTTTTTATTATTATTACATATTATAACAAAACAATTATTATTGCGGACATTACGGTAATCGTTAGGTTAGGTGGAACGTCATTAAATGTAACACAATCCGCCATTTCTACATAACGAGGCTACGATTAATTTCTCAAGGGTGGGATCACGTTGCAGTGTCGCCACACCCCAGGGCAAATGCCGTTGGTGTGACCAACGTGATTTTACGCGGCGTTTGACGTCACAGGCAGTGTGATTTTATCAGAATAATAATTAATTGTTTATTTATAAATAAAAGTTATTTATTAGTGTAGGAAAAAAGAAAATTCTTCTTGGTAAATTCAATTGCCGCCACCATCACTGCTATCGTCGTCACTACTACCGCCGACCCGACAGTATCTGCACGCCGCTGACGTTTATTGTTATATAATTTTGTTTTTAATTTTGAAAACGATTACAAGTATTATATATTCAAGTGAACGTCGCGCTCAAATGTAATATATTATTGTTACTATAAACGACAATTATTATAACTATCGGTGTCATTGCATTATTAATTATCGTGTCCGTTTATTTGTTTCTGTGTGTTTGTGTGTGTGTTTGTGTGTATGTGTCTGTTGCATCAGACCCTAATGGCTGATCAGAGATTTTGTTTGCGATGGAACAATCATCAGCCCAACTTGGTGAACGTCATGACGGGTCTGTTGAACAGCGAAATGTTCGTCGACGCCACCATCGCTGCGGAGGGACGGAAAATTCAAGTGCACAAAGTCGTGTTATCCGCTTGCAGCAGTTATTTTCAAGTAAGTCAATTTCGCAAACCACTTCTGTTATTTACTTCTAATCGTTTCGTCAAATCTTAAAACTGTGAATGACTTTACTTATAATGTCACATTTTCGTTTATGGCACCCGCATTTATCGTTATCAGCCACCATGTAGTATGAGACTTTTATCTAAAAATGCATTTTCGAAATCCATGTCTAAATACTGACTCATGTAAAATAATCAAAGTGGCCGCTTTGTAAGAAATACAGTGTCGAATTAATTTACAATATATCTATCAATATACACCTTAATCACTAGGGTCAAATTATATCATTGGTGATTAACAATAATAAATACTACAAATACCTTATGTTTTATCTAAACAAAACAAAATCTCTATCAATCACATTTTAATGACCTTACTGTAATTGTAAGGGAAATAGTTAAACTCTTGTTCATAATTTTGTAATCTGGTTTAATATATTACAATAATTTATCATGGATAAGTTGTTTTTTAATATCACGTTATGTTTATTAGCTATAACATTAGCTAAATACGGGCACATAGGCTAATTAAATCTATATAATGATTATTATTATTATTGATAAAAACTTTTGAGGGTTTTTTTTATACTAATATAAGTTTATTTTGATAATTTAAGTAGCTATAAACAAACAAATCTTACTTTTTAAAGATAAATATGTTAACTGAATAATAACAAACTGATAAGAAAACTTACTACTATAAATACTAGCCTATTGAGATAAACATATATATGTATATTATTTATTGTATTAATCTATTTATATATAACTTTATGAACAATGTGAACTACAAATAAAACAATTTATTTTAGCGTGA
This sequence comes from Tuberolachnus salignus, assembly GCA_956483605.1. Classification (NCBI taxonomy): domain Eukaryota; kingdom Metazoa; phylum Arthropoda; class Insecta; order Hemiptera; family Aphididae; genus Tuberolachnus; species Tuberolachnus salignus. The sequence goes on along the minus strand of OY101434.1, from coordinate 24,386,297 downwards.
AATGTGTAGAAGTATATTATGTTAATTGAATTGAAATAAAATACTACCTATTCAAAATTACCTGTTAACTATTTATTTGTACATGAAATCACTTTTATGACACTTTGAATTGCACAATCTTCCTGCTTTCTATTTTGTGTTATTGACCGATTTTGTATTGAAGTTTGACAATTTCTTTTAGTGATTTCTCAATGTTTGTTTTTCACTTTTATAATAAAAAAAACTGTAAAATAGTTCATATTTAACAGTATTTTTTAATTGTATTTAAGGGTTTATTCTAGTATCCAATTTTTCAATTTTTGGCAATTTACGAATCTGTGTAAAAATTATTATATTACCTGTATTTTTAATCAAATTGATGTAATGTTTTAGATGCTCTTCAATGAAGTACCCTGTCAACATCCAATAATTATCATCAAAGATATGTCTTACAATCATTTGAAGACATTAATTGAATTTATGTATTACGGGGAAGTTAATATCTCGCAAGATCAACTTCCAATCATTTTAAAAGTAAATTTGTTTTTCTTTCAGATATTATTTATTAAAATTTAATCAATGTAATATAATTAGGCGGCGGAAAGTTTGCAAATCAAAGGCTTAACTGAAAAAACAATGTTTCCGTTTGCTACAACACGATCGGCAGAAACAGAATATAGTTTGCTGTCTCCATCAGCTAAACGTAGAAAAATGCATCTCTTGAAATCATCTAGTGAAAAATCTGATCATAATAGTTCTATTGAAGATATTTCAGTAACTGAACAAGATAATATGTCAGCTGTATGTATTTCAACCAATATAAGAACTAATATAATTTATATATGGATTAATAATTATATGTATATATTTATTATATTGTACAGAGATCTCAACCAACGCCACAAGGACAAGAAGCTTCAAAATCTATTAGTAGTTTAAGCAAACAATCATCTACAGAAAATAACACAACAATTGTTCATCATAAACCTGAAAGTATGTTTGATTACTAATATAATTTTTTAGCTTGGTACTTATTTACTATTTATTATTAATCAGTTAAGTTTAATAAGTAATTATTATTATTTTTGTAAATTTTGATTCTGTTTTGTATTTAGAAAAACAATTTAATGAAATCATTATTTATATCTTAAAAATTAATGTATTTAAGAAAGCATGTTCGTGTTTGGTTTATTTATACAGTTTTGTAGGATAATGATTATTTTTGCTAAACGAATCCAATTTATGAGTAACTATTTAGACGAGTGAATAGTTTCAAAAACGTTCAACCTGTAAAATGCTCATTTCATTACAAAAAGAGTTGCTTAATTGCATATTAAAATATTTTTTTATTGTATTTCTTCTTGACAAAATAGGTACTTGTTCAATATGCAATGTACCAAATAACCTTAATCTATCATTATTACAATAAGTGATCAACCAAAATGAAATTATACACACTTACAACATACAAAACACTATTTTCAGATCTTTTAATATCAAGTACAACTATTAAAATCTTTTTTCATTTTTCTCTATCATACACCATTTCTATCTGAGCTTCTTGCAATTTTTCTATATCTTTCTTGATAGAGTTTTTCTATCTTGTCCCAGGTCTACCTAGGGATCTTTGGCCTCTCATTTCTGCCACCTGTACCTCTTTAATGATTTATCCATACATGACTCAGACATACTTCTTGTATAGAAGAGGATGTTTGGTCTTCCATAGAATTTCTGTAATACAATATTATGCCTTCTTTCATATTGCTCCATTTCTCGGTTACAAAGATTTTTCTCAAAGACAATTAGACTGATGGTTTACCTTCTAAAATAGTATTTAAAATATTTTTTGTAAAATTGACTAATATCATTCTTCCTGCTATATATTATGATTTAATAGAATTATGTTAGTTTCTATAAATATCAATCCATTAATTTTCAGTTTCTTATGTGTATTCTTAAATATGTTATCTACATTATATTGAATACAGTATAGAACTCTAATAGTAATAATTTTGAAAGAGCCATTTTTTTATTAGATTTAAATTTTGCATTAAAACCTCTATTCATCACTATGAATAAATTTTATTCTTAATATAGGAATACATTTTTTTTTTCCTGTTTAGGTACATTAAATTACTAGTATTTTAGAGTAAATGTTTCCAGCATAGGCTTAATGCCCAACATCCATGAATTCTTAATTTTGAAGTTTTATTTATGTGTTAACTATTTTTATACATAAACGTTTTTCCTTTTCTTAGAGTCTAAGTCTTAATTTACCTCTTTTTTCTACTTTTATATTCAACGCTTATTTACTGTAACTGTGTATTATCATGACTTGTTTGTCTAATATTATAATAATATATTATATATTTCTTAACACAAAAAACCATAAATTATTCATCATTTCTTGAGTGAAATTTAAATGTAAAAACATTGTATCCTTTTAATTATACAATTATGTTATATAATATGTGTTCAAAATACTATCTGAATATAATTTTAGTTTTTCTCAATATTTCTTTCAAATCATCCTTTAGATTACCTTTTTGTTTTTTATTTATTAAAATTTGATAATTCTGTGGTAATATTCAATTATAAGCTCATTGTACATTTATAATTATTGATAGATTGCATACTAACTTAGATAAAATGGTGATAGATTGCATATTGGACCAGTATCAAAAGTTAAACATTTTTGTCTTCTTTTTAAACTTTTAATTTATCAGAAAATTTTATTACAAATTACAAAATTTGCTAACAGATTGGTCGTTTTTGGAGCAGCTCTCTGATTGCCCGCCTCACAGTGTCTACGCCATACCCAAAGCCAAAGCAGCATCCAAACCAGAGAATAAAGTTCGCAAAAAACGAGAACCCGGTATACGCGAGAGTGACCGTTTTAAAGCTGCTCTTGAAGCTGTGCGTACAGGCCGTATGGGATTTTGTCGTGCTGCCCAAGAGTTTGGTATAAATAATCGTACATTATGGCTAGAGTACAAAAAAAAAGGTTATCCCGTTCATCGAAAAGGTCAATCTTCGACGTCTGTTCCACTACCTTCGCCGGCATCATCAATCAATGGTCAATCCTCCGATCAAGTATATCAAGCACCATTATATGAACCTTCAACGTCTCAGACATCGGCAGTTGATCACCCTGCTTATGTTTCACAAATGTATTCGCAACCATTGACAGTAATTAACCCATGCTATTATTCTTCACCTGCACCACCAATATTTTCTGCAGAAAACCATACATGATTAATTATTACAATATATCAATATTAACAAACCTTTTTTTTCTGTTTCTATCTATTTTTTTAGCTAATAATTTCACTCATGCTGGTTTGCACAACAATTTTTTCTATTCATATTGTTAACTTAGGGCGTGTATACAAAAGGGTATTGGGGGTCAAAAGCCCCGGAATTTCAGGATAATTTATGATTTTTGATATTTTATTGTTAAGTGATTTCCCTGTCATTGTGGAAGGTAAATAAAAAATTGTGTGTTATTACTATGTTAAAATTATAATAATTTCTAGGGTTTTATAATTATTTTATGTTTTTCTAGTGATTCTGTATACACGCCTGTATGAAACACAATTATAATAAATAATATATATTAAACCTCCAAAGGGGAGAGACTGTGCAACCTGGCATTTATATTTAATTATTTATTTGTATAGAAATTATAAATATAGTATATAATTAGTTTTAATCTGATTTGTTTAACAAAATTATTTTTTAATGTATTGTATACCGAAATATAATTATTATATTTTGTACATTTTGGTTGTCTTTTTTTTTTTGCCTCAAATTTGTTGAACCATTTAAGTATTTCATAATAATATAATTTTATATCAAGTCGTGGTACCCAATTGATTGTTAAAAATGGATATTTTAATTTTCCAGTTAATAAACGTATTAGAACCCTAGTGCGTCAACCCCACATAAAAATCAATGATTGTGACATGAGTAAAGATACATCGACAATGGTAAAAACCGAATCAAATGACGAAGCTGTACCTGTTATACGTGTACTCGAAAGGCAATGTTCAGAGCCAAATCCATCGTCGACTAACACACTAGCTGTTCCTAAACCAACCATAGTCAAACAACTTTCACAGCCTATTGAATCTTCTCCGATATCTAGAGGTTACTACAATGATGATCTTTCTACTAATCCAACACAGGTAAACATACTTCTCGTCATATATAATTATCAGCTTTATATATTAGAATAATTCAGTGGCATTTATATATATATATATATATATATATATGTATATATATATATATACTTTAGATAAATTTGAATGATTCATATAATGAATCGACACGTTCAGATCATTGTCCATTGTTACGTTCAGGACCAGCACTCGGATGCAGTTTTTGTTGGAATACAGTTGACACACGTGGAAGATTCTTAAGACGGAAAACAAAATATCACTGCCCAGAATGCAATATAAACCTTTGTTTGGTTCCTTGTTTTCAGGTTATAAACTAAAATATTTAAATAAATTGATAATATCTCTCTAAAAATAATTTTGATGAGTTACATTGTTAGTGATTGAAGTTGAAAATCATGAAATTTTTGTTAACTCTCATAGATTACTTATAATTTAATTATTCATTTTTTACTTGATTTATAAATAATGATATATTTTACAAGCTCATGATAAAAAATGATATTTAATTAATTTTTTTTTTTATTCCTTTATTTAATTTGTTATTCTGTCTTGATACCACTATTAGCAAGATACTGAAAGTCTAAAAGTGCTATCTCAATAAAATGGTATCTTAAATAAATTCAATTTGGATACTGAGAACTTTTTTAATAGAAGCAAGCAATTTCTTTGTTCTTAAATATTAAGTAGTAATATTTTAATTATTGTCTTTCAGGAGTTCCACGAAAAACAAATTCAGACAAAATCTACAGATATCACTACAACTGATCATCCTCAATCCCAGAAGGCAACAGAAGATACCACTGTGTAGTTTTCATTTGTAACATCAATTTGTTATAACTTGTAATTTTTAACCAATGTGTTACCATTTGCTACTACTTAAGAAATTGTTTTTTATTTTAGAATGAATAATATAGTTGTATGTTAATGTTTATTTTATTTTGAATTTAAAAATATTCCAATACTTGTGAATAAAAACAATATTCATATCATCTTAGTTAAAATATGTCAGCATAAAAAACATTAGACCCATTGACAAACCACACCAAATGTTACATTACATGAAATTTCCTATCCAACACAATATTTTTAACCATTAGAAGAACTCCCATGAATAAGCAGCTAGGTCTTCTAGGTACTAACAGTAGTATCAACATGTCATTTTACAAAGTACTTAAAATGATGTCAACCCAATATATTACAAATTAATTCAAACTTGTAATTTTAATTTTTTTCTTTGTTATAAAATTGAACATACACTATATTAATATTTAATAATTTACGCTAAAATAGATTTAAATTATAACCCTAAACATTTCAAATTGTTGCATTACATAGCCTAAAATTAGCTTTACTCATATTAGTTTTATGAAAAAAAATCATATAATATTTAGGTCAAGCGCACACTGTTCAACTATGTTGGGACAAAAGTAGCAAATCAGTTGAGCCTACCAGTATGAAACTTTTATCTGCAGACAGACATGACTGATTTTGTATCAGTTGGTGTCAATATATTCAAGCAGTGCAGTTGGTTTTTCAGTATTTTGCTATGTAGAATTCAGATGAAGAGGGCTTCATTAATTATTATCAATATCATAGGCTAGGTATATATTTGTACAATTTCATGATAAGTGTAATGTGTAAATTTATTTTACATAATACTTTATGATTAAAATATTAATAACAAATATGGGCTTCAATACTGATTTTAACCACTATACATAAATGACAAGATTCACAATAGGTCACAAGTTATTCATTTTCCTATCCCTAACAAATTTATCAATTTTGTATATAGAGGTTTTTTTTTTATTATAGAAAAATTCTTAATTGATGCAAAATCTAGTTTATGTTTATGATCATATAATAGCAACAAAAAATCCAATATAATAACAAATTAAATGATACCAAAAATTATTTTTAACATTTAATTTAATCTATCTATAGTATTCGTAGAACTAATGTTGATAGTACGATAATTTGTAGTAAATTCAGTATATTATATACCTTTGATTTAACCATATAATATTTACCAATTTATTTGAGGATCTCAGGAATAATTTTTTTTTTCCAAAATAATAAAATTTTACGAAGAAAAATAAAAACAATTTTTGTTTTTTAGTCCAAATATACAAGTATATTTAAAATATAGATTAATTAACGGTTAGATTTTGCAACACGTTCAAGTTCATCTTTCTTCTTGATAGCATAAGAGTTTGAAGATCCCTGTATAAACAATAAACATAGGTATATGATTAATATTTAATGGGATTATTTTAAAATGATATTTCTGTCACTAACCTTGGCAGCATTAATCAATTCATCAGCTAAACATTCAGCAATTGTCTTAATATTTCTAAATGCTGCTTCTCTGGATCCTGTGCAGAGCAACCAGATAGCCTGATTAACACGTCTTAATGGGGAAACATCAACAGCTTGACGCCTGACAGTACCAGCTCTACCAATACGTGTGGAGTCTTCTCTTGGTCCGCTATTAATGATCGCTTTGACGAGTACTTGTAATGGGTTTTCACCAGATAACAGGTAGATAATTTCAAAAGCATGTTTAACAATACGAACAGCCATTAGTTTTTTTCCATTGTTACGTCCGTGCATCATCAAAGAATTTGTTAAGCGTTCAACAATGGGACATTGAGCTTTACGAAAACGTTTAGCAGCATAACGACCAGCAGAATGAGGAACATATTTGGCATATTTCTCTTTCACAGCAATATAATCCTATACATTTTAAATATAATAAATTAGTTTTAAGTTAACAACAGACACTAGGTAAATAAATAAAATTTGATTTTGACTTACTTGTAAAGACATGTCAGAAACTTCTACGTCATCACAACTCCATCGGCCGAACAATTTTACTTCTGGTAAATCAGCTGCCACTTGAGTGGCAGCTGACTCCGCCATCATTGCTGCAACATCTCCAACATCTCCCCAGTCTTCTTCAACCATGTTGATTCTGAAAAAGTCAACATACGATATACACATGAGTAGGTACTTATGATATAATTGGTTGTAATGGTTGGATCTAAGGGAGATCAGTACCATTGCCCATTGGTGTTTTAGTAAGATTTAAAAAGTAAGTAAATCACAGGCCAGGGCATATTCTTTTCCGAAAATTAAACACATTTGTAATGATAATCAATTGTGTCAACACCAAACGAATAGTTATTGAAAAGTCTTAGGCTCGGTAAATGGTATTCGTTTTTATTGCTCGTGATAAATTCTGGGCAGTTCGAAAAGACCGAAAGAGAGTACGGTGGCACACTACGGACACGAACAGAAAGAACATTTGAAAATATACTTTACCTCAAAATTGTACTAATTCGAATGAATTGGCTACTACAAACAATAAAAAATCAAGTTATATTTTTACTAAACGAAAAACCAGAGTTTAAAAGGATTTATGAATGGGTTTTGAGGTTAGCCATGTGTGTTATTATTTGACGATGCACTGGACAAAAGAGCGAACGAGTTACACAAACTTTAGTTTCACCCAAAAAACGGAAAGTCAATACAAGTAAATACTAGACAAAATTACTTACCGGTGTTTATTCGAATATAAATCGAACGAAAAATTTCCCGAATCCGGAACGTTGGAAAAAAGACGAACTACACAGTTCCTAGCGAAAGAAAGCGGTGGTCGGAAAGCGGCGACGGGGCGATATTATGACAAAATTGCTATGATTACAGTGCAGCCAGTCGGTCAGCATTTCCAAAGAGAATACGTTTCCTCATGAATTTTCTGAAACCATAATTTGAGCTCTAATAACACCCAATTTTAAAAAATTGGAAGCCTTTTTTTGAAAATTAAATTAGTATTATACCTTTATATGTGTCGTCAGTGTACTTGTGAAATTAACCCATTTTTGTTGTTTAAAACCATTTTGGTGGCGTTGCCAATGCTATTTACCTTATCAAAGTGTTACAAAATTATCATTTCCTATCATCTTCTATTATCTACGTTTTTTTCACACGAGATATGCATGTTTTCGTCATGAATTATTTTGCTTGGATTTATATACCTATTTATCTTCTCCTCGTTTTTCTTTATCCCTTTATCCCTATTCAATATCACTAAATTATACAGTGTACACTAAGAGTGGCAGGCTTAAATATTCGTTTTAATTTCTACAACTATTTATTTGTTTGATATTCGTCAATATGTCTTTGGCAGAACCTAGGAAGAGAAGGAAAAACCCTATGCACAGTATCAATATGTTAGAATCAAACCATTGGATAAACGGTATTTTCAATTTGTTATATTGCTGATTAACTACTATACATAATATGAGCATTATTCAATTGTTGAAGTTTAATATTTTTTGATTTTAGATGATTCAAAATTTGGCCAGAAGATGCTCGAAAAATTTGGCTGGAGTAAAGGTTCTGGTCTTGGGAAAAACGAACAAGGGATATCACAAAACATTCGAGTTCAACAAAAACTTACTTCTACAGGTATATAACTAGTTTAATATTAATCTCTAATAAATTCTGTTTAGATTCAAAGGAGAGTGAGGAAGCTATTAGTTTTATTAAAATGTATATTCTTTTCTCAGATTACACTTTCAATTAGTAAAAATACTCTAAAGTTTTATACAGCACCTAAAACGATTCAGATATTTTATCCAGTTTATTTGGAATATTTTTTTTTTAAGATTATAAACATTTCATCATATTCTTAAATATAGTACAATTTATTATTAAATAATTTTTTGAATGATACAAGTTTTATAGTTTCCAACAAATTTCGTTAAATTTTAATTATTGTTGATTTCTGAGTTACATGGTCAACAAGAGAAGAATACTATAATCTTACTAGTTTAGCAAGCTCCACTCAGAATATTTTTTTTAATGAAATGATTTATAGTTGTTTTTAGTATAAAACTAAACTAACCTTCATCTTATACCAGTGCTCACATAAGGTCTCTTTTGTACGCACATGTCACTTATATTGACCAAGTGTTTAAAGCCACTTCTACACATTATATTAGTTTTTTTAAAATATTAGATTACGAACAATATTAATTACACAAAAAATTGAATTCTTTATAATTATTTCATATATTATCATGTTATATTGTTATACATAATTTTAAAGCTTTAATATTGGCTATCTTTTATTTATTGTTCTTGATTTTTTTGGATATGCAATTTAGAGTTATTTCACTTTATTCTATTTCTCTTTTTAACTCAAGCAGATACAAATAAATGCCAGTCAATTTATTTTATCATTTTTGTTTTTAAAAATTGTCTTTGGTCATTATTTTACCAAAACAAGTCTAAAATACTTAATTTTAAACTATAGGGACTGTAGGGAGCACTGTATATGTTTCAAACATCCCGCCTACGTTAGTTTACACGTGACGTGGAGTATGGTATGTACACAGTTTTTTTTATTATTTAACTAAGTAATTTCTTTGAAATTGTTATTTAAAATATGTCTTGAAATAGATAATATTATTATTTGTTCAATACTATATTTAATCATTTATACTTGTAGGTGTGGGATTTGTAGCACACAATGCGGATGATTGGTTTAAAGCAGGTGAAGAATATTCTCGTTTGTTATCACAGTTAACGGAGAAGTTTGATCAGCCTACAATATCTTCTAAATCTAATGTAGAAATAGACCCCAAAAAATCACTAGTGCAAAATTCATTAAATTCCAAATCAAGAGTTCAGTAAGTTATTTAAAAATAATAATATTAATAGTTTTTTGTACAATTATTAATTATTATTGATGATATTTTTAGTTATCACAAGTTTACAAAAGGAAAAGATTTAACACAATATAAGAAACAAGAACTAGCATGTATATTAGGCAAAGGCATGAAAGTTGAAGAAAACTGTGCAAACAGTTTAGACATGAAAGAATACTTCAAAAATAAACAGAAAAGTAAAATGGCATTATGCCATACTGATCCTCAGATTATTAATGATGATGAAATAGTTTCTGCTAAGACAAACATAGATTTGAATACTGATATACATGAAATTAATATTATTCCAGCAAAAAAAAAAAAACGTGAATCCAATTTGTCAAAAAAAATAGATATTGTACTGTCTAATGAAAGCAATAATGTAGAAGAACCAAAAAAAAGTATAATCAGTCAAAACGATAAACATGTTACATTACATATTAATGAGTCTCCGACTGAAAATAATGAAACATTTTCTGCTAAGACAAACATAGATTTGAATACTGATATACATGAAATTAATATTATTCCAGCAAAAAAAAAAAAACGTGAATTCAAATTGTCAAAAAAAATAGATATTGTAATGTCTAATGAAAGCAATAATTTAGAAGAACCAAAAAAAAGTATAATCAGTCAAAATGATAAACATGTTACATTACACATTAATGAGTCTCCGACTGAAAATAATGAAATATTTTCTGCTAAGACAAACATAGATTTGAATACTGATGTGCTTGAAATTAATGTTGTTCCAGTAAAAAAAAAAAAAAGTGAATCCAAATTGTCAAAAAAAATAGATATTGTACTGTCTAATGAAAGCGATGATGTAGAAGAACCAAAAAAAAAAAAATCCAAAATCCATATTAATGAAGATGTTCACGATGAAGAAATACCAATAAATAACAAATCTGAAATACTCATTACTAAAGATAATGCGGAAATGTACAAAAGTGAATCCAATGTCAACAATGACAAGAAACTGTTAAAAGAAAATTCTGAATTGGTATTGGCACAAATTTTAATAGAAAACAGTTCTGCTGGTAAAAAATATTGTAAAGATTCAGATATTGAACTGAATCGTTTGTTTGAGAAAAAAATAAAAACGTTATTAGATAGTGTAAAATCCAAAACCCCAACCCAAATTGTTTCTACTGAAATAAGACCATCAAATGATAAACCAATGTCTGATAATTCAAAAACTTTAAATCCAAATGATACAAATTTTGTCAGAGATTTTGAAGAAAAAAAATCTCATGTACTAAATAATTTATCAAAACGCCAAGAAAAGAACAAATGTATGAATAAAATGTCCATGTTTCTTGCTAAACATGGGGATGTGTTATTTTTTGGTAGTAACATAAATGACATTAAAGGATATGGTGTACCATGAATTATATATAATAAAAACATGATTTTATTTTTTTTATTTATAAATAAAAAAAAGTTTAATAAACCATAATGTTTATTTTAATTTGATTTGATTTATTACTGTTATAATATGTAACATGACATATTTTTATAAATTATTTTTCAACTTTATTGTAATCTAGGGTAGAGAACAATTACAAGTTCGTTTTAAATATGTTGACCTTTACATCAAAATAATTGCATATATTTAGAATAAATTGTAATTTTTAATTTCTATTGTGATTCACTATTGGATATTGTTCCATATTGTGTTTATAAGTACATTTTACATAACCTTTTTTGGAATACCTACTCTGTATTTGCAGCCTTACAGTTGGTGTGGTAGTTTTAATGGACTTACTTTGATGGCATTTATAAAATCATTTGGCCAATTTGTTAACATTCTAAACAACAATTAATTTTGTAATTTAAAAATTTACCTACATTTTACATTAAAAATGATTGACTTGTGTTTTTCTCAATTTTATAGCATGTATATCTTTATATAGTAACCGGTTTCTATTAGTACAACTAGAAAGTAGATATTTTTATCCAAGTATAAGTTGTACTTATATTCCTAATTGTTTTGTTGTGTCATTAGTGTCATTGATGAATTTAGAAACATACGGAAGAACAACTCTTGATGCTTAGAGTACACTCGAAGATTGAACATATCAATTGACTATACTGACCTACTGATCATTTATTATTTGTAGTTAATTAATTTTATATACGAATGTTGAAATCACAAACTAAGATATATTTGACAAACACATACAACTATAATACAGCCTAGTAAAATCATGACAATCATCTTGTCATCATAAGTAAAATCCATAGACATAGAATATGACTTACGTAAAATCATAGAACTATCTTGGAGAGATGTAAGTAGCCAAGTGGTACCTAGATAATTCCATGTCATGATTTGATCAGCTGTTTAATTTATGTAAAACCGCTCCAACATAATATATTATTATTTCCATGGCAAGGCTGAATATTTGTTTGTGGTTTATATTAGTTAATTTTATAGTCCATATATACAATTCATGTTTTCATTTACTTGTGCCTGTTGGATAAAAAAAATTAATTAATAGTACCCTAACTTATTATATTTATAATTTCTATCGTGAGTTGTGTACAAAAATGAAGAGCCAAGAAGAAATTCAACGAGAAGATAACACTCCGTGCATTTCTAATAATTTGTCAGCCCCAATTACCTGGACAAACGGTAGTTTTTATTTTGTTGAAAAGAATTTATAGTTAAGCCTATTGTTCGGAATCGTATATTTTGAAATTAAAACATAAAACCCATAGACAAGAACCGTTTAATTTCACTAATATTAAGGAACCTCCTATAAGGCTGTATTTGGAGGGTTTACCCCCCCTCCCCCACACACACAATTTATTTCCAGTTCCGGTATATATATATATATATATATATTTTTTTATTTTAAATGAAAATCCACAATCTATACCTCTAGGGTACAATAAGTAAATGAGTTACAAGTAATAAAAAAAATAATATAATACATTTTACACAATTCGTGAATAGTTTGAGGAAAGCAGCGACCAGTAACACTTTCATTTATTTATTTTTATTTACAAAACTTATATTGTGTGTTGAACAAGTCCATGACACCATTTTTGCTTTAAGTGTCATGGAGGGTTCCCGGGAGTTATGAGAGTAGCGAGATTTCTAACAAGAGAATTAGGATGAGATAATATGCGAGAATTGAAACGTTTATAATATAATTTAGCTTCATAACTTAATTTATCTAAATCTTACCTACCAGATTTATTATTATCGATTTAAATAATTACAGTTATACGTGCCGTTGGTTTGGCAAATTCCATATTTAACAGCTGAATGGAAAAAGGATAATATTCCTCGATACCTAACTTTCGGAAAATTAAAATAAACTGTTTATTTCCTCAAGTGTAATTTAAATAAAAAACTTGTTTGTACAACACGCATCAACTAGTACATAACCTTTAACCTCCTAAAATATAAGATCATAATAATAAATAGTTTTTTTTTTTTTTTAGAAAACATTTATTGAGCTGAAATGTTATCCTTTTTCCACTCACTGTAATATATAGACATAATATTAGGCGTTTAAAATAATATTTAATACTCAATTTGTTTTATGAAGTTGTTTTTATTAATGTAGTTATAAAATACTGTTTTTAGTTTATTTTAAATATTATACATTTTAATCTTTAAATCATTAAATCTTAATTTCCATCATCATCACTAGCTTTTTCATTCGATGTTACATGTTCAAGATTTCGTCATAGAATCCTTGGTATTCTTGTGGGATGCATTGTGTAACTTTTGATATGTCCTGAAGATTTTTGTGGTTGACATCAACTTTATCTTTAAAGACCTTGTTTTCTGGAAACAGCATGTCTTCTTCTCCTTTATTCCGTTTAAAAGATACGCTTTGAAGACCGTTAATATAAAAAGAATCAAGCTTATAACCTTTCAATTCACTTTTGTATACGAAGTGCCTGTACTGGCTTATGATGAACTTTTCACTCTTTAGTTTTATATCCTTTGTGGTTTTTTTTTAAATACTTTGGCCACCATTCATGAATGTTCAGTATATCTTCATTTTTTATGTACTTTACTTCATAAATTGGTAAGAACTTTTTGGCTGTCTTGTTGAAGTCTTCATACGGACTAGGTGCATAAATTCGATCAAACCTACGTACTGGGAAACATTGGTGGATGACGGAAAATCTGTTATTCATTGTCATAGCTAAAAAAGTGACGCGTGTGGTTCCTATTATGGCAACCACACGCTTCACTAAATGCATGCAGTTCCTTAACTTCTTCTGGTATTATCTTGAAAAAATCAAAAAGAAAGCTACACACTTCATTTGGACACTTTAACGGTCCCTTCAGTGAATGTGTGTATATCTTTGATTTCCAGTATCATGAATATTGAATACGTAAAACCATAACTTCTATCTAGAAGACCGGGACTTTCTCAGTACGTTACGACTCATCCTTTTCTTCACCAAAACCAATCAACGCAGGGGTTCCTCAAGGTGCAGTTATCGCTCCTCTTCTGTTTAATATTTTCATTTCCGACCAATCCACGTTGTCTAATAGTCTTGTTGGTGACTTTGCCGACGATCAGGCTTTAATAATAGCCAATAATCACGATCCAGCCGTTGCTCCTCACACATCCAAGACCACCTTTTCCTCCTTGAAAAATGGTACAAGGAATGGGGTGTAAAAATAAACGAAACCAAATCTATACATTTTTCAATATAAATGTTCACTCTTAAGAAAGAAAAATGTCCACCAACTGTCCTTAACGAACAAACCTTACCAACCGCATTACATGTTCGTTATCTAGGCATCATCATCGACCAATGCCTTACCTGGTCGCCGCCACACTTACGCAATAAACTTGTATCTTTAAATTATCGTTTTCGTCTTTTCAGCTCTCTTGTAACTTCCAATCATATTAAATTGTCGGCCAAAATTCTAATATATAAACTATTTCTCAAACCAATATGGACGTATGGTATACAACTATGGCACTGCAAAATTATCGAACATAAATCGTACACAACGCTTCCAATCTAAAACTCTCCGTGCTATAACCAAAGCACGCTTTTATATTTCAAACCAATCTCTACATAATGATCTTGGCATCTCCTCTGTTCAAGATGTAGCAAAAACGTTTTACAAACGATTTAACTTAAATCTTCAAAAGTACACAAATCCCTTAATAAAGAGCCCTGCATCAGCAAATATTCCTGGTAATCCCCAAAAAAGGCAGTGGTGTTAGGACTTACTTTCATAAAGTATAAAAAAAAAAAAATTACCCAAATTGTAAATAATTGTATAATTAACTGCTAACTGTCAAAGTGCCTTCACTGGAAGGTTTCTTTACTGCGTCATTCATGACATAAAATCCCTTTATTACTTACACTCATTGTTCAAGATGTAACAGATTGTGAAAATACATTTTTGAAGTTAAAACAAAACAAAAAAAACTATAACTTGCGTAGGTAGAACATTTCTTGAACTGGTATGAATGAAACGGGGAGGATTTGCATTTAGTCGAATGTTATAGACATAACGTAATTTCTGTTTTTACAAATATCAGAAATGTCCTAAAATTTATTGTAAAGTTGAACGAACTAGTGAGACTGTGCGTGGAAGAAAGATAACATTCCTTGAATCCTATCGTTCTTCCACCCAACGTACACTACAAAGCTACATTTATAAATTCATTTTCAATAAAATATGATTTTTTATATTTATATTTTTACCCATTTGAGTCCTTTAAAAGGTAGCTTTTAGCTACAAAATGGCTCTCAGTTTATTTTTTGTATTTTTGGATTATTAACCTTTTACCACTGAGCTGTTAAATTTTGAATTGGATTAATTTTATATACATATATATACATATGTATGCCATTCATAGTTTGTATTTACAATAATCTATTTTATGGTACCTACTATAAAACCAGTATAGGTATTTAATTGGTACTAGGTACTTACCTACCTAAATAATCCAATCACTATAATCACCATATATCGTGACATCTGCAGTTAGGTAAGGTAATACATATTGTAAAATGACTGATCAATATTGCTGAAGAGGAATAATTAAAAAGTTATATTTGAATGAGTAGAACGAGATAATTACATTGTTTACCAATTTGTTTTCAGACGATTCGAAATTTGGTCAACGGATGCTAGCAAAATTTGGTTGGATTAAAGGGTCGGGTATTGGGAAAAACAAACAAGTAATCCCCACAGGTAATATTATTATTATGTTGTTATTTTACTGGCAATATAGCAAAAAATGTGTTTTTGTACATCCCATAGTACTCAGTCTCGAATAGACATAAAACAAAATTGATTGATATCTATTTTCCAGACAATCTGTGTATACTTTGAATTTAAAGAAATGTATTTGTTTTCTTTTTCAATCTTAATAGAAAATATCAACAAAAAAAAACCACTTTTGAAAATTTTGTCATCTTTTATTTGGTGAAATCATTTTCATTATATTCCCCATTAGATGGACAGAAATGGTAAATAGCAGTATAAAGTTCTCAAATACCTACATAATAATATTATTTAATTTTATATATTAAAAGTTGTTTTTACTTTTATATTTGTTAATGTTAACTATATACTTGTAATTTAAACATTAACAAAGATAACATTTTTTTAAGGTTATTTTAAATGTTGAATGATTTATGAGTATTGAATATGTTTGATGTTTAAATAGATTATTAAAATCTTTTAAAATCAAAATTAGCAATGTAAGAACATTTTATTTTATTGAGGGTTTAGTGGTGATTGCTGTCCAATTAGCTGTATGGCTTACAAGTGTAGCCTGTCTACACACTACATAGTATGGCAGCGTGGTATATCCCAAACAACGGGGAGCCACTTTAATGTGTCTCAAATAACTTAATCATATAAATTAACTAAAACTATATTAATCTGTCCAGTTATTATCAATAATTTTATAAATGCATTCATTTTTTAATATAAGATTTTACAGAACATAATAAATACTATGGGTTTAAAGCAGGCGATGACTATTCACGATTACTATCACAGTTAACAGAAAAATTTGATCAGTACCAAACACTGTCCAAAGTGGACGAGGTTACATATTCAAAACAATCACTTATCCAAAAATCATTAAATATAAAATCAAGAGAAAAGTAAGTTATTTTTAAATAATATCGTAGACAAAACAAATATAATTTGATTATTTGAATTAATTTTTTTTTTTAAGTTATCAAAAACATGTAAAAGGAAAAAATTTAACACAAAATAAAATAAAAGAATTAGCATACATATTAGACAAAGGCATGCAAGATGAATATAAAAGTTTGAATGTTTTAGACACAAAAGAGTACTTAAAAAGTAAAACAATCCAAATGGATAAATATGATAAATCTGCCAAAAAAGATTCTATAATATTTATTACTAATGAAATCAAAACTATTTCATCAAAAAATATAAAATACCAATCAAAATTACCAAAAGAAACAGATCATGTAATATCTAATGAAAGTAATACAACTGTAGAGTTAAAAAAAAAAAAGAAAAAAGAAAAAACTTTTTTTGATGAAGATACCGATGAAATAGAAATATCAAGAAATAAAAAATCTAAAACACGCATTAATAATTATATAGATAATAAAGAGAGTCACAATAGTAGAGATAGTACAAAAACACCAAAAGAACAATATGTAGAATTGACACATAAATTTAAAAATTTAGTCAATCTTTTAATAAATAACAGTTCTGCTGGTAAAAAATATTGTAAAGATTCACCAAGT
The DNA here is from genome assembly GCA_956483605.1 of Tuberolachnus salignus. Classification (NCBI taxonomy): domain Eukaryota; kingdom Metazoa; phylum Arthropoda; class Insecta; order Hemiptera; family Aphididae; genus Tuberolachnus; species Tuberolachnus salignus. The sequence continues at coordinate 24,368,674 of OY101434.1, read as the reverse complement.
CCTTTGTTTGAGAAAAAAATAAAAGAGTTAGCAGACAGTGCTAAAGACATGGACTCAACCAAGCGCGTTTCTACTGAAATAAGACATTTAGATGAAGAATCAATGTCTAATAGATATACAACATTAGATTTAAATTATAAAAAATGTATTGGAGATTTTGAAGAACAGAAACCTGAAGTATTTGATAGGATATCAAAACGCCAAGAGATGTTGAAATATAGAAATGAAAAGTCTATGTTCATCGCTAAACACGGGGATGTGTTATTTTTTGGTAGTAATATTAATGATATTAAAGGTTATGGCGAGTGGTGAATTATATAAATGTTTATTTTGTTTACAATTTATTAAGTTTATGAAAAACCAATCATGAATATACAAAAATATTTCTTTTCTTAGTTTAGTCCTTAAATAAGTTTAATTTGAGTGTAAATAAAAATAACACCCAGACACATACATATTTTTTTTTTTCAAAACATTATATAATCAAAAGCCCCATGGATCTAACTGTTGATCTGAAGATTCCATTAAGCACAATGAAGATTCGGCAATTTTCGCTAATAATTTTTTTAGACTGGCTTGTGTGAATAACTGAAAGTTAAAAATAATCAATTGTGTAAGAATTATAGTATTACTTATCTAAAAATTACTTCATAGAATGAATAGGTCTCATCTGTTATATAACCAGCTAACTTAATACAGTCTGTATATCTTCCGGCGCTATGCTGTATAGTATGCAAAAGCATAAAAATCTAAAAACAAGATAACTATATTACAATCAATAAACTACATGTTTATGGAATATAACAATTAAATAATATAAACAAGCAAATTTTAAAAAGAAACATGGATAGAAATCTAAATTCTATTCTGTTCCTTTTTATGTAATTTAAATATTTAGCTTTTTATTAAAATAAAAAAAAATTATCCAAACTATCAATTTTATTTCAATTTTAAAATAATATAAAATAAGTTGGATCCTGGATATCCTTGATCCAGGATGGGCCATTACCAAGGTATTAAATTATTGTTGTGATGACCAGCTTAATCTACTTGACCACATCTTTCAACTTATTTATTTATATATAAAACGAGCTTGTACTCAAGAAAAAATGGTACATAATATAGAACAGATATACAATAAAAAACTTCCAATTTTAAACATTGAGGAAAGAAAGGTCCTCATTTTCTAATATCATAATTTATTTTTATGGCAAGTAAAACATTAAGGCACATTAAAATAAACAATTAAAAGGAGAGAGGGAGAATCAATAGCGGAAGAGATGAGATGTGGGAGGAAGGAATCAAAATATAAATAAAATCATATGCATAAGTAAAAGTACAAAACACTCAAGATAAACTGACCTTAGGAATGCATATGGTACGCAAAAGTTCAAAATGTTCACGACGACCTTGATCTTTGTTTACTTGATCTACAAGCCAGCCTCCAGGGAAATATAAAAGGTTGAAAAGTTGTTCAATAACAATCTAAAAAATACAATAATATTTTATTTTTAATAGTTGTAAAAACAATCCTACCTACTTGTGATGAACTGGATATATTTTGTTTCCAATTTTTTAATGCTGTTTGATATTGTTCCATATTATGTTCATAGATCAATTTTTTAGAATACTCTATGTTTATAGGTAATTTGGTAGGTTCAATAGGTTTAGTTTGATGATATTCATGAAACCATTCAGCAAATCCTTCTTCTGCATCCTAAATAATAATTTAAATAATACCTTGTTACCCTTTTCAAAAAGGTTAACAGTAACTTACCAAATAACATTTATACGCTAAATATTCTAAGACGAGTGATTGTGTTTTTCTCGAAATTGGTAACATATCTAACTTGATGAGTTTTTCAATATCAATGTTAGCACTATTCATTAATCTGCTGATTGTGTCTTTCTGAATCTAAAGTTTAACATGTAAACATTATACTATTGCATTTCACAAAATATAATATCAAACAAACTTTATTAAATGCTAAACGAGCTGCTTGAATTTTGCCTTGGGCTACAAAATTACGCACAACTGCATTAATTTGAATAAATGCTTCTTCTATCTGATTAGGATAATAAATTATCCAATCTAATGCTGAAATTAGTTCATCATCATCATTAGTTATTTCTGAAAATAGGTCTGTACCAGAAGTCATGTGGGTAAATCGATTTCTGTAATGTAAATTGTGATTTTATAACATTTTTTACAAAATATCAAAATATATTAGATATCAGCAAATAAAAAGATATGTACCTGTATGTCTCTACTATTCGTTTAGTTATTTCTTCAACTGGAAGTTTAACATCTTCACCAGCCTTTAATCCACGAGAACGTTGCTCTGGCATAGTTATTTTTTCCAAAAATTTTGAATAAATTATCACTTGACTAGTCTTTTCCAGTTGTGACGTATAGTAAGCTACTAAAACTGGATCGTTCATAGGGATTAAGACCTGAAAAAGTGTAAATAAAATAAGTTTAATTTATGAAACATATTTCATGTGTTATGATTGATAATTTTTATTATAACTATACTTCTATATATTTTTGTATTATTGAATTGGCCGCCAATTTGTCATGTTGAATACCCGCCCAACGAATAACTAAGATCAAATGTGCGAGAAAACGTAAAAACTGAGGATCTGATTCTGAATTTTTAGCCCAATCTACCATGTTATTCACTAATTCATGATACTGATTAGTCATAAAATATTGTTGAATTTGACGTTTTGGTTTGTGTGCTTCTTGTCGTACTGATAATTTAGCATTTGATTTTAATTCAGTGACAATGTCATTAATGTTCATTCTGTATAAAATTTAAGCATTTAAAAATAAGTAGTTTTCTTAAAATAATTATACTTGATCTTACTTGTACTCCCAGTATTTTTCAGGTAAACTTATAAAACTGTTTGTTTTAGTGGTTTGAATGTGATTCTCAATAGTTACATTCACAATGGTGTGAAGATGTGCCCATAAGATGTCTTCCCATTGATTACAAACAGGTAAAACAGCATCAATATTTCCACATAATATGCCAATGGTTGCTCTCCAATACGGTACATTTTTCGGATCTGATGATATTTTCCAAGCACATGATTTCCAAATATCTCTAAAATGTATTAAACAAGTTTTCAATATCGAATAATATTTTGTAAAAAACTAAATACCTAATTGGATTGCCAAGCACTTCATCTGATGGTGTGTGCTCTTCTTTCGGCCTGTAAAACGGATCATGGTATAGACGCCATCCTTCCATTACAGCAGACCTCCAAAACTGACCATATTGACAACACAATAGCTGAGCCTTTTCTAATCGACCACAACGAACTTCACTAAATACTTGGGTTATAAGTCTATCTTCATCTACCTGTAAGGTAATTTAAATTAAAAAATATAAAAATTAATTATTGTTATAATTTAATATACATTTAAAGGTTTAATTTTTCTGAACTTAACACAGTATAGATTAAATAAAATCAAAGTGTCCATATTAATAAGAACTAATATTTTCTGGTCAATAAAGTTAATACAATTTGTTTATACCTGTATTATAGATAAAATCCATTAAACTATCAATAATAAAAACATAATTTCTTCATGTTTAAGATTATATTTTACAACCTCATAAAATTTCTAGGTTGTAACCTCTACAATTTCTTATAAAAATCAAAAATACACGGGCACATATCAAAAGTCAGGTTATTGCAAATTTTAAATATATTTTTTTTAAAGTAATTTAACTTGAACTATTTTTTTTTTTAAACTTTGTTGTAAAAATAGGCTGTTTATTATATCTTAAATATAATATTGATTTTTACCAAAATTACTAATGAGTTAATAATAAATATACACATACTTGATCTAAATCATGAATAGGTTTTGATTGTCTGCTAGGCGCATCTGGATCCAACTGAGTTACCATAGCACCAGAGCTTTCATAAATTAATTCTTTTTTCTGAAAATTAAAATAATATATACAACTATGTAAAATGTGGGATCAATGTAATTTTATAGTTTATAAAATTAAACAAATTCTTCTTTAAGATTATAGAAATAAAAAAATCATAACCTGATACATACCAAAAGTTGAGCTAAAGTATTTGGCCAAGCAATTTCTTCATCTGAAAAGTTTTTTGCGTTTTTCATAAATTCATTTTCCATACTTTCTGCAGCACAATGTTCTAACCAATCAACAATTCTTTGTATCTAAACATGGAAATGTAATTAATTAATTGTATTCATAAATCATATAATTGTATAAATTACTCCTTTTAAATTCTGATCTTCTTGAAACAATGCGTCTGATAAATCACGATCACTTATTATATTTTTAATTTCTTCAGGTTTTAAATGTTGTACTTGGAATAATGTGAAGATTAAACGCCATGTATTTAATTCTTGTTCTAACCAATCTATATTCTACAAACACAAAATATATGTATATCCAAACAATGTTTGGAAATAATAAAATTAAATACTTCTTTTAAATATTATCATACTTGATTTTGATCTTTTAAAATTGATATTGTGTCCATACAAATGTCAATAAAGTATTGAAGAATTTCCAAAATTTGTAGAGGTGAACTTATTTGATATGCATGAAGAACTTCTAGAAACTGATTATATAACCTATTTTCAGCTAATGGATTATATTTAGATTAGAGGATTATTATTTATATTTTTAAGAATAATAGTAAAATAATTAATTTTACAATTTGATTTTGGTTGAGCAACAGCTGTGTCAAATATAGCACTAAGTTCCCCAGGTGTTAGTGAAACAGATAAGTTGAATTGTGATTTTCTCATTTTATATTTTGTTAAATTATCTGTAAAATCCATTACAGATTCATTGTTGCCTGTAAAAAGAAAAATACAAAAAATATATATATATTTTATTTTTATTGTTAAAATGAGATGTACAATCTGTACTACTAAAACACAATTAGTAAATGAGATACCGATATTAAACTATAAATAAATGACTAAACCAAGTCTACAAAATTATATACATTACAGGAAGAATTTGAGGAAAGCAGCCACCCAGTGACACTTACGTTTGATTTTTTTTTTTTTTTTGGGTGACTAGAAGATCACTACACTATTTACATTTTAATCGTCTTGAAAGGTTGCCAGGAATTGTAGGAGTAGTTAGAGATTAAACAAGAGGATTGGGTTGAGAAGATAAGATCAGTATGGATAGTGTGATTGGAAATGTAGGGAGGGGCATTTAGTATTTTATGTAGTGCAATGTTTGAATTTTATTTACATTGCCTTAGAGCTGGATGCCATATGTCCAGATAGAGTTTATAAGTGATTTATAAATGAATAATTTAGAAACAATGTATATATTTATTATTATTGATAAGGCTTTTCAGAAGGCATAGTCGGAGATTTAAGTTAAGTCTTTTGGATTTAATATGCTGGGCCCAAATATGCCATTTATCGAGGGTTATGCCAAGAGCACTTGAGATATGGATGTTGTATATAAAGACATCCAGACAGGGGGCGAATCTGAGGGTGAATGTGGTATGAGTAGATTTGGATTGGTTTATTTTAAATCTCCAGTTGGTGTACCAGTCCTTCATGAAAATGAGATGATATTGGAGATTTTGTGTGGCTAAGGTAGGGTCAAGTGAATGCCCTATCACCTGTGTAATCGGCAACCAGTATATTGGGTGATATTGGTTGGTCAGAGGCACAAATATTGTAAAGGATGGGGAAAAGGATACCACCTTGGGGAACGCCAACAGATATTGATGAAAATCAAAAAATATATAGATTATTAGTATCTTTAATTTATAGTAAGTATTTTAATAATATGATTTATTATTATATTAAGTTGATAATATAATTTAATATGACATAATCACAATCATAGATAAAACTAGACATTTTAATAATTAGGTGACACCAAAACATTGAAAGAAAATTATTAGGAAACGTATAATTAGACGATTAGTGATTACATTGTCTTATTATAGTTTAAACACATCGCCCAAGTCAGAACAAAAATGTCTAGTCTAATCATATATATATCTGTGTGTCTAGTATAGGAGTGGTCTATTCATGTATAAATAATCTATGTGGTCAAGGCATCTGATTGGCTTGATCCAGAATTTCACCTATAATCATAATGTAAAATATTTATTCAAACAAATATTACTACTATATATCTGTAGGACAATACATAAGTTATACTACAAATGGTGTAACTTATTTACATCTCAAATAATTATTATTTCAATACCATGCAACTTAAATAATGATTTTCTAAATAGGTAGTGATAAAGTATAATAGTATACAATTAAGAAACTATTCTTATTAAAATAAAAATCAATAACATATTATAACTTCCAGAAGTATGGAATAGTACTATATAAATAAAATATGTACTTACTAGTGTTTAAGTCAGTAAACATATCACTTTTCATGGAATCTTCCATAATTGTACTAATATTGATATTATAGCGGTTTTTATTCTGTAAAATTATAAAACAAAAAATTAATAAATGTCATTAGTCATAGTCTGGAATAAACTAAACAAGTATGTAGGTATATGAACAAATATTATACAAATAAGTAGATAGGTGCATTAATTTAACAGTTATTTTGTACTATAAACATGATATTATAAAATAAATTGTTTATTATATGCTTCAAGGTAGATTTCTGAAGAAAAGAGACTTAAACAGACTACTAGGATGACCAAAATAAAAACAAATAGATAAGATCAAGAGTGATCTGTGATTAAAAGCATTGGTTTTAAAATATACTATATATTTTACACAAGATCAAACACCTACAAATCAAATGCCATAAATTAATATAAATATCAAAATTTAAAAAAAACAACTGAAAACAAATTAATTCATTAGTTAATTATAGTAATTTCTCATGTTAGTACTGTTTATATTTAACAACTAGTTTTGTAAAAAAAACAATCACTGATAAATAACATTATACAAAAATCACTAAGGTGTTAACCCAAAAATAAGGAATATGTTGTTACCTAAAAAACAGTTTAGCATTTGTCGTTTAGATTTGTGTAGATTTTAAGCAAACCATAATGGCATGTAAAGAGACGAATTCGAGGCATACCTAAATTTACGTAATGTTTTATTAACCTTTAAATAAAATATCTGTATTCGATTTTTTGCTACGGCGTTTATATTATAAATCAATAATGAATAATAATTTTAATTTTATAGTGAACATTTTATTACATACTTTTTTCCTATAATTATATTCTATTGTAGTTTTCAAATAACGGAAATTGACGCGGGATGTCCGAACCTCAGAGATGCGCGTGAACCGAAAGCACGAATCAGTTTAATATTTACTAACAAATGAAACGGCGTAAAATTAATGATAATAAATCATAAACCGCAAACAGTGTAGAAATATACAGAAAAAAAAATTTGAAAATTGGAAAGGATTTCCAAATAATAATGCCTTGTAATTATAATATAGGTACTTTGAATTTTCCCTTGATTTAATTTTTTATTAATTCAAAAATTCCATAAATGGGTAGAAAATTAAAAATTTCTTTTAAAATTAAATCAATTTTTAACCATAAAATTACTTTTTGATTCTGTCTACACTGACAACAACGTGACAACGGGTGTTCTTAACACGAGCGTCTTGAGATGGCGTTAGGAGTCAAATTTAATTGAAACGGTTTCTAATGTATCGCCTAATGGAATATCTTCCATTGTTTTGTTGAATTCTAATTGTTTTTAAGTGTAAATAAATAAATAATTACAATTAATTTCGTATTATTTAAATCAAAATCAATTTTCACGTTACGATAAGGCAATGAATGCGATAGTGTGATTGTGATAAAAAAAGACGATCGTGTTCTTAACGAGATGTGGTCAGATCTTCCAAAAAATGATAACGTACGATAAGAAATAAATTTCAGATAATCTTAAAAATACCGGTACCCCATCATTTTAGCAAAAATTCGCCAATAGAAATTTCGTACTTGAAAATTTAAAACATTGCCTTTAGCAAGTAGTATTGAACATAACTTCAAATAATCCAATATTGTTACGTCTGTCTCTTACATTCGTAAGCTCGTGTCGGAACTAATCTCATAACGTTTTTAACCGTGGGACAAACGACGGTTTCTTTATTATTTACGGATCTAACCCCCCGAACGGCAGGCCGTGATCTAGCGTCTAACTCTGTTCAGGTGAAGAGTTCGGACGAAAACGAGTTCTGTTCGCGCATGGTCTTCTTGCTTATCTTGCTGCGGGGAGCGCTGTGGTATGCCGACGCGCGTTTATACGCAGTGAGGATAGTGTCACGACGTTTGCGCGACGCACCGTGGTTTTACAAATTCGAACCTAACCGGGTGTATACACGGCGGCGCGCCGACGACTCCGATAGATGACCGCGGCGGTCATACAATGGCCGACCAATCGCAGAGCGTTTGATCTCGCCCGTGAGGGGGGGGGTCCGACAATTGTTGGCGGCTCAGTACTGTTGCGCGGGTTTGGGCACTCTTAAGTTGAACCGAGTATAGATCAGTGTTTCTTAACCTGTGTTCCGCAAAGATCACTTACGGGTTCCACGAAAGTGCTTTTATCAAAATATTATTTTATCGCAATGCTAATGTTGCCGTTTACCGCCATATTTTGTGTACTCTTCTTTATAAAGACAATTTTCACAGGGGTTCCGCATAAGAAAATATTATCGTTCGGTGTTCCGCGATATAAAGGTTAAGAAACACTGGTCTATAGATAGTATTATCTACAACGGCTACAATAAACAATAAACAAAATAGTAATATATATTTAGTTTATGTTATAAAATCAATTGTCGTATATATTTAGTATATTTACTGTTCTATGGTTTATACAACATACAATCCCGAAATCCAGATCGTGCTTTATAGTTCCCGGTATTCTCATTGATGCTGGAGAGTATTTTACGTTCGCACAATAGAAATGAGATTCATGAGAATGGTTTGCGCGGATGTGTAAAAATATTTTCACAACCGTGACATAAACACAACACAAATACACAGTATTGGCAAATTGTATAATACCAATTGCAATATATACTATATGACATACTCGTCTATATTATAATTAATAATTGCAGTTACGCAGAAATATTGTTTTTATATAATGGACGAGGAACAGTTGTCACAATTTGATAGGTGAGTAACTATTACATGTTATGTGATTGATATGACACCGTTAAATCATATTATAATTATTTACATGCATTATTTTGCCTCTTAATGTATTTTTGTGTTATTGGGTTAAGTTAAGAGACGCATAGTGAGTTTGAAAAAAATTCAATTCAATCGGTCTATCATATTTTCTAATCATACTATTTAAATAATATATACTTAAAATTTACACGTTTGTAAAACATTAATAAAATAGAAATATTCTGCATTAAAATTATCTGTAACTCTTTAAAACTTGGAATAACAGTAATAGTATACTGCCCACAAATCAATTTGGACTAAGTAGATAAAATATGCAATATGTAAATAATAATACATTAAAATTAATAAAACCATAAAAAAATAATACTATTTCTACATTATACAGTGATGTTTATTCTCACAAATTATAAGTATATGTATCATTTTAGCTACTAAAAACAAATCCATGAACATACAAATTTAACAAATTCCTTTTATATATTTAAATATATTATATATTTAATATTTTGTGTTACAGAACTATTAATGAAGAATATAATACAGATGAATATGAACAATATTTTAATGAACTTTTAGAACCGGAAAATGAAAATACAGAGAATGAAGAAACTCCTTCAGTGTAAGCATATCAAATATAAAACTAAAATTTACAAACATTTAAATTTATGAATAAAATTTAATACAAAATGCCACGGCCCTAGAGACCTCAATCACCTCAACCTTACACACTTTTCATATTACTAATAATAATATATTATTTATTTAATATTATGTGTATCAGATTTACCAAAGAAGAACATAATAAAACTGGGTCCGATCAAAACATCCATAAACTTTCAACTATAACAACAAATGATAATGAAGTAACAAATAGATCTAATTTGGACTCCGAGTAAGTATATAAATTATAAAATTCACATTTTGATAATATATTTGATTTGCGACACAGTATGATACCTATGTATAACATCAGAATAATTCAAATTGCGTAATTAATATGAGCGTTTGAGGAAAAGTACCTATGATCAATATATTAAATGTATAAATAGCTTTTGTGTTTCGAGAACTTTTAGAAATAAGTCCAATTTCACCCTTTTGTTGTTTTTTGCTGATGTATTAAGGTGTTCAATGTGGTTAGTTTATTGTTGGGATCAGACAGTTTATGGTTATTTTGTTTAATTTGTTCAAGGTTTAATTGTAATTAAAAAAAAAAAACTAAAAATAAATGTTTCATATTGATAATACTTAATTTTGTAAAACAATTACTTCAAAACAATTTTTGTATACTACTACTATCTAACAAAACAATTATTAGATAAATTATATTACAAATTTTGTTTTTTTTTTTTTTTTTTGAAGTATCGACCTAATGTAAATTAATAGCTATATGTAACTAATCTGATTGATTCGTGGAGTAGTAATATTCACACAAATCTTCCATTGCTGTTCGTTCAAAAAAAAAAAAAGCTGATCGCCTTGCTTTTTTTTTTAGGAACCTTAATTCTTCAGATGCAGAGTTTGATATAATTGATAAAACTGTTTACAAAAATAGACTACAAGATGAAAGTGATCATAAAAATTCAATTGAAGCTATGATGCTTATGGCAAATAAGGACAGTGCAAATATTCAATGTGGTTAAAAAATGTATGTATGCGATGTGTATAGTGAGGTATTTCTAAGAAAAGATTTGTTGATCATTCATATGAGGACCCATTTGGGTGAGAAGTATTACACCTGTAATGTGTGCGAAAAATGTGTCACTATTAATTATTTCAAAAAAACCCTTTCAGGTGAAAAACCTTACGTGCCATACGGCTTTTACAAGCAAAAGTCATTTAAACTGTTATGCCAAGATCCATATAGAAGGAAAGTCATACAAATTTGATGTGTGCAATACGAGGTTTACGAGTCTCAGTAATTTTTCCGTTCATATATAGACTAACTCCGATGAAAAATCATATTAATGTGAATTGTGTGATAGGGCATTTCTATAGAAATACACTTTGATCTGTCTTAAGAGATGACAGATCAAAGTGTATTTTAACTTAACCATCACCTCCCCATTGGAGTGAAATACCGTTTAAATGTTATTTGTGTAATAAGACATGTACAACCAAAACAATATTGAACCTTCATACAAAGTCCCATTTCGATAAAAAGTTTTTCACTGAGCAATCTGTGATGAGGTATATCTAAGAAAAACCACTTTAATCGAGGCTTTGTGGGTTCATATGGATGAAGTTTGTGATACAATGGTCCATATATAACAAAAGCCTGTGAAATTTGCAAGACATTATTTTTTGTCAGTCATACGGTGACCCATACAGGTGAAAAGTATTACAAAGTTGGTGTGTGTAATCAGAAGTTTTCCACTCAATCTAATTGTACTGCTCATACAAGGATTCATTCAGGTGAGAGACTCACCATTGTGAAATGTTTGATAAGTCATATATAACTAAATATTTTTTGTTAAGGCATATGCGAGTCCACACTAGTGAAAATATGAACCTATAACCATACATTATATCTAAAGAATTGGTTTTTTTTATTGCACTTTGAATATTAATAAAAACATTGTTATAATCAAACTAGTTGTGTACATGTTTTGTGTTAAAAGAGATACTTAACATTTAAAAAAAAAAAAAATGTTTCTTATCATGGTTAATATAAATGTTAGTTTTGTAAAATAATTGGTTTATAATATCTCTTTTAAAAATTAATGATAGGGCCATTTCATTTTGGGCCAAAGTATAGCTGCCAAACCAAATGAATGCTTTTTTACAAAAATAAAAACTTTCTCTAACTATCATGTTGGCTATAAATAAAATGGGCCATATTTAGATATTGGGGCCTCTTAAATATATTTGCCCGACTACATTATTAGGACTTCTGCACTACTGACTCCCATAATACTAATACTACTATCTAATTAAATTAAAAAGTGATTGTAATTGAAGAGTTCCACTAGGTATAAGAGTTTTTCCTGCATGTTTTTAGTAAAAAAACAGACCTTGCGACCATATTCTTCTTATAAAAGTTTTAATTGATTGAACTTAATAATATCTTTAAATATTTGTAAAGTTTTGTGAATACATGTTAATCATAATTTCTAAAAAGCCTTAAGCTAGGCTTTTAACAATTTCCTTTAATTTTTTTTTTTTTAACTTTATTTAAATTGGTGGTTAGTTACACAAAACTAAGATGATGTATAATTAACTTGCTGTAATGTTTTTTAAATTTTTTTTAGGAACATAAGTACCCCAGATGCAGAATTTAATCAAATTGATAACACTGTTTACAAATCTAGTCCAAAAGATGAACATTACCAAGAAAATACAATTGAAATTTTAAAGCCCATGAAAATTAACGATAGTGCAAACGTTCAATGTGATTCAAGAATGTACGTGTGTGATGTTTGTAAAAAAGTATTTGTAAAAAAAAATTTGTTGATTGTTCATATGAGGACCCATTCGGGGGTAAAGTATTACATATGTGACATATGTAGTAAACGTTGTGTCACTCTTGAAGAATTGACCATTCATACAAAGGTCCACTCTGGTGAAAAACCTTATTGCTGTGATATTTGCCATACAACATTTATAAATAAAAGTCATTTTAACTGGCACATCAAGTCCCATACACAAAACAAACCATACGTATGTGATTTGTGTGATAAGGCATTTTCCACTTCTAATAATTTGTCCGTTCATTCAAAGACCCATTCCGGTGAAAAACCATACTACTGTGAAGTGTGTGATAAGGCATTTCTAAGGAAGAGCTGTTTGATTAGTCATAAGAGGACCCATTGGAGTGAAAAACCGTTCAAATGTTATATGTGTAATAAGACATTTACAACTAAAAGTTCTTTGAACGTTCATATAACGATCCATTCGGGTAAAAATTCTTATACATGTAATATGTGCCGTAAGACATTTCTAAGAAAACATACATTGGTTATTCATATGAAGGTCCATTCGGGTGACAGGCCCTATAAATGTGATGTGTGTAATGATGCATTTAAAATAAAAAACACATTGTTTAATCATAAGATGATCCATTCAGGAGAAAGGCCCTATGTATGTCAACTGTGTAATGCAACGTTTCAAAGAAAACACTCATTGACCATTCATACTAGGACCCATTCAGGTGAAAAACCTTTTAAATGCAATTTGTGTAATAATAGTTTTACGACCAAAGGATCTGTAGTCATTCATTTGAAGTCACATTTAGGTGAAAAGCCTCACAAGTGTCATCTGTGTAATAAGGCATTTTTAAGAAAATACGCTCTGACCAATCATATAATGACCCATACAGGAGAAAAGTCCTATAAATGTGAATTGTGCAACAAGACATTTTTAAGAAATAATTCTGTACATTCAGGTGAAATAAATAACAAATGCGATAAATGTATTCAAAAATTTCCCACTCAGTCTAATTTTACTGCCTATACGAAGATCAATTCAGGTGATAAACCTTACCGTTGTGAAGTGTGTGATAAGTTTTATGTAACGAAATACACTTTGCTACGGCATATGCGGACCCACGCTAGTGAAAATATGAACCTATAACTACTATATATTATATCTTAAGAATTGTAGTCTGTATTGCATTTAGAATATTAATAAAAACATTTTAATAATCAAACTGTTTGTGTTCATGGTTTTTATACAGAAAAGTATAATTAATATATAAAAAATTGGTTTGTTCTTTATGTCAATAAGGTTTAAAATAACTTCTGTACCTATACTACTAATCAAATAAATCACTAGGTACTAGATAATTTGTTCTACAAAATTGGTTTTGTCCAAGTATTAACTTTTTTTAAATTGATTCCTCATTATATACAACCATGCTGACCTGATGCTTTTTCCATAGATGGAAATTTATCATAATTTTAGAGGGGGTCTGATATTTTAAAATATTTTAGTGTATATAAAAAGCTGTTCTCGCTTGCAAAAATCATCTTGCCATGGGATACCAAAGTATGATTTATGTTTGACATCTTATATCATATATATACAAGTTGGTATTTATATAATATTTGAGTATATTTAAGGAGGGCTAATTTCTATGTTTGTACATTTTGATGGGGCTTAGCCCCCAAATTTTCTCTTATGGTTTTTTTTTTTAAAATTTATTTTGTTTTTCTAGGTTCCTCAGTAGCTTAGATGTAGAATTTGATAAAATTGATAACACTGTTTACAGAAATAGGCTGAACATTGTTTTATCACTTTTCTGAGGATTTATGCCACTGAAAAGCCTTGTCTTGGTTGTAAATTATACATAATTTATTTTTAAGTGTTATTGTTTGAGTATATTGTTTAATAATCAACTGTTGAGAGACACTCAAGTTGTAGACACTTTCAAATTACTGACATTACAAAATAAAACTTCATAGTCTCTAGAAAAAATATCAATATTTTTCAAACGCATTTTTACCCAGCTGTATAGATTTGAGTGAGAAAATACCTTTTTTTTTTTTTTTCGTTATTTTAGGAATTATGATTTTTTTTAAAATTTAACTAATTCAGGAAGATCGGTTTCGGCGTGAATTTAACACTAGGTATACCAGGAGGTTACCACTTACCATACTCATAATTATTAATGACACTACGGGGTCGTGATAACTCTGCTCAATATCATTGTACGACCACAAGACAGACAGTACCATGTGTTAATAACGTTATCAATCTAAACTCCGTGATAAGCCGTGGTCTCGGGCACAGCGATAAACCACTTCACCGGAAACCGGGTAAGACACATTTGATTCCCGCCAAACCCGATCGTTTCGAATATTTTTCAATTTTGTTGTTTTTTAAACGCAATTCGTGAAGGATTAAAAAGGTCATAATAAAACATTTAAAAGTTAATTACACACGCTTGGTACTAACCAAACACTTTATAGTTCTCGTTACAAAACGCATCAATTTATAATCTTGTTTGTTATATCGGATTTATATGATACAATTAATAAATATAATAAGCGATATACGATAAAAGCGTTTGTAGTATGACTCGCGAGCACTTGTACACAGTAAATTAAACCACAACACTCTCCACTAATAATCATAAAAATATCTTTAAATTTAAAATATTGTCTTTGAAACATAAAACTTAAGAAAAATGTTCAACGATCTATACGAATTACAACAGATGGCCTATAATATAAAACATTGTAGATAAAAAAAAAAAAAAAACTAATTCATTTATATTTAAAAATGACCAAAAATGCAAAACAATATGCATACATACATATATATATATATATATATATATATATATATATATATATATATATATATATATGTATATGTTTTGTATTTATGCTGTTCATGAAGAATGGCGCGAGTTGTTAGCTAAGATATCGTTGTACAGGATTAATGGGGGAACAAACGCAACACCCATAGGTCGTCTAGTTATAATTAAACAAATTGTTGTGGAATTTTTCAATCAGAACACTTACGTATATGATATATCAAGTAATATATATAAAGGCTCCCATCAGAATAAAAAAGTAATTTTGAATATTACGAAATTCGTCATAAACTACTATTGTAGATAACATTGTAATATTTATGGACGTATACAAAACATGAATTTAATATTGTAAACGTTGTAATGAATAAAATATGTTAAATAACAAACAATATAACAATAAAGTACCTAACTAGTGAAAATATAATACTATAGTAAATTACTTATCGGAAAGGGCTTTGGGATGAACTGTTTATATGGAAACGACATACTCTTTATTGACTTTATATGATTGAAACTTTTAAGAAGTTATATAATATTTAATTCACTTTAATACATTGGTAACTCAAATAGCCATAAAGAATTGCATTTCCGTTCGTCGACGTGTGATGTGTTGTAACGTAGCAATACGTTAAATAATTATTATATTTTCGAAATGTATAATATCAATACTTTTTCAACCGTATTTTTCTTTCATTAAACCGAACACTTTTTCGAATTGTACGTTTTTCTTTATTGGATGTCCGACATTGGCCCGGCACTATATTGTAGCTACGCTAATGATGTTGAACAACTTTGAAAATTATAACCGAGCGTTTTACATGGCGTACGACGATTGTGCACAAGTTTCGTTTTGAATTATTTGTCTAAACCTAGTTGATAAATATACGATTACCATAGGCGTGTCTACAATTTATTCGCGGATGTGGCCAACAAAAATGTCATGGGAGATAACCAATAAAGTCAGTCCCCATAGGCGTCGATCGAGAGACTCTTACGGGGGCTTTGCCTTTACCTAATATATACATATTGTTATACATATATAAATATATATATATATTTTTTTTTGAAACTTTATTTAAAATAATATATTTACAATCTATACAAACATGGTATAATAAGTAAGTCTGATGGTTATTTGACAATGACATTTAAGATTAGTAAAGGAAGGCTCCCAGCGGTGCCACCTGACAAGTTTAAGTTAAAATTTTTATGCTTTTAGCATATCCCTAAGCCATTGTCTTTTTAACCTTCTGGGGCAAAAGAGTGGCAGAAGATAGAATTTGAATTAATCGGTTGGAATGCGAGTGGAGCTTTGAATAGAATTCGGAGTAATGCGATTTGGCCAGGATGTTGAGAGTTGGTAGATTCAGGTCTTTGTGGAGATGTTTGTTGGTTACATACTAAGGGGCAGAGGTAATTGTGCGGAGACAAATAGATTGAAATGCTTGTAGGGTTTTGGTGTTTGACGGTTTTGTCAATCTTCAAAGCTGGATGCCATAGAGTCAGACCGGACGGATTATCGATTTGTAAATATGTATATATATATAAAAATAAAAATAAAAATCGATTATTCGAACACACGTGGCACGTATAGATTATTATTAATTGTCATAGAACAGCTGATATAGTCGCGTCGCGCTAGAACGATTTAATAACGTTTTTCATCGATTTTGTTAATTTCCATTACTTACCATACTTTCATAATATGAATATTCCTATGGAATTCGCATTATCTATTGCGCAAAGGAAACCTCCGCAGTGTTATTCTAAATCGGTGTTTCTTAACCTTTTTTAATATCACGGAACACCGAACGATAATATTTTTTTATGCGGAACCCCTATGGAAATTATCTTTAAAAAGAATAGTAAACAAATTATGTGCGATAAACGGCAACATTATCATTTTTTAGTGCATTCACTAAAATACCATTTTGGCAAAAGCACTTTTGTGGAACCCCTAAGTGATCTTTACGGAACCCTAGGGTTCCGCGGAACACAGGTTAAGAAACACTGTTCCAAATCGTTTCACACACGACGATTAAACATCTTTTGTATTATTATTAATCGTATTGTTCTACAGTCTAATACGTTACGTCACATCAACGAAATGATTACGGAATATATGCATTATAATATATTTCGAATATCACGAAACTAATAATTTTTATTTTGATCAGTATGCGTATTTGAATGATAGTGTCTTATCTCTTCGTACAGTTTGTTCTCCAACTCGGCCTCCTAATGTACAACACACAGAACGAGAAGAACATTCGTCAATATATATGATTACATACGTATTATTGCAATGTGTAAAATAATTGTAATTATCGGTCCCGTTAAAACAGTGTTTCCCAACCGGTGGCCCGCGGTCCCATAGATTTTTTCTTCGATTTCTATTACAAATTAATTATTATTTTTTTTTTTTAAATAGCGAAAAAAATTACGACTTATTGAGGAACCGTATAATATTATACGGTTATCTTATCGTTGTGGCTACAGTAGACCGATAAGCATTTTCCACTTTTATAAGTGTCTAGGTATCAGAGTAATAAATTGAAGTATAATTATATATTAGTGAAGTATAGTAATAAAATGTAAAGTAAAATAATAAAAGTTAACATTTTTCGATAAATTTTTTGTATTCTTGTTAATGAGTAAAAAAAAAAAAAAAAAAAAAAACGGTATTCCTAGTTATCGTAAAATCGAGGGGGTCCGCGACCTATAAAATATTCTCGTAGTGGTCCGTGGTGGTAAAAAGGTTGGGAAACACTGCGTTAAAACGATGTATTGCCCACCGAATGGGCTGCGTTTGCGTCGGCGTCGTGGACGCGGCTCTTGATCATTTTGAGCAAGGCGATCAGGTACGCGTGCCGCACCATCATGATGTCGACCGACTCGGACTCGACGGCGGACGTCGGCACGCGTTCCGGTTCGCGCGACACCGTGTCGTTCTCGTTCCATATTTCGCCCAGTTTCAGCGAATAGTAATGATAAATGTGCGCCACCGTGGCTTTGTCCCGGTAGTTCGCGGCCAGACCGCAAGCCCTTACGGTGTTGCCGTTCACGTCGCGGTCGTCCGCGCGAGCACGGCCGTCGTCCGGAAATCCCACCGACCGTATGAGCGCGAAGATCTTCGGCTGGGCGTACAGATACGCCGACTCCACCGCCGGGCTGCGGCCGGCCATCAGGTTTTCCGCCGTGGTCTGTTCACGCTGCTCCCGGAATATGTACAAGTCGTCTGCGAAATCGCACTATAGTTAATCGAATACCCCTAACCCAGACGTGGGGAGGGAGGCTCTACTCGGAGAAATCTGAACAAAATATTATGAGCTCTCTACGCGTATTACTTTAGTTTTTATAGCCGAAAACTTATTAATTAAAAAAAACTAATTCAAATTTTAAAATGCTTTTTTTCAAGACCGGCAATTTGAAGGCAAAAGCCACTTGTGTGAAAAATGTCAACACTCTACGCCCACGGGAAATCACTTTCTATAGACCGGCAGACAGTCCCGGACAGACTCTTTGTTTTATTAGTATAGATTAAAAAAAAAAAAAAAAAACCGCAAAAGTTGAATCGGATTTTTTCGCTACGCCAGATGTCGCACATAAGTTCCACATAACCCTTGTCACTCTTGGCGGACTTCCATTTTTTAATTCGACACTTGGCCGACTGATACGCGGCCAGATCAACCAACGCCCCGAGTATTACCAGCTGTACCGGGTATTTGGCTTTCTGTAAAATAATATTCGTAGTGTACATTTTCCTCGCGTTTGGAAAACGGACACGGTGGTCCAGGTGTGTCCGTAATGCTATACGAGGCGTGATAAAAAAATACCCGGACTGCGTTAATAATATTTATATCAATAATGATTGCGAAACACCGATAATTTTTGTTCAATATAGAAGCTTCTGACGAGTATTTTATATAGCGTTGGTTTGAAACCGATAACAATATTTATTTTTATTTCTTGGCATTTTTACGTAACCGTGTTTTAGTCGTGAATTTTATTATGGACGCAGTGAAAGAACAGCGTGTGTGCGTGCAATTCTGTTTTAAACTAGGATACAATTCTAGTGAAACTCTTGGAATTTTGCAGTGTTTTGAGTAGTTTAAACAAATTAAGGAAGGTAGGATATGCGTTAAGGTTAAAGGCAATGAACGACCTGGTAGACATTGACCTAAGAAACGAACGAAACTTTGGATCGTGTTCGTGAAATTATTCGAAATTCAATTATTAGAGAAGTTACAGACGATGTAGGAATATCATATGATTTTTATCAAGAGATATTAACCAAAGATAGGAAAAGTGGTTCTTGGATGCTACATCACGACAATGTCCCGGCTATTGCTCATTCGTCAGTTCTTAGCCAAAAATCAAACTTCAGTCGTTCCACAACCTCTATACTCATCTGATCTGGCTCCATGTGATTATTTTTTTTTGTTTCCTAAGTTAAAGTTAATGCTCAAAGAACGTCGTTTTAAAAAGAATTGATGGCATTAAACAAAATACGGAATATGAACTTCACAAGACATTCTTTTAAGTGCCTACCAGGAGTATTTACAAAAGTGGAAAAGAAGACGGCAGCAGTGTGTTGCTGCTCAAGAAAATTACTTTGAAGGTGATAATGTGTATTTATAATAATATTGTGTTAACAAAGATTTAATTAAAAAATCCGGGTATTTTTTTCATCACACCTCGTATAACGGTTTTTATTTTTCGTAATCATCATGACCTAACGACGGTCGAGCTCGATTCACGGGCTATAATGTTCAAAATCGAAATAGATTTAATTTAAAAATAAAATTTAAACCGAGAGCACAATAATAATAATTATTATAATAGTTAATCGGCGGGTGGGTCATACGGTCAAAACGTTCAGAAAAATCTCGACCCCGCCGGCCACAATGAAGTGTTCCGCTTGATTGCCTTGATGGATAATCGCGTTCTTAAAGAAATGTAATAAATCCAACAGGATGCTGTGAACACACCGGTTCTACGTTAGTACGTTCTGTCATCATACACACAGGCCCGGGATTAACGAATCCGAGCCAAATAAATAAAAACGTTTCAATTGATAAGGTAAAAAATTGCCAGAATTGTTTGAAAATTTAACCACTTCTAGATAGGGCCGATGTAAGTGTTCGGTGAAAATTGCAGGGTTCTACGATTACTCAATGTTTAATTACAGAAAGGAAAACAAAATGTTTTTAGGCGTGTAAATATATATATATATATATATATAAGTGGTGGGCACAGGGGCGCCTCAATAATACCGTCTAGAGCAGTGTTTCCCAATCGGTGGTCCGCAGTCCCATAGATTTTTTCTTCGATTTCTATTCCAAATTAATTATTATTTTTTTTTAAATAACGAAAAAAATTACAACTTATTGAGGAACCGTATAATATTATATGGTTATCTTATCGTTGTTGCTGCTGTAGACCGATAAGTATTTTCCACTTTTATAAGTGTGTAGGTATCAGTCACAAAAATCACACTAAGTAAATTATTTAGTATAGTAAAGTATAATTATATATTAGTGAACTATAGTAATAAAATGTGAAGTAAAATAATAAAAATTAACATTTTTCGATAAATTTTGTGTATTCTTGTCAATGAGCAAACAGAAGGTATTCCTAGTTTTCGTAAAATTGAGGTGGTCCGCGACCTATAAAATATTGTCGAAGTGGTCCGTGGTGGTAAAAAGGTTGGTAAACACTGGTCTAGAGTAATATTTCATAAATATTGGACATTTAATAAATTTAATAAATCCGGGCCCGTACTTGTTCGTGTATATTTTATGCGTATCACACGCTTGTACGTGTAATATTTTTCTAATTACCTCTGGTCGAAATTCTCTGCGTCGACATCATCGGTGAAATACAACGCTATCGTCCGCATTACCGTGTTGAAAACCATCATGTGCGTTTCGGGATTATGCTGGTTTTCTCGAAAAAATACGTTTAACGCGTTCAGCCCGTACAGCCCCACAGATCGGAAAGTGTTGCTGTCGGTTTTTAACGTATCCAATACGACCGCTACACCGAAACACCGTACGTTTACGCATAATTATATATATATAATATTATATTATATACGAGGATAGGCTGATAAGCAATGCCTCCTATCTGATGACTATTTGTAATATGTCCGATAAGATTGTCGTTTGTAGAGCATTAAATAGCTAAATGTTATTTGCTTTGTGTGTGCCGAGTCAAGTTTTTAGTTTGTTCGTACGTAATTTTTAATAATGGACTATCCAGATGTGCAGTTTGAACAGCGGACTGTTATTGAATTTCTTTGTCGCAGAAAATGTTAAACCTGCCGATATTCGTAGACGCTCGCTTTCGGTCTGTGGTAACGAAACTCTAGATATCAGTTCTGTTCGCCGTTAAGTATTACGGATTAAAGGTAGTGAAGTCGGGAAAATCGTTTTTTTCCGATCAGTAACGGCGACATGACGAGGCACATAAACAAAAAGTCGATGATTTGGTTCAAGCAAATCGGCGAATTAAACAAAAGCAGATATTTCATCAGCGTTAGGAATCGCTAAAGAACGCGTTCAGCACCTTCTCTCTGAATTTGGATACCGACAAATTTGCGCAAGATGGGTTCCAGGGATGCTGACTGACGAAATGAAACAGAACTGAGTCGACATTTGCCATTCTACAGTCCGGATTTAGCACCGTGTGATTTTTTTTTGTTTCCCAAACCTAAAGAAACATGTTAAAGGTACAAACTTATGAGAAAATTAAAGCAGTGATTTGCTGCTCAAGACGAACAATTTTATTTGGACGGCATTACAAAACTTGTTAAACGTTGGCAGAAATGCATTGACTTAGAAGGAAGTTATGTCGAAAAATTATAATACGTAAATAAATATGATTTAATTTACTACACATGTGGTTTCATTTCATTAATTTTTGTTCTCTAGTTTTAAAGGTATACGTATATAGAGACATTACTTATCAGGCCACCCTCGTAGTTAATATATTTCCACGACGAATCGTTTACAATTGATCAAGGCGTCCGCTTTGAGGGACTTAAACTTCCGTAGCATATCGTGACTGTCGTTGGAAACAATCCCAATGCAAACCAAAGCGTTGGTCATTGTGTCGGAAAAACATTCTTGGCATTTCTGCAACGACTTGATCAAAGTTAACAATCTATATATTGTATCGGGTAGATAAAATATTACAAAATAAAATAGAATGTTTTAATTGACATCGTGAAGTTATTGCACTTATAATTTTGAAAATTGCCTAGAAAATATTGTAATTTTACGTGGTTTCTTTTTAAAAAGAACTGGCTTTTCATTTTTGACTTTTTTTTACAGGCGAAATAGACGCAGCAAAGTATAACCGAATCATTAAATGAAATCGATTACAAATTATACAACGGTATCGGTATATGACCGTTTTATATAGAGTTTTTATAACTTATTGTTTATTAAAAGACAAGTTAATATTATGAACAAAGCAATATAGAAATACGTATAATTATAAATATGTTTAACTGGTTCGTACACTGCTGCGCTAACATGATTTTTATTTTATAAATATATCGCGTTAAACAAAACGAAACGCATTTTAAACTCACCTAGCTAAGAATAATGAAATAAGAAAAAAATAGATGCAAATGCTGCAATACCTTCACTGTCTTAGTTATAATATACGGCACGTAAAAATATCCGTAAGCGAGTAATAGGTACTCAACTGTGTGCAGCAATCGTTTTTCGTTGAATCGTCGACGGAATTTAGCAGTAAATGTGGCAAGTTCAACAACAGCCGGTTTAAAATGGCGTACACGTTATCCCCGTAAGTATTTACCGTGTCCTCGACGTTCGATAACATAATAAATTGTTTTAACAAAACCGTGTACAACTGTTGAAACTGTTTACAAATACGCACGTCGAATATCAATGTAAAGGATTACAAGAAATCAATTACATTTTAGTATCATTTTCAATATCTACTTTTAATTTTCGCGAAACGTTTATGAACACGTTAAAAACGACGTCCAACATGATGTTTTTCATTAAAAAGTTTTCGTTATCGAAATGAAACGGGACGCCGTCCAACCAATGCGAAATCCGTACGATTTCCGGCCAAACGCACACCATGACCATGTCTTGAAAGGGTGAAAAAAAAAAAGTTTTTCAAAATACATCCGGAGGTATATGTATACCTTTAAAATATATTAATTACAAAAAAAAAAAAAAAACCTATTAATTTCGCATCGTACCGGTGATTATTTCGTATGAAAATTCGCGTTCGTCGATCGAACAATTGGCTACGATCTCGCCGAGCGCATAACAAAAATCGTTTCTCATTTTACCAGGGACGTTTTTTTTAGTTTCGATTTTTATATTGCACAGTAGAATCCTGCAAAACGCGATTTGTACAATGATTTTCAACTGTTAAGCTGAGCGTCCATTAGGGCGGTTAGGTTAGGCCCGTCCAATGAGAGCGTTCTATGACTTTTTTAAAACAATTTTTTTTATCAACGTTACCATATGAAAATAACATTATCGGACATTATCATTTTTTGTGTTGTGTCTTGTTTCTGTTAGGTAAGGTTAGGTTTGTTGAGTATTATATATATATATAAATATATATTACTAAAAAAATGGCCCAGCAGCCAGTCGTTAATGGTTTTAAGTATTCCGGACTCTGTATCTTAATTAAACGTAAATACTTCGGATAAACGTGAAAACGGGCGGCCCGATGTTTACCGACGATCGCCGAAAACGAACGAATAAAAAGAAGAAGAAAAAAAAAAAAAAACAATATTGCACCTCTCTGCGTCCACTAGGGACGGGGTCTGCTAGCGCGGCGCGACGCGGTCCCGACCTCGAGAAGTGCCCGAGACCGCGCCAGAGCGCAATGGGCGCCGCGCTGCTAGTGGACGCACTTCCTCAGTCGTCGACATGGTTTTTTTTTTCTGCGGGGCCGTATCGCCCCAGCGGACGGCGCTCGGCTTTATACGAACAATATTACAGAACATTGTACAGAACACGCTATTATAATACCCACTCTAGTGTTTTACGGGTAATCCGCCGCGGCGGTTCGGAAGTGGCCATTCGCCCCGCGGAGAACATCCGGTTTAACAGCATGATTGCGAATTCGCATACGGTTAAACGTTCGTAAGTATCGGCGGGTGCCAGCAGTAAATCCGGGTCCAGCACGCCGACGAGTATCCGGACGCCGTCCGATCGCATCATGCGCAGTGCTGTAACGGCAGCGCAATCATTTTTAATATATATATATATATATATATACTTTTGCAATATTTATTCGTACGTGCGCGAAAAGTACCCGTGCAGTTATTGTACCAGGGTGCGTCAGAAATAAGGTTATAACCTCAGGTTTGATAAGGCTGTAAACGGGGTTCGGATCGAGATCAGAGAAAGCCATTAATTTATGCCATTGTTAGTACTTGTCATGGCTTGGACGGGAGAACCGCAACGATGCGTTTGTTGTCGAGGAATTTTTAAAAAACGGCCGGTCACCGATATCGACACATCGTGCGTTTCGTGTTCGGTTCGCGCTTGGTCGACACGATCCCGTCCCCGAACGCAAAACTGACTATTCGAAATTGGGTTTCAAATTTTAGACAAACAGGTTCAGCACTAAAAACAAAGCCCAATGGTCGACCTAAGACCGTAACAGCACTGGAAAATGTGCACTTTTTTGCGGAAGACGGCGTTACGGCAACGGTGACCTCTAATCGTTATTGTGTGATGCTTGAAAACTTAACCTAACCTAACCGAAATTGATCGATTTTTTTTAATGAGTATGAGTAAAGACAATGTGTGATTTCAACAAGATGGTGCCACCGCACACAGCTCATCGGTCATTCACCATTTCGCGAGAAATTGTCTCTTTACGTGGTGACATTGGGTGGCCACCGCGTTCACCAGATTTGAGCCCGTGCGATTTTTGCCTTTGGAGCTATCTCAAAAGTCAAGTGTACCAACATCGTCCCCAAACTTTGGAAGCCCTGAACGAGGTAATAACTCAGGAAGTCGCTGCCATTCCGTCCGAAATGACCCGTACAGTCATAGATAACTACCGAAAAAGGCTCAATCAGTGTATTGAAAACGAGGGCCGCCACTTAAGTGATATAATTTTTAAAAATAGTTTATTAAAATGGCATTTTATGTAAAATTTATAAATAAATAACATACTTTTTGATATTTGACTTGGTTTGGTATTTATAAGTTACACAAATCAGGGAGGTTTTTCTGACGCACCCTGTATATTACGAAGTAGGACTCGGACGTTGTCGCACCCGCCAACCTTTCTTCTACTGCTCGAATTTATCACCGAATATGTTTTAAATCCGTTTCATACGAGTTCGGGTTAAACAATTTATGGTTAAGATTTTAAATTTGATTGCGAATTCGTTGATATTTCACATTTACAGTATGTTTTTTAAATTTTTTTTATTAGTTTTCATTTGTTTTATGTTAATTATTACCGTTAATGTATAAATATGATACAATAAGATCCATCTACAACAATTAATGAATAATAATAATAATAATATTAAATAAAGATAAGATTTAAATGCGAGTTAATATCGGCGTTTATCCGAGCGCCTGATATAACATTTTTAACGAAACTTTGTTATTTGTTTAGCGCAATTTTTGGTTGATTTTTTTAGTGTAATACTGCAATCACTTTTACCAGTTTTTCACTGCAACGACATCCGAGCCCTAAATTACCACAATTTTAAGAAAAACGCGGACAAAATTCCACTCTAACAATAATATTAGTCGTCCGTGTTACCCGACTGGTCGGACACGACCGCGACGTTATACGATAGTTTCAACAGGTCGTCGAGATACGTTTGACTGATACGATCGTTGCCGATGCTCTGCACCAGGGTCGCCGGTAAATCGCTTTTTTCGACGGCTTCGTGACAGCACCGTAAGCTGACCGAATTTTCGGGTACGGGTTGACGTCTGAGCACAGACGATTGGAGTACGCCAATCGCGATAATACTGAGCTCGGCGTGGTCGCGGACCGACCGAATGCATTTGCCTTAATGTTTTAAACGCGCGAAATAATTATTATCATTGCCCGATCGACTGAAATATGATGACCAAGTGCACCATCCGAAAGTTGGGGTACCAGCCTATACGTATAAAAAACAAATCGTGGCGAGGTGCCCTCTCGCTTGCCCAGTAATATAGATACATATCAACGCGCGGGGTAAAATTTTAAATAATGTTTAAATGTTATTTTGGGTGGGTGTAGACGACTGCTGGCATTTTATCTACCTTATATTACGTCGTTATTAGATAATATAAAGTGGATTATTATACGTATTTTCCATTAGTACGCGAAATACCAGCGTTTGAGGTGTCATTTTGTGATCGCCAACGTGATAGATATACGACAAAAGCGTGCGCACTGATTGTGCAAAACTAATATGCAGAAATAATTGAATGTAGAAGTATGTCCAGAATGTTTTTCTGGTATGTGTGAAATATAATTACGTAACTTGTAATATTAAATAACGAAAGAACTCGAATGTAATGTTTAAATTCGATAAAAATAATATATATTTGTTTTAAAATTAACTAAAATAAAACGAAAATAGAAAAATTAAAAAAGTCTTAATTAAATTGTATAAACCAACTTTTTTTTTTTTATATACAATGAAATTTGAATTCAAAATGAATAAATGTTAGAAAAATACGTTATATCTAATTATGGACAATTTCCCCCCCGCGCCACTTACTGATAGTTAATAATTATTTACATTTGTAGGTATTAATTATTAGTAAAATCATAAAACGAATTTCGAGCGTAGTTGAGTATATATATAAAAAAAAAAAATAATAAAAAATTGGGGCGTGGAGAACAACGTTGTACCGTTTGCAATTGCGTTAATCTGAACCTGATTATTATAATTCGTTTATATTGAAATCGCGTACAAAATATTTAAAATATTCAAATATTATATTTATTACGGAATATTATACCCATTACGTCGTAGAATCGTATTAACGTCGATAGGTTTTCCGAACATTGCGTTGCATTTTCAACGGTCGGCGGCATCAAGCAAAGGGCCAACATCCTTTTCAGATAATACACGTACTTCGGTTCGGACGCAAAGTTTTCGGCCAAAAATTCGATCACGTCGTTTGCGTGGAATAAATGCTCGAGCGACTATATTTTAAAATAATACGTTGAACATCATAATTCGGAATGCCAATTTATAATTGATCAATAATATGGAATTGATTTATCTATCGATCGGATTTACTATCATTTAAACGCTTCAGAAACGCACAAACCACATCTGTTTTTTAATCGAATGGCGCTAATTTTTTATTTTAATATTTTGGATAATGACATACAAGTTTATATCTATTTCCACAAAACAAATTTAATGCCACGTATCTACAGATATGCCTATTTTGATCGGATTCAGATTGTCCGTTGCTTTGTTATTATTTTTCATAGTGTTGTTATAATCAATAGCAATAATTTAATCTACTATTATAAAATAAATGAGTACAAATCCATACACTGTACTTTTACTCTTAGAAAGGGAAAATGTCCAGGGAATTAGTCTCAACGAACAAACCTTGCCAACAGCACAATGCATTCGGCATCACCGTTGATCAACGATTTACCTGGTGACCATACTTACGACAACAAACTCTTATCCTTAAACGACCGTGTTCGTCTTCTCCGCTCTTTTCTAACCTCCCCAATCATATAAAATCGCCAACTAAATTACTAATCGATAAACTTTTCCTTAAACCAATATGGACGTATGTAATCCAACTTTGGGGCAACCCTCTGCAACCCTCCGTGCTATAACTAAAGCACCCTATATGTTTTAAACCAGACCTTACATAATGTTCTTGCAATCTCTCCTGTCCACGATGTACATAAAACCTTTTATAAACGTTTTAACCTAAATCTACAAAACCATACAAGTCCTTTAATCAAAGGACTTGCGTCTGTTTGCATACCTGGCAATCCCCCCCCTAAAAGATTAATAAGGAGATTGTGTCGGGACCTTCTAACCCAACCTAGTGCACAACTTCTTGTATCAAATAATTTTTTATAATTGTACAAATAACCACCCAATAATTTCAAAATCCGTCAAAGTGCCTTCAATGGAGGGCTTCTTTATTCTGTCTTTCACGCTATGTTATAATTTCCATCACGTTCGCGTATTGTCCATGCATTGTAACAGATTGTAAAGTAAAAAAAAAAAAAAAAAATTCATTATTATAATATAATAGCCGATTTATTTGCTGCGTAAAAACATTATTGATTAACAATGTTGGATTGAAAATATTTTAACAAATATTAGGGGCCTATAATAAACAACATCTGTAATCGAAAAAACTATCAATCTAACCCGTGAGCACTGACCACGACTTTTTTTGTTGTTAAATATTTTATTTTTTACAATATTGCGTCCCGTAGATCGGCGCTTGTCTACATTTTTACCGCAAGGTTTCCACCAGGCGGTCGGTCGGCCGTTATTTGTTACCGACCCGGTGGCGGAGAAATATAATCGCTGGTATCAATACAACCGACTTGGGTCGTTATCCCGGCCGACTTAGGGCTTCTAGTGATTTATCGTCGGTTCCCGAACCCTATACAGTATACAACTTCCGGAAGGGTGGACGTATATCTAGAGTTAGGTCAATTCTTTTTCGTGGTTTTTTTTTAATTATTTTTTAACACTCGTGTGGTGTTTGTTCGCTTTTCCGTCCATCAATAACATCAATATTTCCACATGCCTTAAATCCGTTTTAAAATATTTTGCGAACGCCATCGTATCAACATCGGTCTTTGCAAAATATAGAAATTACCCGGTGGCCGTTTGTTGAGGGTTTGCCCCACACACCGACCGCCCGTCAAAGATGTACTCCTTAAATCCGCTTAAATTCACCGATGTTATCAAGGGAAACGAATAATACCAATCGGCCAGTCCGAATACATAGGAAATAACTGTCCGCCTTATGACGTAATAATGCTATTCTACAATATCGTATACCATCTAATTCTAACAGAATTGCTCACAAAAAAAAAAAAAAAAAAAAAAAAAAAAAAAAAAAAAAAAAAAAAAAAAAAAAAAAAAAAACAAATAATAATTTCCGACAATAAATCCTTTGGCTAAATCAGGGATGGGCAGTTACATGCATCAAAGTTACGTAACTCGGTTGTTATTGTAACTTGCAACGATTAATCAGTTACAGCGTTTTCTATTGACTTTAAAATGTAACTTGCAATAAAAGATACACGTTATATAAGTTACAAAAATCGCCTTGAGTCATGCCGACTCAGCAGTTACCAAATATTATTTCAACAAACTATTAAAACAATTTTTTTTAGTTATCATTTCTAAATGCCAGAAAAAGTTGCAAATCAAACAAAAAATGCACAAACTATACTGGCTAGTTGGACGACACTCCGAGCTAGACTTAACCAGCAAACGTCTTTTGTACGTATCGATTGTTAAACCGATTTGGATTTATGGTATTCAACTGTGGGGTTGTGCCAGTAAGTCCAATATCGAAATAATACAACGTTGCCAGAACATCGCTCTTCGTACCATTGTCGCAGCATATAGGTATGATAAGAACGACATCATTCACCGCGATTTGAAAATTTCTTCCGTGCAGGATGAAATCACCCGGTTTGATCGCAAACATGTAAGAAGACTAGAGCTACATACAAATACAGCTGCCATACAACTCCTCGACAACTCGCAAGACATCAGACGACTCAAACGTCTGAAGCCATTTGACTTAGTCTAATTATTAGATTAAGTATGAGGTTGCTTCAATGGAAGTAAATCCCCACACAAGTTTTGTATATATATATATATATATATATATGCATAGGGTATTGTATATGTAATACTCCATTTATTTATATTTATAAAGATTCTTTTATCGTTTAAATAAAAATGCCTCTTAGGCAATTAAAAAAAAAAAAAAAAAAAAAAAAAAATTTCTAAATAAATCTACTATTCCATAGAATAATTTGAACATTTTAAAAATATAATTTTTTGAATTTTAACATACAACTTTTGTACAATTTAATGTAATTTATTTACTGACAACTATTATTATTATTATTATTATTTTTTACTATATAATAGTTTGTAATGTAACTTGTAATCAAGTTATGTAACCGTAACTTGTAATCAGTTACTCAGAATTTAATTCAATGCGAACGCGACTTACTATATTAACGTTGGGCAATTGTATTATATTTTCGATGTACTTGCACAGCCTATTGCCATAGCCGAGATTGTTTTTCACGCACCAAGAACTTTTTCGAAACAGATATTCGAGGTTATAAATATTTTCAATAGGTTCGGGACGATCGTCACAGTAGTCGTTCATTTTGATTATCTTTATCCTAATACGGTTATGATTTTAATAATCGAACAAGTCAAAGTACATATTTTACATTTAAAAAAAAAAAAAAAGAAAGAAAACAAAAATATACACGTAGGTACTTACTCATATGTGTAACATGGAAACGGATAATCAACTCCGCTGTTATATTACACACCTAACTACAGGCGCTTGTACTGGCTCCTCGTTTTATACCGGGAAATGATAAAATGGAGTCCAACAATTTTTTTTTCTTTCTTTAAGTGAAACTTGCGGTTTATCACATTTTTGAGCATTTTTACGAAGCCAAAATAATTATATCCGCATAAATAAAAGACGTACGAGCAGTAGTAGTATATAGTTGTGGTGTAGGTACGCAAAATGTCCGTGATTTTCACAAAATTGTTACGTTCGCGTGACGTTTTCGTAATATCGCGAACGCTGTGCGCCTGATATATTATCTATTTTATTTTATTTTTTGTCTTATCTATTCAGTCCAGTTGTATGGGCGATAAATTAATAACAAGAACAAAGTAAATAACGGACAATTCTGCAGAATTATATGACAATGATAAATTATTATAATTATTACTCGTCGTATTATTGTTTGGTTTATGGCGTTTATGAGTTTGGAATCGATGAACTACACATACATTTCCGAAACAAAAATGATTTATACAAATAACAGTTGAAATTACTGAATATATATATCCACAAAATACCTATTTTAATAAAATTAATGTTCACTCCAATAATTTCTATAGAATATATTCGAATTTAATAGTTGTATGATAATTAATAGAATTATATTATACTTGATTGACTATGCTAAGAGTATAATAAATATTATTTAGCTTTTAAAATGAAATTATACTATGTGATGTATTGTATAAAATATAAATACGATTATTTATGTTTAATAAAATGGTGAAATTAGCTTGTCTTTTCCATTTTGAAATTTAAACTGGATCAGTACTAAGAAATACGTTGCTGTGATCCCGCATACCTAGAATAAAACAAATAAATAATTTAATTATTAAAAACGATAAAATCCAATTTAATTTATCTATTGCATACATTTATTGAACATATAAATTTAACTCAATAAAAGTCTCATGCCGGTATATGATCTATAGAGTTTAAATTTAGTGGCTTTTCAATTTGTTTTTTTTTTTTTTTATTACTGAATTTATTCTGGATTTTGGATTCTGAGTGTAGCGAAAGGTATCTTACAAAGTGGTGTTTTTTTTCTTACCAGAACACAATTTTCGGTTGATAAAAATGCTTAGATTCTTTCCCCTTGAAAGATGCTGATTATTTGTCCAGTGGTATTTTATTTTAGAACATTTTCTAGATTCCTAACAGATTTTCTATAAAATAATAATAATAAAAAAAAAAAAAACTAACAATAAATAACGATGCATTTGTTTTATATTTGTTGATTTCCTAGTCGGCTTATAAGTGGAAAATAGAAAATACACGACTAATATCTACAATACCTACTTACTATAAACTTACCTGTAGTGCACACAGTTTCACTCATAAACGGTTTTTAATCACAATGGTTTATCGTGTTATTTAACCTAAATTACCCTATATCCTATATATTTCCATCTACTAACTATAGTGGCATGTCTATAGTGCAAGGTTTTATTTTTTTTTTAGATTTCATTATTTACAACATAACGTCATGGCCTGCCCACGGTGCGTAGTATATTTATTTTGTTATTGAGCAAGTTAAAGTTAAAGCAAGTTATTGTATATTTATTTAAAGAATACATATAATTAGAAATCTGTGGTCCATACGTGAAAATATTATAAATAATAAAACTATGATAATTATGTAACTCACTGCTTTGATAAAGTCCATGTTAATAATAATGTAACCTCCGATGTTCACTTTTATTTTTCTAGCGTTTACTCGTATCCAAAATATACTGATCTGAAACCGTACCGTAATGCCAGTGCACAGTTTCATAATTAACATTTTAATTTTAATAAAACATTATATTAATAATAATCGTTACCGATTTTTTGATATCCGAGTCTAGTTGAAATCCCTGCGAGAGTTTTAACTTCTGTAAACTCGCCAAAGTTTTTTGAGCCTGTTTATTAAAATTAATAATGTATATTTAATTTTAATATATTTATATATTTCTATAATCAATAATTTTAATAATAACATTCACTTTATGCATTGGCGGGCACAGAGGAATTTTGAGAGCGTATGCAGTCAACAAAAGTATTCGACCCACACACCCTTTTTAGATTCTGAGCCTAGCAAAGAACTTATTGGTTTTACTATGATGCGAGCATTTTTTTTTAATTGTTTATTTTGCTGTGTCTGTAAAGAAATTTTCGACCAAACAAATCTGGCCAATCAAAAACTTAATAGAAATTTTCTAGTGGCAAATTTTGTTGATTGTTTTTACATAATTATTACTAAAATTACTTTAATATCGATAAAATATAAATAACATAATTCCTAGCGTTCATAACTGTTCAAGTTGGTCATCGAGTTGTATTCATTTTTTTTTAATTTAATTTTTTCTCTCATTAAATATTATTATTTATTTTTGTAATATTTTAGTAAATTAATAAAACTACGTATATTATTATTTATTAAGGACTGCAGAAAAATAACTTGCCTGGTTAGACAGATGTTCCCCGATAGCGCAGAAACACGATAGTTGGAAGAAGAACAGGCCGATCTCAGCCATGTAATCGGCGGCCAGTATGGGAGCCACACGACTGTACGGATGGTTGTCTACGCGTAAGATAGCCAACAGTTCCATGATCCGGAGCACGGTCATTATGAGCCACACTATGTTGTACGGCCATTTGTATAGCAGGGACAGGACGTAGGCACGGTTCAGGCTGTCGACCAGCCGGCTGAGTTCGTCGTGGACGTCGGACAGGCGGGTCAGCAGACGGCGGGCCGCCACTGGGTCCGGGCGGACGTCCATCGTCTCCAGCATCTGGTTGACACGCGCGTAACCGCGTCCCAGCACGTAGTACTGCAGCATGACCAGGTTGTACACGGCCATCTGGCCCGCTAAGTAGACGGCGTAGAACAGAGTGATACCGACCGACGCGACAATCGATGACGTCACTATGCACATCAGGTACACGGCCATCACGGCGGCCGAATAGTATTTGGCGCCGGGCAATAGCCGCCGGACCGCGGCCGCGCCAGCGGTTTCCCAGCCGGCGACGGCGGCGTCCGTGTCCCGGAGAAACGTCAGCGTCCGTTCAACGCCGGCCAGCGCGGTCACCTTGTGCCGGCGGCCGCAAAACATCAGGCACGCGTGCACCGACAGCGGTCCCAGGTTCCGGTTGACCAGATCGACTATGGCGATGCAGAATGATTCTTCGAAACACTTTTTGAACGATACGTCCATGTAGCCCTGCGCCTTCCGGTAGTTGACCGACACGGCAACCGCGTTTAGCGCCGTATACGCCAACCATACGGGCACTAAGCGCGCGTCAAAAGAATACCGGTGCCCTGCGCGGTGATTAACGACGTGATTGATATTAAATTACGGCCGCGCGCGTTTATCGAATTGAATTGAATTGTTTTTAGCGGAATTGAAAATAATATAATTCAAATTAATATTTCATTGATATTTAAATCATTATTAAAAAAAAAAAAAAAAAAAAATTACGAATCGACCTATCGTATTAAACAATATAATATGCAACAATGTACGCACAATATTTCGTATAGTTTTTTGTTTTTATTAAAATTTATTTCAGAACAATATTGGGCCCAGCTGAGCGTCATTATGTTCGCGTGGGGAGTGGAGGGCTAAAACGTCAAGTGATCCGGTGACAAATGATCCTATACAATTTTTCTCATTTGACGTGAAACCCAAAACTTCATATGTTATTATCATGGACGGACAGTAATCGGCTACATGTATCGTGTTACTCAGTTACTTTTGAAACTTGTAATATAAAATCGGTAATTCGGATGTTGTCAATTATTATTCTAACTAAATTATTTAAATAATATTTTTAATTACCACCTGTAAACAAATCGCGTATTCCATAGAATTATTTTGAAAAACGGTAAAAACATGATTATTTAATATATTATTTAAATACTAACTTATAGGTGAGTTGAGAGGTTCTCAAACTTATTCGTCTCACGGCGCCTTTGATAAAAATATACAAAACAAATTTTATAGGATAATTTGGAAATATTTATTTTATATTAATCATAATAACCCCCAGTACTCTTTAATATAGAAACACCAGAAACGGTAGTAAAGAAAACGAAGAGCAAGTATGATGGGTTAAACTTGGAAAAAAAACATAAGAAAATGCGGAATCTTAGCATATGCAGATGATATTATCATATTAGGATCAAATAAACAAGAAGTAATATTGGGCACTAAGGAACTAATAAAAGATAGTAAAGACATCGGATTACAAATCAACGAATCAAAGACTAAATATAAGGTAATATCAAGACAAGAAAATCATGGATAATATATAGAAGTTAAGAATTTTAAGTTTGAAAGGGTACATAGTTCTAAATATCTGGGTGTTACAATAAATAGCAAAAATAATAATCACGAAGAAATTAATATAAAAATTACTGTAGCGAACAAATGCTATTATGGGTTGACGAGCATATTTAAATCAAAACAAGTATCAATTAAATCAAAAATTACACTATACAAAGTAATTATCAGACCAGTTCTTCTATATGCTTGTGAAACATGGCCATCGACCAAAGGAAAATAGCGATCTTTGAAAGACGAATATTAAGAAGAATATATGGGCCAAAACGAAATAATATCACACAACAATACGAAAGTAGAAGCAACATAGAATTACAACAACTATACGAAGAACCGAACATAGTAGCAGTACTACAATATAGAAGAATCGGATGGACCGGCCACGTATGGAGGTCAAATAGCCTAATGAAAGCGGTATTAAAATGGAAACCCCTTGGGAAAAGACCACTAGGCAGACCAAAACAAATATGGATAGACAAAGTAAAAACTTTGGACTTTGGAAGAATTTGGAATACAAGGTATGGAAGTAGTAGCTCAGGATAGAGACAGGTGGAAGCAAATTTGTGTTGCGGTTATGGGCCTCAATGGCCTTTAAAAAAACCGGAGAAGAAGAAGAAGAAGAAGAAGATAATAATCATATATATTTTTAGACCACAATTATGTAATCGACACTCCGCGGTGCACACTTGGTGAACCGCTGGGTTAGTTTGAATAATTATCCACATTAACTTATTAACTTTAATTTAACGCGTTTTATTGACTGTTATTATTATTATTATTTAGAAAAAAAAATACATTTACAATAGTTTGTCTGTAGCCGAGTTCTGCGACCGTAACTTGTAACCAGTTACTCGGAACGTGTACGTAACCTGTGCCTCGTAACTTGTTACGTAAAATCAGAGTAACTCGTAACTCGTATCCAGTTACACAAAGTACTGTAACTTGCCCATCCCTGTTTATTATATATATTGGTGATGTGATACAAATCCGGATTATCCGAAAATCCAATAGATCCGAAAATTTATGATTCGAATTCCAAAACCCGAAATTTCGTATTGTTATGTGTA
The DNA here is from genome assembly GCA_956483605.1 of Tuberolachnus salignus. Lineage (NCBI taxonomy): Eukaryota > Metazoa > Arthropoda > Insecta > Hemiptera > Aphididae > Tuberolachnus > Tuberolachnus salignus. The sequence continues at coordinate 24,332,244 of OY101434.1, read as the reverse complement.
AAACACGGGTCAACTAGTATATATGATATAATATTATATTATATAAATTAGAGTGTAACAACACTTGTTATGTATGATTTTTCTTGTTTTAAAAAAAAAAAAAAATATTTCTGTTTGTGATATTTTATGAATTGTAAAAACGTATTTAACGTTTTACACATTTAACGGTATTAACAATATGATAATAATAATAATAGTTGTATGAAAAATGAATTAAAGAATGTAAAAATCACAATTTTACAATCGAAATTTTGATTCAGATAAAAATCCGGATTTACAATAAATACCGGATTTAAAATTCCGGAATCCAAATATCCGGATTCTTGAACTTCGGCAAATCCAGATTTTTAGTAGATTTCTAGTAATATATATATAGTATATACCTCGTACGACCGAGTGGTCGTTGCAGTCGCGTTCGTCGGTCTTTTGAATTTTTCTACGAGTTATCGGCAATCCACAGCATACCGCCATCGTATATGTCAGCTGCATGAATTCGTAGCTGTCACCGCTAACGATTTTCATCGTATCGCACCGAAAATGGTAATATAGTACGGTTTTTTTTTTCCTCCTACGATCCAAAAAGCCAAACAACGTCCACAACGGTTTTCTCGTGATTCCGATACACCATACATTATTTATATAATCGTAATGGATTTGGTTCTACTACACAAATATCGGCTACAAAACATACGATGTCTATAATAATAATAATAATGATATAGTTGTATTTCAATTTATTCATCAACTATATTATTATATATATATTTACGAAATTGGTGTATTATTGCGGGTTTCCTTATTCCCGGATGACACGTTACCCCCGCGACTGCGTAATAATATATTATTATCGTTATTGTATATGACAAAATAGAAAAATAATGATAATAGGTATGGGGTACTGCATTCGATTTAATCAAACAATAATGTCAATTGTAGAAGAAAAAAAAATAATCTTATAACGTGCTTAGCAGTTTGCACCTCGGGTAGGGTCAGTGGTGTAGCAAGGGTTTGGGCGGGGGCCTACACCAGCTGGGGCACAAATTGAAAAGGGGCGCGAAATTGTGTTTCAAAAGTGGTATTTTTATTCTACCTTCAAAACAACATTTTTTTCATTATACATTTGGAAATGTGTATGTTTCGTCTAACTGTACACACTACATGTGAATTTAATGATGTAATTATTAGAGAGATTAACAAGCATGGACATTTTATCCATAGGACATGAATTTGCTAGAAAAATGTCATATGAAGAAATTATCGATGAATTCGCCAGCCTTACAGCATGAAAAGCAAATTTTTAAAGTTTGAAATTTACACTGTAATAATAATTAATAAATATAAATTATATACTTTTATAAAAATAATTAGTAAAATTAAGAGTTAAACAAATATATCATCACGTCAATTTTTTAATTGATAAAAAGGAGTTTTTTTCTTAGTTTTCCAGAGGTGCTAGCGAGGTTTCCTGTGCCATTGGGTAGAGTAAATGGTTGCAAACAAAAAAAAAAAAAAATAAAAAAAACCATTCTAAGTGCAGCTCGCGGTTAACCGTTTAAGTCGTCACCTCTACCGCTGTGTAATCACCAATCAAGGGAACCGATGAAATCAATAAAAAATGAAGATAATTTAATGCTATGACATTGTTTTGTTTTTTAAGCGGTTTAAAGTAACATCATCTGTTATAGTCGCATTGTTTTAGTTAACCGACTGCCAAGACATTTTTTTTTGAGCACCCGAGCAATAACCCAAACATAAAAAAAAAAAAACACATGCGTTAAAGCATAAAAATTATAAATTTAAATTCGCAAGGTAGGTAAGTCAATGTAATGTTATTATAAAGTTAGTAAATTATTCTATTGCACAGTTTTAAACATATGTCTCACGCCATTTACTTTTTTTAGCTTTTAATAATTCAACTCTCCTTTAAAATACCTACTTGAACATTTTAAGGACGTATTTATACAAACTTTGCGCATAATATTGTTGTGTACAATGACTGATCCAACTTTATAGCTAAGAACTTTCTCCGGGGGTATATATTTGTCGAAAACGAGCTTTCCCGAATAGTATTTAAGGGATCTAAACTTAATAACTCCCCCGATTCCGCTTTCTTTACTCCCGTAAATATCCAACCACTTTTTTCGAGAATGATTTTACATTTGAATAATGTATTATTATACAACGGTCGGTTTCGCATAATATATCTACTTTTATTGTTTTTAATTTTATACTTTCTCATGACTATATAATATTATTGCAAGGATAAATTTTTTTTAAGACTGACAACATTTTTTTTCAGTATAAGACGATGCGTATAAACTGGCGATTTCGTTTGATTCGAATATAAATAATAGTCGTACGGTGAGTGAAATTTCATTGTTCTATAAATATTTTCGTTTGGTATTTGAAAAATATTACATTTTTATTACGATAATATATTCACTTGTTTTACCGGAGTAATAAATAATAATAATTGGTTTTAACGTATATCACGGAAATAAATAAACATTTATCGTTTCGGGCGTGTTAACTCACCAAGTATCTTACCAGGTATCTTAGACGTCGAAAAGCAACGCATCTTATAAAATATTATGTATAAAAAATTATATATATATATATATATATGTATAAAAACATTTTAAATATATGTATATATATATTAAAAAAAAAAACCATATAATCGTAAACTGTTTAGAGCAGTGGTTCTTAACGTGAACGATACCGCCTCCTAGAGGGTATTTCTGAAGAGGTCGTTGGGCGCTGGTTTAGCTTTTGACGAAGTAAAGAAATCGGTTGGAAATTCGCAATAAAGGTGATCATAAAATAAACTAACATCGAACCAGACATCGCAACATTAGCAGCTACTCATCAGGCCCAGCCACTGAAGAGATATAATGAAATATTCTGTTTTATATAGTAAAGTGGAGTCGAATATAGCGTTTATTTACTAAATACTAAAAAAAAAGAGTTTTTATGTTAATTTAGAATACTAATCCATATCCTAATGGGAATTTTTTGATTGGTAGGACGGGACGTTCGCAGTCAGCTATCTCGGTGTAGGTGCACTGAACCGAAAAAGGTTAAGAACCACTTAGGTTTAGAGGAGAGCAGATACTCAAAACATAAATAAAATTAAAATTAGTATGCGTATAATTTTGTTTAAACTGAAATTAATATTCGAATTGTCGAATTCGGTCGTTAAAAATATAGATGTGTACGGAGAGGGTGGTCCGCTCTTGTCGGGGTAATCAGCCGGCCATCATGGACGCGGTAGACGGACGCGCTCCCGGCTTCTGTCCGTCCGGAACCGGACCGGTTGCGACAGCGACAGGTCCACGTCGTCCGACCGATCGTCGCCGTCGTCGCCGCCGTCGGTGTCGGACGTCACGCAGAAAATAGCGTCGTACAGCCGTTCGCGTTTCGCGGCCAGTTTCCGTTTTCGTTTTCGCCGGTTTGCCGTAGCACTGCAGCAGCCGTTCGGTTTTGATGTCGGGTTCGGGACGCCGGCAGCGGCCACGGTGCCATTATTTGCACTGTTTCCGTACGGCCCGAACTTGTACGTGCATTCCAAGTCCGACACGATCAATTTAAACCGTCTCGACATTGTCCGAAATAAAATATAATTTAAAAGTTAAACCTTTACGAGTCCGCAAGGAAAAAAAGAAAAAAAAAAAAAACACGGACACGACGAATACAACGCCCGGGGGAAACGTCACGTAGCGACCGATTGTGTGTATAGGTACCATTATTATTAAAGCGGCGAAGTCACTGCACTAAAAATACTCACTAAATCGACCGCGTCAATTGTATTAAAATATATATATATATATATATATGTATATATTTTAAATTGCACTTTAAAACAGTTGAATATTTTTAGTTTTTATGTAATTTTTTTTTTTGAAAACAACCGATTGATTTTTGGCGGTTTTACGGACAAAGTACCTAACCAACACATTGTCGTTTGACGATGGTCGATAGATAATTTTGTTGATCGAATGACAAGTTTTTATCTTAACAACACAAATGCGATGTAGAAATACACTGCTACGTTAGCTTAGTGTTATGAATAACAGTTGAAATTGCACTAAAATAATAATAAAAAAAAAAAAATTTATTTAAATAAATATTTAAGCGAAACACATTGTAAGCTCACTTAGCAATCTAAGCAAATTTTGACGCAAAAGCGTCTAAAAACAAGATGCAAATTCAATAAACTTCACTGCGCTAATTATTATAATACGTATTGTCTTACTTATCGCGACTTTATAGTATAATTAAAATAGATTTATTTTCTTTTTGACTCATGAAATTCAGGCGCGTGTTTCGAGAGTAAGTTTTTGCCGATACTCTGGATTTGTTCTACACAAAACCTATGCCGAGATTATACAATTATAAGAAATCTTTCGCTTAAATACATTTTTGTTTTCAAGACAAAGTCCGTCCCTTAGGAGTACAAATGCAGAAACGACATAATACAATTTTTAAGTTGACGAGTAAAAAAAAAAAAAAAATTAAAAAAACTAAACGTAATTCCCCGGGTAGTACAGTTATATATTATTATACGCAACGTGTGAATATTATATACGTATACTAATCGAAAAAAAAAAAAATGTCTACGCTGCTCATTAAGTTTAGTTTTCCTGTTGTTTGCGTAAACGAGCTGGGATTAAAAGATTTTCGACTACGCTCAAATTTCGGATAGTAGCCGCGATGACCTGCTAAATCTTTTACGCCCAGAAATAATCGAGGAAAGTTTCTTGATAATTAATAAACACAAAAACATACGTTTTCTCCGAGCTCCAATAACCCGAGAAAATTTTTTTTTTTTTTTTGATATTTTCTTCTTGTATTGTTGTTAACTTTTCGACTTTTTCTCAAAGTAAAATAGTCTAAAAAAAATATAAATATAATAAATAATATTAATATTTTTACTCTGTATTTTTTTTTTTAGATCACGTAAATCATTATACAGTGGTAGTGCACTTGGGTTCTTATATTTGTTTTTGGTTATGTAATTATTAAATAACTGTTCAGCCACAAATCTCGCCAATCAAAAACTTTATAGGAACTTTCTGGTATACAATTTCAGAGGGTAAATGAGTGTAGAAATGTTTGGTAATCATGAAAATATTTTGGCAATGGCGGAAATCTCTCGGTAATCGTATAGGAAATCTTGGTGATCATATGGAATTTTCGATAAACATGGTATTTTGGAATCTGGTGTACACAATATTCATCAACGATTTAATGTCCTGACAATTTTTCGATTATCCTTGTAGTTTTCCTGATAATGGTTGACTCTCGGAGAAAAGTCGGAACAACGATATTTACGCATACTCAGAGAAACCTAAAACACTTACTTAATACTTATATTAGCAGTTTATATACATAGTACAAATATAAAAATATTCCGGCGTTTTTCGAATTATTTTCCAGTTTTTTTTTAGCGTTTTGACTATAAAATTTAAAAAAAAAATTGTATAAAATAATCGTATAATAAAATATGTCCGAAAGACAAACCAAATGTGTTTGTACGTGGAGAGATTGGGATATTTTTCAACAAAATCGAAAACAAAAAAAAAAAAAAAAACGCAATTGAGAAACGTCTTTAAATCTCGGTGAACGTAAATAAATATAACTGCGAAATTAATCGTTGTAATAAAATACCTTCGCATTAGTGCAAGTGCCTTTTTTTACATTTAAAAATCGTAAGAAATACATTTAAAATGTATTTTTTGATACTTTCGAGTTATTTTATCGACAAAATAGTTGTATTTTAGTGTATTGTTATTACCGCGTGAAAACAAAAATCTTCAAATTTTCAACGGTCAACAAAATTAACATTATTCAGAAAATTCAGTGAAAATTGAAATTAATAAAGCCATAGAAACTATTGGTCGGTAACGTTGAATATATTTATGAGTGTATCGTTATTTAATTTATAGTTTATATTTAAATATTATTGATATTATGATATTATTATTGATATTATATTATTTCGACTTAAATTAATAAGATCAAAAAATGTGTATTAATGAAACAAAAAAAAAAAACGTCCGGCGTCAAAAAAAAAAAAAAAAATACAATAATATATTGTTATAAAATGTACGCTAAAACATAAAAATGTCCAACTATTGAAGAAGCGGGTATTGCTACCGAAATGTACATGTTTTTAGATCAACGATTATTATACCGAGTCTGTGGTCACCGATCGTTTAGCTTTTGCTCTTGTCAGCTGCAGCTGCTGTTGACGTGTGGTCGATTTTTTTCCTTTTCTCTTGCTAACGATTTGAAGCGACAATGTGTTAGTTTACACTCGGACGAGTCATCGGCATGTGGTCCTATTTCTGCGGTTAGTTAATCTGCAGTTTGAAATTTCAAACGAATGTCGGTGGCCACCGAGGGATAAATTTCTATGACAATCTGATGTACAAAATGTTGATAATCATTTATTATCTTGCTGATTTCCAACTATCTCTGATAATCTTTGCTAATTTTTGTTATAAACCTTTTCTAAACGCTTTGTTGATTCGCCACGGCAGACAAATATCCGCCTTTGGAAAACGTATCACAGTGTCACAGGAAACGCATTTTAAGAATTTTAATAATACAAATATTTATCATGGTTACCATGGTTACTATACGACAACAACCGTACAAGCGCTACGGGCATGTAATTTGTCCCCATCAATAATAATAATAATTTCCAGGGTAAATCACTGATGATTTATATCTGTAGATTCCAGAATACCATGATTTCCTATAGGGCATAGGTTTACTAATGATTTTCTATACGATTACCAAACATTTTTACACTGAATACTGATAATTTCTTGTATTGTTAATCTTCGAAAATCTCTGATAATCTTTGATAACCACATCGGTCAATTTTTTCAGACATTTTATATTTGCCCCTGCCACTCCCGTTTTCCAGTTGGAAAAAAAATTCGCAAAAAAAATAGCTATAATTAAATTACGTAGTCATAATTAATAATAATAATATTAATAATGATGATAAAATAATTATGTGTTTTATATTGATGAAAAAAAAAACCTAACATTTTTCCCAAAAGAAATTGCACGCGCGTTTTACTCGTTATTATAATAATTATAACGACTTTATGTACAGCTATTACAGCTATATGACACAGTTTAGTAATTGGTCTCGTTTATATTCTCTACCAATTTGTTGTATTAATATTTTATCATCGTTTATAAAACAACGGCCCGCATTGACATCGACGGTAATAAATTTATGTAAATAACGGACCGTGTAGCCTTAACTATATTACACGAAAGCCAATCATCCAATAGCAAATCAAAAGTGATTTTGTATAAAACTCACTATACGCAACGATTGTGAAAAACCGACACTATGAGCCCCCCCCCCTTGCAAATGGTTTTCCGAATTTCCTCCGACTTTGTAAAAATTGAAAATTATTTTGTAATACTTAACGACCTCGTCTCTTAACGATAAAATTTTTCCGCTAATCTACCGCCCGATACTCGTTTAAGATAAAGGGATAAGGCCGTTTTTATGTTATTTATGAACGCCTGACAAAAAAGTTAGTACTTAGAGTAGTTCGTTAAAATCACGAAAATATGTTTGAATTCATTAAAAGTTTACTTTGCACCGGCCGGAGGAGCATTTTTTCATTTTTATCGAATTATTTACGAGAATAAAACGTTTGAATTTTGTACAGATTTGTCAATTTTCAAAATCTGTTAAAATATGAAAAATATGCTTTGACCGATGCAAAGTAAACTTGATATTTTTGCGTCATTACATTTTTATAATCGAACCACGGAACGTACACGAATTTTTATCAGGCGTTCAGGTTTTTCGGACGAAAATTGAATGGGCTTTTCGGATTTATAATTATTTATTGTACTAGAACTCGGCGCCGTGTACATATTTTTGAATTCTATTTTTGAGTTTCATGACGAAACTATAGACTTCCGGACCATAATGAACGCGGACTTAGACGTTTTTTTTTTTTTTTTTTTTTTTTTTTTTTTTTTTTTTTTTTTTTTTTAACTCGTGTATTCCACGCATGCGCAACACAAGTTCACAATTTCCAAACGGGAACCGCCCCCGTTTTAAATGGATGTGATTTTAAATCACATACGGATCGGTCGAATTTTTTCAGGTCGTTTTAAATAATTAGACACAGCGTAATAGAACAGTTTATCGGGTTACAATAAATACCGAATTCAGCCGTATATTTAACGACGCGAAATACGTAATACCGTGTGTCGCAACAGACTATACGTAAATAATGATTGCAATAAAAATGGATTGATAATCTCGTGTAATAAAACGCACCGATAACATTATTACTATTATACGTTGTGTCTTATATTTATTATATTACTTTTATGTGATGATACCGATATTGCCGAGTATTTGTCGAGTGTAATATACGAGTCTTATGGGAGTACTGTGCAGTGACCGGATCGATCATCAGTAAATGCGTATCCGTAAAGGGCGATGACGTCACGTCTTATCCATTTTGTTCTTTGAAACAAAATATAATACTTACGTACAACAATTTTCGCGTTTTATTCAATCACAAAACGCGATTCAAGCAAATTAAAGCACCCGTAAACATAGCTAGGGGATAAAAAAAATCTCTATAATTTAACTATAACCATATTTATTTCATTGACAAAATCGTATAGAATATTTTCAATTAAAGCTTACCTATAACGTATACTATACAGGTGTACAATTACGGTACTTGCATATTATTTTATTTATAAAACTATCATCACGATACTATACAATATAACTCTCGTTTTTCGAATCGCGAATTCAGATTCAATAGATATTGATTTAACATTTTTATACGACAAAACATTACCTACGCGAAATAAACGCATAAACGCATTGCAAACGTAAATACATAATATCACAAGACAATTTTCCATGGCTGGGCTAGTTGATGAATAATGTAACTAACTGAATTTTTAATTGAAACATATGCAACGAGTTAATACGTTAAAATTAATTACATTATTATTTAACTAGGCGAGTTAAGTCAAAAGTGAATTTTGAAATTATAATTAAGAGTATGTGATTTTTCGAAACTAAAGATGATCAATGGGTATTAAACACAAGTGGTTTACTCCGGGAATATCAAACAATACTTATTTTTAAACATTTTGTACGTCGCACGTATTATCGAGTAAAAAAACAAAAACGAATTTAATATCTATTTTAAAACAGGGTGTAGATTGTAAATGTAAAATTGGTTTTAAATTGGAAAAAATTGAAACTAACTTGATATAATTAAAAACTAACTAGTTATTTTTAAGTTAATATATACAAAATCAAAAGTTAAAAGTTTATTATTAAACCGAATAACTCGACTTTTAACTATTTAACTCGCCAGTGCCCTGCAAACGTGCTGTTTGAAATATCGACGCGAAATTATAATAATATAATATTTCTTATTTGAAATAATGTGTACAAACATATGCCAATCGTTTAAAAAAAGTAGTCGATGTATTATATGGGTTAAAAGCCGTAGAGTCTCTGTGTCTAGCTTGCCAAGAACGCGCAGATAAGGAAGACCTGGCAGCGCGATTGCTATTTCACGATAGTACCTCCTATACCTACAGTTAAAAGACGTCACGCACGATGTCGGATGATATGGCAATTATTACAAATAGGGACAAATGTATATTGCCAAATAAATTCATCGCGTTCGCCGTACAGATTGTAGTACGCGCGACTGTAATCCTCAGGGTAATTCGAAATTAATAATAAATCACCCCGAACGCGAGCGAAGTCGAATGCGTATTATGGTAGAGTAAAAAAAAAAAAAAAAAAAAATGTGCAATATTGATTTAATTTCAATTCAAATATTGAGTAATGTATTAATTATCTCTGTATTCGTACTTTGGCATTTTTCGCACCACGGGCGGGCCACTGTTGTCCGTTGTATGTGGGAATTTGGAAAGGTACGATTTAATATATTCTATACTCTATCTATGGGGGATGTCCACCATAATGCGATTTAATTTATATCTGAGCACAGCGATAAATCGTCGCAAACGAAAAATTATTCTGAGTGGAGTTCGGTCAAACATATTTTGATAGATTTTTATTGAACATTGTATTCATTTGTAATTATAAAAATAAATTACAGTTACTGGTGTATTTAACGAATTGTCCCATAAATTTGAACTTAAAGTATATTAAACAATTTGAATCTAAATAAAATAAAAAAAAAAAAAAAAAATTAGCCATAAATAACTCCTCAATAAATGGTTTCAGGTATCTATGATTACTTTTCACTGGATTACAACAAAAATAACAGAAATCGTAATTGTGTAAATATTCCCGGTTTCTCGAATATTTTTCCTTGTCGTTAAGAAAACTACAAAATAGTTCAATAAATTACCGACCCAATGCATCAATTAGATATGATATTTAACGGACAGAAAAATTGTTTTAAATAAAAAAAACCACACACCATAGATAAAATCGCTGTGCTCAGAATATAACAACAATTTGACACAGAAATTTGTAATAAATCAGTAAAATATAATCCGAGTTGGTGAGTTCTCGATATATTTATGTACCGTCGAATATCTAAATACTTGGTCCAACAGAACTGTCCTATACTTTGTGTTCCTTTAATATTCGTTGAATTTGATAAAAAATTTAATTTCGTTTAAATTCATCGATTTAATTTGCGTGCACGGTATGTTTGACAGCCGTACTTGCAATTTTTATCCCTAAACTCTCTCCGAAAGTTGTTAGTATGCGCTATTCAAATAAACCGAAATCGACAATATAATCCCATTCCGTTTCATCCGTCATCAACAAATATCGCGATTCCATCGTTTATCGTATATATTATAGATTATAAAATTTATATTAAATATGAAAAAAAAAAAATATATAAATAAATATATATATATATATATATATTTTTTTTTCATGTCATCTAGAGTATTGGAGCACATATATTATTATAGTCGGTTGAGTTTTTTAAATCATAAATGTTTCACACCGTTATAAATGTTACCATAATATTCTACGTAGTGAATTTCTTGAACGTTCGCACAATATACTCGTATTATACGCGGTGAAAATGAATTTAATATTGTATTAAAACAAAATACTCTATGGGATACTTACACGAAGAAGTAATTAGTTTTACTAAGATATGTTTTTTTTTCTTCTCGAAATGGCTTTTTCGATTTGTAAAAATGCTCCGTAATATTCATATCACTACACTAAATATCATGCGAAATTTCCGCCCGGTGGTACTTTAACTAAACAATATTTCTGAATTCATAATAGTTTTTCTAAAAAAAATGTAAAAATAAAACGATCAATATACATCGGTTTTATTTTTGTTGATTTCCGGGTTAGTTTGGTTACAAGGAGAAAAAAATAACAAGACTAACCCCACAACTTTACCAGTTTACTGGGTTCAGGGCAGAATAGTTTTTTATTTATTGCAATCATTTATCATTACTTTCAGTATACAAACAAAATTGACATATATATATTTATATATACCTATTGACGTTCTAAACTTCTCATCTACAACAGTGGCTTACACACGATGCGAAATATATTTGCTTTTTGTTATTTTTTCAATGGTCAATGCGTAAAATAATATTGGGATTCGTTTTATAATAAAATATAAACACGCTAGAGGAAAACAGATTATAAAAACTCGAAACGAGGAATCGATTCGGAGTCCTGCGGTATGGAAAAGATTGCGTACAGAAGGAAATTTTTTATTATTTTTTTTTTTTTTCGTTTTCGTTTTTCTCGGCCGTCCGGACAGGAAATAATTTCGTTCGGTCCTGCGATTCTGCAATTTTCGGCGTATAACGTTTACTATAGTTATTACAGATATTATTAGTTTTTCCTAGTTTTTTTTTGTTCTCACTCGTCCAGCAGCACACGGCGTACTGCAACTGCTATGCGCAACATATTATTAGCATATCGTCCTAAACAGTGCACATACGCATTGAAGAAGATTTAATATAAGATTTTTTTTGTTTTTTAAATAAGCTACGTCAACTCTTTAGCCGATCTAAAATATTCGGGATAAATGGCGAGGATGGTAGAATTTACGGTAAAAAAATTCAAATGTATATATAATGTAAAAAAAAAGAAACTGTTGTGTATACCTATTGCATCGTTTAATTGTAAACGTTTGTACTCGTTTTTTTTTTTTTTTTTTTTTTACAACTACACACTCACGTCAAAGTAAAGCCAATACTTTTTTATACAATATTATGTACACTGTAAAAATATCTTCCTATACGCAATACATAATAATAATAATGTGTGCAAAAAACAATAGCGTGTTTTACCATCGTGTAAAAAATATCGTTTGATATATTATGATGAAATTGAAATTTTTTACATAAATAAACAATTTTAAAAACCGGATATACATCTCATCTATTGTAGGCGGAAAGTTTGGAAGGATATATTCGGACAGTTTAGTTTTTATACTGAAAGCAACGTTATATTATTGCAATCAGAAAACGATTCTCGGAGCTCCGAGGTATAGGTAAGGTAAAAGGTATTAGTCGAAAAACTTTTGGAACACTAAAAAATGTGTTTAATTAAAGTACCACCTGGTGGATTTTTCGCCCTCTTTCGAATTACTTTATTAAAAAGTCGAACACATTATTTATTTATTTTTTTTTCAAAATTCCACAAACAGTTGATGAACTTTTTCCGCACTCTGTGTTAAGATACAGTCGTAGAATAATGAGTACGTTTCGGTCACAGCACGCAGATGTATAAACAGACGGTGGATATACCGCAGATACCAATCAAAACCAGGAAGTTGGCATAGGTGCCTTGGGGGACGGGGTTAGGGCGTAGGGTATGAAAACGGAGATCGTAATCGGTTTAGTGTAATGTGTATGTATAGCTTCTCGATCAATACGACAGTTGATTTTTGCCACAGTTTAGGCCGCTTTGACCCGTTTATATACATAATACACGGGTGTAAAAATATTTTTATTAGCGAGGAAAAATATATACAGACATTGGATCAATGCGGCAAATAGCGTGTCTCGGAAGAGAGAGTGTGTGTAAAAGAGTCCGAATCATCGAGCATCATTTAACAGTAAACGCGAACATAATACGCGTTGACGATCTCCCCCTGCCCTGTAAATTGTAAGTATAATTTGTCCGGTATACAGGTGAAATCATAATAGTAATACTGTATTCAGCGTGTTTCTAAATCCGTTTCCCAATGCAGCGGACGGTTCTGCAAATTGATACGAATTTAGGAACCTTTTTTTGCGGTTGGGACATATATGTTGGTCAATACCACGATAATTGCGATAATGTATTTATCGTATCATTTTTCATTATTTTGTAATCTCAAATTACGATAATTCCGTTGGATTTCGAGCTCGGATTATAATTTGAACTTCTACAATTATTTGCCATTTGGTTTAAAACGGACTATGGTAACGCACGTCGATTTTATAGTAGTTGTACTATACTGTACTTTTTAAATCAACTTTAAATACCAAATTAATCATTTTGGATAAAAAAAAAATTATGTTTCTTATTAATCTTATTTATCACGATGTGATATGTTATATAAAACATCTAAGGTCATTGTGATAAATTTTTTAGCGAGTCGAATACGGATATTATTATATGATAATGATCTAACTAATAATATAGATAAGTAATAATTAAACGCGAAATGATACTCGAAGATTTAATGTTTCAATTTTACATGAACTGTATATGTTTCTTAAAAAAAAAAAAAGAGAGAACATAAAATAGGTTTTTTTTTAATATTCGATTGCAAAAAAAAAAAAAAAAAAATAAAGATTTACGAAAGGTGTAACATTTAATGTTTTTTTTTTTTTTTTTTAAAAATTGGGAATTATTGTACTTTGATGTTATACGATTTAATTTAGTAGTCGTGTTTTTTCGTGTCGGGCGCTTGCCAAAACTACGGCCCGTGAAGTTGTTTTTTACGAGCGGCGGCGTCTAGCTGTCTGCTCTCGGGTGCCCGAGCGCTGGTGCGAACGGCGTACATCTGTCACAATAAAGTTTACGTACAACGAATTTACGGTTTGCCGGTCGGCCGGATCGACGTAAACCGGACGCGTCGGATTATGACGAGAGACGTGACGGAAAAGAAAGTGAAAAGTTCCGTCGCCGTATAACGGCATATACGGGCCGTCGGTTGTACAACAGGTGTGCTGCTGCGCGTGGTCGCCGGAGACGACTGTGCACTACGATGACTGCGATAGCAGCGCGACGGACCGCGACGACGACGACGACGACGACGACCAGGTATCCGCGGGTGACGGGCAGGTGCAGGACGAGGTGCAGGACGATATGGCGCGTGGCGCAGGAGGGCCCGGTGTAGGCACAGAACGAGGCGACGGTGGTGGTGGCGGTGGCGGCGGCGGCGGCGGCGGCGGCGGCGGCACAGCGGCTGCCACGGCGCGGTAGCGTCGACGACGACGGCGGCGGAGGTGTATCCCAGCGCGCCGGACCGCCGGATAGCAACGCGATCATTCAGTCGGTTTTCGTACGCGGAACGCAATCGACGAACCCCGGCGCGCACCACGACGTACCCAGGGATAATATCCCGTCGAGCATCGGCAGATCGCATTCGAACTCGCCGTCAATATACGCCCGTTCGGCTCACGGAATCGCTCGGTCTCTCGCCCCCCCCCTCCCCACCCCCATATACAGTGTCCGTTACAGCGGCCTTTTTGGCGTGCACCACCGCGACACCCGTCAGTATTTTTCGTGTCACCTGTGGCCCACAGATATTGAACACCCGTACCCGTGCACCGTGTTTACACCGGATGTGGAATACGGACACCGATTCATCGGTTCATTGAACCGTTTCGAAACACGGGTTTAAAACGCACACACGTGTCGCACCGCATCGGCCGCGGGTTTTTCCCGCGCGTTCGCGTTCGTCCCGTCCGGCTGCATCCCACCCGGCGACCGACCATAGCGGAGGACCCGTCACCACGGCGGCGACCAGGCCGGACGAGCGTCTCCCGTCATTCCGGCGACAATGATGGACCGCCGCCGTCGCGGCCGACAGCCTGACATCCGGCGTCGCGGCCGCGACCGTCGCCGTCCGGCCCGCGCGGCCACCGCAGTAGTGCCGTCGGCGACCGGCCGTAACGGCAGTGGCACCGGCAGCAACGGCGGCCGCACCATTACCGTCTGCACCGGCAGCGGGTCCGTTGTTGGGAAATACGGTCGCGGCCGCAGCAGCGCGACTGTAACGGTCGTCCGCCGCCGACGCGAAATCGTTTCGGTTTTGCGGTCGGTTCGTCTTTTCGTGTAAGGTGAGTGAAAAAGACGCGCAAAAAAAAAAAAAAAGACGAACGCACCAAATATAATATAATATATATATTAAGTAATGTCAGACCGCGATCAAATATGATAATGTATGTATGACTATGTATATGATATGAAATTGTATACGCGCACACAATGGGCCAGACGTTTTTTCCCTATGATTTTAAACCGCACCGTTTCCCGATCCTCGAACCGCCCGGTTCGTCTCTCGGGGATGGCTTAAGCTCCGCAAACGATATCAATATTATTATTACCGCGAGGTAACGGCCGAATTACGATACAGTTTTCTTATTGTTCCGAGACGGGCGGTTTTTTTTTTTTCTCTTTTTTTCGCGTCTTGTTTTTATTGTATAGATTTGTCTATACGTGTGTCCGCGACTTCGACGTGCGGCGCCCCGGCATATTCGTCAGTATATTCCGCACGTCCGCACGTCCGGTCCGACCGCATTGACGCCCGTGTACTTGCACGTCGTGATAATAACCAGGGCTGGGATTTCATAGCACTAAAACGAACTGAAATGTGCGCTGAAACGTGACCTAAAAAAACAAAAAAAAAAACCTTAGATCAAGCGCTATTGTACGCGCCATTCAAAAACATGACAAATACAATTTTTTATTCTGTTAACACAAATACGAGTCCATAACGGTATAGTGTTCGATTGGCCGATACGCCAACAGACTGCCACCCCACCCATAAACAGATTATAATACGAAACGGAAATTAAAGGTTTATCTATTCGTCGCAAAGAACGTTATTTACGTTATTAATCATTAACTACGAGTGCTATGAAAAACAGAAATGAAATCGTATTTAACGCGTATATAAGCAAAGTATAGCGCTAATACTGGAGATATAGCACTATAAAACTTGCACGAAACAATTTTACAGTTTACTCTGCTATTTTTACCAGTATTCTGTAATAATTAGCGAATGCTAAAGAATCCTCCGAGCCCTGATAATAATATTTTCGCACACGCACGGTGCGTTCCGACAGTTTTGCACCGTAAACCGACCGACCGGTTACGCGCATTTATCATCGTACACAATATTTATACTCACTATAATTCCTCCCCTATATAGGGGGTCTCACGGATTCGGTGTTCCCGACGGTGTAAAAAGGCGCGCGAAATCGTCCTTTACAAAAAAAAAAAAAAAAATAAATAATAATAAAAACATTACTTTTGCTCGATTCCGGTGACGGCGGCCGAAACGGACACAATTTCCGTCGGCTCGCGGCGGCGTCTCGCCGTCTACCCCGTTCGCCGTACGCGCGTCGTGTTGTGCGATAGAAATCCTTATCCGAATACCATTGGACCCAAACGAATAAAAACGTACGCACAAACGTCATGTAATGTATAGGTCAAAAAAGCATTCTACGTTTTAAGTACTCGGCTGTTCGCTAAAGAAAAACCTCGTTTGGGGTTTCTCTTATTTAATAATAGTAGTCGAATCTTAGGTGGTAAATACTCGTGTTTTAATGCGATCTAAAAGTTTAGAGAAGTGTTGCGTGTGTTTTTAATGGGACCGATAAATTGTTGTTTTGGATCCGATTATTACCGATAACAAACTAATAAGGAGAGCACTAATAACGCGTATTTCACCGCCGCAATTACCCGTTTTCAAACGTAACAAACCGAGAGACCTAACCCAGCACGTGAGCCCGATGAAAAATTATTTTCCGCTCCCGTAACGATATATGTTTTCTATGGAGACTACGTAGTAATACATCGAGTGTGTAACGCGTGTTAACGTTAAAAAAAATAAATATATATATATATATATATATGGTAGCTATATATTATACTTTTGTATTAACCGAGAAATATTTTTACCAAGATGAGTGTTTTTATTCCCTCGGGAAACACTTTTTCGGCGAGTAAATTGCGCCCGGACTTTTTCACGCAGAAACTCAAAAGATACAGTATTTCCGCACGGTGGCACATTTTTTTGAAATTTTCAAACAGTTCATCCCGTCGACCATTTTATTGGTATTTAATATGCTCTAAAATATTCGCGTTATACCTTAACAAATGACGAATTTCTCCCTGTAGTACATTATTTAAAACAAATGTGTAGGTTTAAAAAATTAATAAAAATTGACAACCATATGTCGGATACATCGGTTTCTATTGATTTCTGGGTTACGTTGGCTACAAAGGAAAAAACACGACCACTCCGCTCAGAATCGCATTTTGATTGTAATGATTAATCGTCGCTTTCGGTATCTAAATTAAATTACTCTATGTGTTCTACACCTCGTCTACTATAGTGGCACACCCGTGGTACGAAATACGTCGGATTTTTTATTTTATAATTTAAACAATTAGACTGTTTTTAGTCTTAAAATTAATTATTATTATTATTTTTTTTTTTGCCTTTTTACGTTGTATTGCTATCAAAACTAAAGTTATGTGCACAATTTCAGCTCGATTGGAGTCGAATATCAATTTACTATATTGTCGACCAGAACAGACGAACAGACGAGACGTCGAAATTAATGCAACCGTTGAAAAACAACACTATCGTGACTAGATTTGTCAGCGGAATTAATTGTCTGTAGGTGCCGGCGATATAGCTAATAATAATCGAACGCGATGTAATTGTCCGTTTAATTTCGCCCCTCGTTCGTCTATATAATATAATAACCGCCTCTAATATTATTATATTATTGTATTATCACGACGTTGTGAAATCAATCCGTGATCGGGACAATATTCAAAATAGATGGACGATAATAATAATATTATTATTATTATTGCCGATGTAGCATTACGTGCTGCATATTCGTAGTGTATATTTTCGCTTCAATACGTCATAATCGTTGATCAAAATCAACTCTACAAATCCCGCGTGTATTCAATTTACATCACGTTATTTGATTTCATTAAGTTTTTATATAATATAATTAATTAGCGGTGGCGTGCCGGATACGAATTGTTTTCCGATATCCGATATTTCGATATGTGAAATAGAAAACCGTGAACCGATGTGGAAATCAACTGACATGCCGGGAGAAAACCCTATATTTTTTTTTTAAAACGCTTTTTTCATATTCCAGAGACGTTATATTGACGTTTTTTCACCAAAAATATCGGGTCGAATAACGGTTATGAATAAAAAAATAAAAAAAAACCCGCATATCCGATATTCCGAAATCCTGAATATCGGTCGCTATACGGTTTACGCCGACACTCACCGCTAAATATTTTATTACGTAATGTTTTTTCACATCTGTGGGGGAAAAAAAAAAATCCTTACAACAATCGTATATTTTCGTATAAATACAACGGATGCGTTCTTAATATTTTACAATACGAGAATATTCTATTGTACCGTACCTATCCAATAACTATTCTTTTAAGTTAGTGACTTTATTTTTTTTTTTTTTTTTTTAGACGTTCAATCGTTTTTTTCCTAACCCGTATAAGTGTATTACGTATATTTTATATTGTTATTTTTTTATTGTTATTGCCAGAGTTATTGCCGTTTACAGACATGTATAAACTTGAACTTTAATGTTAGAATATCAAAGTCCCTAACGTTTTATCTCCCACTGCAGTTATACGATGCCTATCGATATAATTTTAATCATCATAATTTAAACTTTCGAACCCTATCTTTCCGAACCCCGTCCACACACAAACTCGAACCAAACAATTATTTGAATCGGTTTTAAAGCTCGAAAATTGTTACGATCGCAATTTTTCCCATAATCGCATGAAATCATTTTATACACGAATTCGAATTGAGAAATTAATAGTTTCCGAAAATTATTATACCAGTAGATACGGTATTGTTAATTCCGGAGGGTGTATTAATGTATTAGGTAGGTAATTTTATTGTACGCGTATGTACAATAAATCGATTATCCGTGTGGGAATTTAGGCGAAATTTCACTATCGCTAGGCACGGGGGTATAAAAAAAAAAAAATCGACCGGACTCGGTTTTCTCTCCGTTGTAGTACGTACCGGTATTGATAATTATTCGGATTTCGGGACGGGACCTATTTCATAGGTAATTTCGCGGCGGTCGTTAAAACCGCGGTAACGAGCTAAAACGCACACCGGGGCAGACGCCACAATATTAATATTATTATTTTTATTATTATTACTATTATTATTATTATTATTATTATGACCGAGCATCATCATTATTAGATGCGCATTATAACTTCGACCCGGTAATCAAAATTGCGGTAATATCGAGGCGTATCGCGCGCGTACCGAACAAACGAGGTGGCAAAATGCCTCCTCGGGCGAATACCCAACTTAAATATTATCGGTATTAACCCGTACTTTCCGTTGGGATTATATATATTTTTTAGTATTCTTTATAACGACTTTACTTTTTACCTCGAGTTTGTTTAACTGTTTTTTTTTTTTTTTTTTCATAACTATATATATATATATATATATATATATATATATACCGACTAAAACGCCAACCCTTTTCTTTACTAGACGCGGTCAAATTTTCGTTAGCAATGATTTATCGTCGTCGCGTATACGGATATTAATTAAATTCCATATTCAGCGGTCCCGCACGCCAACGCGGCTCCTGCCACGGGGTACGGCGTACAAAACCGCAGCGGTATTCCCGCGTCTCGCGCGGCGGTCGTGCGCTTAAATTGCGTGCACGTAGCGCCGGCACACGCGGAAATAACGACTACGGCGGGCCGTTTTATACGACACAGTTTTACGGCACGGTAATATTTTTATTTGCAACAATAATAATAATAATAATAATAATGATAATGCATGGCGAACAGTAAAAAACGTTTTGCCCGGAAATTGTTTTCGGTACGGAAGCGCGACTACCGGCGGAGGCGCGGCGCAATTGTTTATTGTCTTTTAAACCGCTCGCCAAACGAATATACAGGGCGCTTAATCCGAGAAGTATATATTACCGTACTCTCGACCGTCCCCGACGGTGGATTCGGAAATTCTTTACGAGCGAAATTAGAGGCGAGGTGGGGGGGGGGGTAAACCGTTTTAAAATCATTTAAAAATTTGGTTTTTTGACGATTGTAGAGAGAGAGAGTGTTTTTTTTTTTTTTGTTTTTCGAAGTGATGGCGGCCATAAACTCCCATTGGACCCGCCCGTCTTACCGTCGCTCGCACCGACCGAGTCGGTTATATTATATACGCGGTGTCGTGCTCAAATAAATATACATTTTTTTTTTTTTTTTTTAAAAACGATACAAATTTAAATTAAATAATATAGTAAATTGGCTCGCGCGCGAAAAGCGCGGAAAATGTTTTGCTGTTTATGCCGTAAACCGTACCGTTTGTGTACGAATACCGTTGCAATTATATAGGAACCGACGACAAACAAAACGATGTAACTTATTTACTGAAAATTAAACAGATTATAATATTATACGTATAGAACCTTACACAAGTGAAATATTATTAAACAAAAAAAGGTTGGATACTGCTGGGAAGGAAACGAAGAGGAATTTAATTTATATTTGTACGCAACGACACACAATTGCTAACGATTAAACATATTTTTTAATGTCATGATTTGTATGTTTTTCGTCAATATTTAAGTCTAAAATGCTTATAAAAAAAAAAAAAAAAAATTACTCCATTAACACCCAACTCGAAAACCGCGTGTGAAAGTTTATAGAATTTCTGTTTGGCCAAAACAATTTTAATCTACATAAAACCAAATAAGAAACAAATGCCTATAAATAGCTCAATAATTGCAAAGATGCTGTGAAAATCGCAGGTCTCTACGATTTTTTTTTTAACCAATTTAAAACGAACATAAAAAATCGAATATAATGAAATCATTTTTTTCGTAAATTTTCCCGTTTTTTCCTACGTTTTCATTTATGAAGAATACTACAACGAAAATCTAAAAAAAAAATGACCCACCACACCCCCTCACCAATGCGTCTAATATATTCAAAATTCTTTCGGAAAAGATGCTACACTTGAAATTCGGGACAAGATTTCCGGTAGACAATACCAATACGTTTATCTTCAAAAACTACGTAAATTTACATTTTTTCCATAAAAAAAAAAAAAAAAAAAAATAATAAAAGAAAGTATTATTTCATACATTTGTAGTGAGCGAGAGTTGTACTCGTACGGGTAGTACGACTCGAAACTATATAAAGGCGAAGTCACCGTTGACTGATAGCTGCTCAGTGGATGTTGAATGGAAAAAGGTTTGAAGACAATAAAGAACACTTATAAACAATAAAGTTACTTTATTGACCGAGACTGGGCATCCCGTGGTTCGTACGAATGTAAGGTATGATACCAACGGTCTGTCCATACATCCAGTTGACACGAAGTCTAAACCATGTCTAAAAAATTATGGAAAACCGTATCCGCATATGTAGCTAACACGAAAGTAAAAGCTAGCGAAAGCAGAAATCATTTGCTTAAAGTGAAACACTAACTAAATAGTCGTAACGCCTAATCATAAACAGTTTATATATTTAAGCACGTCGTAACCATAAAAAGACCTTACTCAATATACTATGCACACACTATGTAAAAAGTTGTGATCACGGTTTAGCCTGATTATTACACATTCGTAAAATATCCCTGAGCCCGATTGATGTAATGTACCTATTGCCTACCCTATATATAATATATGATATTTAATATATATATATATGTAAGTATTTATTGGTGGCGGTGAGGGGGGGGAGGAAATGATTATACGTCAAGACCGTACTCGTATAATATATTATTTATCTGGTGATATCGAGAAATAAAATGTAACCGAAAATTTATTTAGGTACAAGTCTGGTCGTTTACACCGTAGCGCGCTTATACGCGCGATGGCCGGTCGTGCGCGCGTAACGTATGGCTCGCCGATATATTACGTTTTACATATATAATAATGACAATAACGATAATGATAATAACGATGATGATGACGATGATGATGATGATAATAATAATAATAATAAATATATTCATTGAACGCGGACGGGCGATTTATGGGACGGCGCGCGCGATGAGGCCGCGTACCCGCCGCAATCCCGCAATCTGGACAAGCGAAATGACGGCGAATTATGCGCGCGCCCGGACCGGACGGGCGACGGCTTAAAAACGGATCGGACCCCGGGCCCGAACGCGTAAAAGGTCCCAACGAAATAATATTTTATGCGTACGATTACGATATAATATAATATTATTATATTACACCGGGGATACGGTCCGGGCGAACTCCCGGACGGGTATTTCGAAGATAACGGCAAACGCTGAAATTTATCGCGATAAAAAAATAAATAAATAACAAACGTATACGAAAATCGGGCGGCCGCCGAATAAAACGATATAAATGGATATGCGAGTTATACCTATAGATCTGTATGTCGTATAATATTATGTGTACACGCGTATGTATACGTAACGTTTTTATGCTTTAAAGTCCTAAACAATCGCGTAGGTATAACTGCGATAACAATATTAGATTTTTTTTTTTTTTTAGTAACAAACAATAATCCCAACAACAATACAATTATTATTATTATTGTTATTGTCGAGGAGAAATTTAGCCGATTAGTTTTTATTCGAGTTAATATAATATATATATATATATATCGCCCGTACAGATATAAAACGGTATTATATATGAGTAATAGTAATATGTAGATTTTTTGACGCAACAAAACCTCCGGGAAACTATTATGATTTCGGCGTCTCGATTTTAGCCTCTTTTTAAATTCGCTAATATTGTAGACAATATAAAACAACATTTTCGTCAAATCCATATTATTTCGTTAATATTATAGTGTTTTACATGAGCTAATTGTATTATAATTTTCGATGCCACATAGATTTCATATTAATATCTGTTTTATAATAGTGATCAGGGCTAAGATTTCTATACATTTGTATGGTTTTTTCCTTTAGATTGGTTGCCAGGTATGACCGTGTTTTGGCTTATTCTCGATTAAATAGAACCATTATTTTTTGCGTATTTTTACATATTTTTAACAAAATAGTAACAGACTCAAAAGAATGATTTGAAGACAAACATTAAACAAATTATTTAGCTTTTACTTTCAAGTAATTTTTGTTTTCTCACCAAAGCAATTATTAATCAAGACAAGAGTAGACTATCTGTTGATGAGGTCTTAACAATTATTTTAGATGTGAAAAATAAACTGTTTAAATGTAATGGGAGAGTAGCAGAATTGGTAAAAACTAAAATGAACTTGGTACTAAAGAAGAATGTGGGATTCAAAACACTTTTATAAATTCGTAGCATTATAAATGGTGAATATGAAACGGAAGAAGACGATGTTAGTATTACTTTAACTCTGGGGCAAATCGCGTTATTTAAATATGCTCCAATAACATCGTGTGGTGTGGAAAGGAGTTTTAGTCAATACAAATCCATTCTTCGTTCCGGTCGTTCATATTTGAAAATTTGAAACAACATATCATTACAGCATATAATATAAACTAATATTTAATATAATAATAACTAGTTATAATTAATAATTCTAGAAATAATAACAATTTGTTTTTGCATATTTTGGTAAATAAAATGCATATTTTACAATTTTTAATTGTATATAAATCCTAATCCTAGTGATTATACTCATAAAAATTACAACTGTCAGTCGTGGTCTAACCGTGGTACATTCGAGTTGTGCGTTTTATTCATCGTACATTGAAATAATTTTCTTTTTTTCGTTATGTATTTATTAAGATACTCGAATGATTGATGATCGAATTGTAGAATATATACCCTTAACTAGAGAAGTAAAAAAAACTTGTGTAATAATATTTTAAATTTTGTAAATCATTAAACAAACCTTTTTTTAAAAAAAAAAAAAAAAAACATATATTTATTAGGAAAATATTGTGAATTAAAAAGAGGCTAAAATAGAGAGGCCAGAACCATACTAGTTTTCCCCGGGTTTTGCTGCACTACATATTATTATTACTCACACACAGTTTCCGGCAAAATATAAAAATCGTACGTACAGTCGGAATCGTTTTTTTACGGTATAAAATAATAATTTATTTCGTCAGAACGAAGACTAATAACGATTCGAAAACGAAAGTAGGAGAAACAACGACCACGGTTTGTTCTCGTTTTCATTCTTAGTCGAAACGTCGAAACGTAATTATTATAATTAATATCGTGTACGTAATCAAAAGTAGAGGTTTGTTTTATTATTTTATTTGTAATTTAAATTAACGTCCTCGTGGATCAAACGTTTTTACCTACGTGCCGACACTGAGACAACCAACAACAACCGAAACGCAAAACGCAAAACCAAAAATAATAATAATAACCACGTCAAATACTTTACATTGTTCGCATCGTTATAGCTGTTTGGCAAAAATAACTCCCATAACACTATTACCTGACCCTTTTCATAAACAACGACGTCCAGATATTTTAGTAACAATCTCTGTGGTGGAAAAAAAAAATAAACCAGGAACACCGGTAATATTTTTAAATTACCGTTGTCACGATTTAACTTGGTACAACGTTGGTGGAAATGTGCGATTTCAAACATAAATGTTCGTTAGGTTTACATAAATTACCTATAATGTTTTTGTTGAAAATCCGATATTCCGATCGGTTCCGTTTTTATTTCGGTCTATGTACACTATGTATGTTTGTTTTAAATCAAATAATTTACTAGAATGCGAAAATATACGAAAAAAAAAAAAAAAATTGTTTTTTGTACAAGTATACTATATTTATATACGGATGCGATTCCGATGATGAGGTGTGACTTTAAACGACGTAAAATCATATTTTTTGAAATATACAGTAGGATGGTTTTTTTTTTTTTTTTGTTTATTCTTCTAGAATTTATCATAAAAACTCGGTATTGGCATGGGCATATAATATATATAGTGTTTTCGACAGCTAAAACCACGAAAATAAAGTATTATTATATATATTATACTTTATAACGAAACCCCCCTGTCTTCCGATACTCCAGTGGATAAAAGTCTATTGCCATATTCTATACAGCATGTCTGTTTACATTCACTGCCCACTATATCGCACCACGTGTCGTGTCCCCCTCGGTGACTCTAAGGAAATCTGGACTTCGAACAAACACGCCCTTGAAATAATATAATAATAATACACTTGTATATATATATAGTCACCTCCTTTCCGTCTATATACAATATAATAATATTTGACGTCTGCCGAAGCCACGAGAGAAAAAAAAAAGACACTGGGGAATTGGGAAGGTAGGATATAGAGAGGAAATCAATTTATATCCGCACGGAACGATAAGTCATTGCTAACGAAAAACGATTCTGAACAAAGTTCAGTTAATCGTGCTTTGAAATGTCGTCAAAATTCGAACTTCAAACGCATATTAAAAACAAAAATCTGTGCATACGGATTTTCGATATTTTTATATAGCCAAAATTGAAAGTTACGATCAACCTTGTCGTATATTTTCGAGAATTTTTGAAAAGCCATATAATTTTAATCGACATGCAACCAAATAAAAATTTCAAATGTATCCAATACATTGCCGGAATGCAATGGTTTGAACATTTTACCACATTTAGAAAACGATAATACATAAGTATTCGGTGAATATTTCAAGTCTCTACGGTTATTTTTAACCGAATAACAACATAAGAACAACGTCGAAAATAACAGACAAATGTTATTGAGTACATATTCCGGTTTCTACCAGTTTTACCCCATAACAAAGGAAACAACAAGGAGAATAAAAAGACGATCAGCTAGGATGAAAAATGCGTGGAAAAATCTCTCTAGCCGTTTTTATTTTACTGTCGATTCTTCCTGCACCACCTCCTCGCGAATTCTTTGGATCGGCTGTAGTAAACGTACCTTTTTTTTTTTTTTTTTATATATATATATATATAATGTATATTTAGCTACTGCTGTCAGCAAACACCGGGTATATTGCCGCTGTCGTACGCAAGACACACGACTCCGTACCGCCGCCGGGCGATATTTTCATTTTTTTTTTATAACGCAGCAGTTACGGTGCGTGTCCCGCGGCAACGCGGCAGATATAAAACCCGAACCGAACTTTATGCCGTGTAACGTTACAACGTGCCGTAGAAGTCTGTCGGATGGCATGTGTTTAACGGACGGTATGGAATTGTATTATTATTGTTATTATTATTATTTACGAGTATAAAATAGCGTATAATACGGGCGGCGAGCGTTAATTGAATGCGGTCGGCCGGTCGCTCGTGAGTAAATTTCCAACGAGTTTTTAATAAAACGATAAATAATATTGATATGCTATACAATAACTAATAATGTTTACCGCGGCGGCGAGGTAGACGAGGAACACGATACCCTCGTGTTCCTCTCCCGTTGCCGTAAACTTTTTGGACTTTCCGGGCGAATCGACCAATGTGTATTGGTTTTACTATACGACCAGCGTGTGCGAGAGTTTTTTTTTTTTTTTCTGTCCGCAAACAAATTTACTATCGGAAATCTCGCGTTTTAGGAAGTTCAAAATTGACTCTTATTCAGAAATCATATTTGGCGTACTATTTTCCGATTAAATAATTGTTTTGGCCCGGCAAAAATGCACGGAAATTTTCACACGCGGTTAACACCGTAAATTGTAATTATAATTAATACAAAACATAAAAAATTGAAAAATTGACTGTACGCGCAAAAATTATTTTTTTTTATAATCTTTTAGAGTTCAAATTTTAACGAAAATCGTGTCAAAAAACACGTTTTACCTTATCAGTGGCCTACTTTGCAACACTGCTCTGTACGAGGAACATGGCGACTGGCTTTTTTTTTTTTGTATCTATTATTTCTATGATTTCCCGTTTTTCAAATTTCTTTACTTTATAGTCGGGAAAAATAATAGTTCCTCGTAAATACATATATCAAAAAAATCTGAACGTATGCGTTTTTTTGGTTATAACGAGACAGATCAGAATATTCAGAACCACAAATACAGTTATTTAATTCTAATTTTAATTTTACGGCTGATCAAATCAGAAATTACTTACGAAAACATACATAAATTAAAAACTGTTAACATTTCTTACCTAGGTATAGTTAAAATGTGTTTTACGTTTTAAATTTATAATGGTAATTTGCCAATGTTAAGTTTAATTTTCAATGGAAATAAAGCTCGGTAAGCGTTAAAAATAGGCCACGATTTATGGCGAAGAACAATGATTGCACACATTTTTACTCTTTTTACAAAGTACGAAAAACGATAAATAAAAAACATTTAGCGTAATCAAGCGGAGTTATTTTGTTTAATTGATTTTTTTTAATCTCATAGGCATTTGTAGTAATGCAAACACCAGTGACAGAACAACGTAAAAAAATAGTAAATCATCGTGCAGTATAAATAGCAGCAAAAAAAAAAAAAAAAAATGATATTTTGCGGAATTCATAAAAACTGCATATCTATTATTTTTTTTTTTTTTATAATATTAAATTTATTTAGTGATACCGAAAATACGTACTGGTATATATACCAACTGTATGATAAGCTTGTTTTTGACGACAATAAAAAAAAGTTTTCATAAAAATGATTTATCGAAAAAAAAAAAAGCCACCCCCGATTTCTATATATTTTCATTTATTATTTATTTGATCGCACACGAAACAAAGTAAAATATATGGCAGCTGCCAGCTGGTACATTATACACATATACAACCGTAAAAAAATAATAATAATAATAATAATAATAATAAAAATAAAATAAAATAAAATAATAAAATAAAATAATAATAATAATAATAAAGTTAAGAGGAAAAAGTTTTTCACAATAATTGAATATTATCGGGTCACCGATAAGTTCGTTTCAAAGCCATCGTAATGAAACTTTTAAACAGATACCGCAGTGCACGCCTAGGTTGTTAGGTGCAGTGTACGTCCAAAGAAACTTTCGTTAATATTATTTTGTATATACGGTGGCACGATATAATATTGTTATGAATTTCTAAAACTCCCCCTTCCCAAATTAAAAAAAAAAAAAAAAAAAAAACTGTTATATTATAAACTTCGTGCTGCAGCAATAAACTTAATATACCTACGTAAATAATTAACGAACGGTCTCGGTCTGGTAGTTCGTCGGACCCGCGTGATTTATCGTTTGACCTTGTCCGGAATACATTATTACCGTCAATTTGAGACTCATCACAGGTTTATGGTTTTTTTTCTTTTTTTTTTTCTTTTTTTTTTTTTTCTACATATTCTACACGACTATGAATAATATTTAAACGGGAACGATAATTACTTAATAATTTTTGAAATTCTACATGACTCGTATATTATACGAGTAGACCGATATATAAGTATTTAATGGTATATATTTATGGTCAGAATGTAATTCTAATGTGGAACGTTTTTTTTTTTTTCTCAACAATTTACGTCAATGTTACCCGTAAATAGGGTGGATATAGTTACCGTAGATATTTAAACTCGTTGAAAAACACGTATTCGATGATTTGGAGCGACGATGAACCAAATTACAATCAAAACCACAGCAATATAACAACATATAGAAAACCATTTTAAACGTTACCCCAAAATGATGGTTCCTATATTTCATATACACTGATAGTTATTAGAGTTTTTCGTTTTTCTACACGTAATAAAACAAAGCTGCACATTGCGCGGTTTTTAAGAGAAAGTGCTCAAATCAAAAACGGGAGGGAGAAAAAACCTACAAAATATTTACCTCTTATAACTTGTGTCCTTTCTCATTTTGACTTGACATTATACGCAAATGTATTGCTGTGGCATCGTTGTCCGTCCGTCCGTCCGTCTGTCAGAGATTTCTGAATTCTAAACGAAACGAGATATCGATTTGAAATTTACATATTATATTGTAAATTGTTTATAAATGTACAATAAAAAACTTTATTTGAAAGGGGCGTCAAACTTACAAACAGGGGAGGAATTCGTTGCGTTTTCAATTCTATTTATGTTTATGAGGTATCGTCGGAAACCTTACCTTGATTAGCAGAGCACAAATATATCGTCATTAAATTTCCCTTTAAAATGCTATGTGTTTTTTGTTTTTACCCTAAAATCTATTATTATTTTCATATAGCAACGGTAGGTATTCAAGAGGCACGGAGGTTTTCAGATAATTTCCGATTACCGCGATTAAAATTTGTTTACCGTACGATAATTTTACTTTTGTTTCGGTAAGTTTGCCATACAGCACGGAACTGTCCGTGCGCAGAGTTCAACTCACGCTTGGCTTGTTTTTTTTTGTTTTTTTTTTTTTCAATAAAACCGTCCGTAATACGATACGTTTGTGTTTTCAGGAACGTATGGTGTTTGGCTGCAGGGCTGGCCGCGATAATGTGGCACTCGGGCGGCATGGGCAGCCACGGTGGCGGCTGGATGAAATTGATGGGCATGGTGCACAGGGACCGGAGATCGGCTCAACGGCACGTGCAGGACGCCGCCACGGCGTTGTTGGCTCCAATCGACAGGTACGCGCGCGCGCGCTCGCGTCATTGCGTTCCGTACATAAACAAACGGGGCCCCTCTCCGGCGATGACCCGTCCGTTCTCGGTCCGTATTCCGGCCGCCCGTACCCTACAGCCTCATTCCGTCGTACCGTCCGCCGTAATTTACCCGTCCACTACCGTTACAATATCGCCGTGTGTACTCGTCACCCTCCCACCCGGAAACCGTCGTCGACTGGCCGGTCCGCGCGTTTCGCTTTCACCGTGTCCCCCGGCCCGTTTACGCGGATTTTCGACTCCGGACCGCGCGCGTATAATATAATATTATTTTCAGGGTACGGGCAGTCGCGCGTTACGGCCACGGACGCCCCCGTTGACGGAGCGCCCGACGATTTACGCCTCGCTGTCGGCCGGCACCGTCCGTCCGTTAACGGCGCGCGCCGAACGCACATAAATAATAAACGCTCGCGGAAGCGAGTGATATTTTTAACCCCCGGGGCGGTCGGCGAAACCCGAATAATAATCGGTTCGCGCCGATATCGCCGCCGGGATTTCGCGCGGTACGGCGAAAATTAGTCGCCGAACCAAACACGATATTATATTACGCCTCGCCGCCGTTCGCCGGGGGGCCAACCCGTGCGTCCCGGGATGAATTATTCATTTTTTTTTTTTTTTTTTTTAGTAGCCCGCCTCCTTTACCGAAACTACATTTACGCCTGTCCGTATACACTTATATATATATATATATACATACCAATATACTACAATGGGGTGGAAAAAAAAAAAAAAAAAAAAACGTAATACTCCCGAGACGTTATGCTAATTTATTCTTTATCGCTCCGATTATATTATGACCGCGAAGACGGCGAATTGTCCGCGGGGCGTTGTGCGCCCGTACGACACAACAATATTATTCACAGCTGTTGTATATACTCACAGATAATTTTATTTTATTTTTTTTTTTTTTTTTTATGTATATAAACCGTGCTGTTACAACTACTATACAACACGAAAACCCGCGATGATTATATTATAATACCGCGCGAAACGCACGTATTTTTCAAACAATCGCAACAGTAAATACGAATTATGGTTTTTTTTTTTTTTTTCTTTCTTTTTATACTTTTATATTACAACCGTAACAGCACCGAAGAAATACGATATCGCGTACAGAATGCACACATTGATTTTATATAAATATACAGTACCCTACGTGCTATATACACAAATTGTATACCGAAAATAAATAATGCGGCGCAGATTTTTATTTTTTCAATCCCCATTATTTACGTCAAAATAGAATGCTGAATAATATTATCCTATTATATAATATTATGTCTAATATTGGACATTTTTTTTTATATTTTATTATGGAAATATGATATATTTTAAAACTTGTTGTAGCATAACACTAAATCCTCTTATTGGAGATGAAGAAGAATAAGAAAAAAAAAAGTGGTATTATCGACTTAACTACTTGAACGCGGGCCTACAAACCTTTTAATCGTACTTACGACTAATTTTACAAGAAGTTTTTGTATAGAACACAAACTGTTTCTGCAATAATCAGCCGTTAAACGAAACCAAAACCGTTTATTAAATTAACCGAAATACCGGTATCAAGACAAAATAATTAAAAAAATATTTATTAGCACTTATTTTGTATTTTAGACGGCACGTCGTATTCGATCGTTTTAAAAATCGTTATCTCTGCGCACGGTGTAAAAAACGGGGGCAACGTATTAAATTGAATTTTGTCAGTCCAGTTCTCTAATAGCGTGCACCGTAATCGCGCATCCCGGTAGATTCATTTTTTTTTTTTCAATTATAATTACGGAATTATTATTATTATTATTATACCCGTGTTATATTTTAACGCTTTCCGGCCGGTATTACGTCGTACGCACAGACACCGTATACGTTTCGTAATCCTATGCTTCGGGTCGGTATACAATCTGCGACACAGTACCCGGCACGTTATCGCTGCAGGGCCAAACATTGTCTGTGTACATATACTTAAACGAAAATCACTCTCAAGGGTCGCACTCTCGCCGAGCCTCCTTTATGCCGATCGTCAAACAGACGTCGGAAATTGATTATTTCACACACCTCCGGGGGCGATTCGGCCGGGTACACGAGCCGTATAAAAGTGATGCGCGTACACTGCCTACACTAATTTAATTCGGCCCGGTGATATAGTCCGGTACGGCCATAAACATTTTTTATTTCATTTCTCCCATCACCCTCGTAATAAATCACATTATTATTGAATTACCGCCGGGCCACCGACGTCGAGGCGGAATTATATCGATAGAGAACACACCGGAAAACGACCGAAATATCTCAAACGGTTAAACACGATTTGCATTATACAAACAAAAGGGCTAATAGGCGAAAGGTAAAATAATTACCGTAACGGTTCGTCCGGGGAACTTTTGACGCCGCCGGTACGTATTTTAGGTTTTATACGTAATATCATTATTACAGCAGATTATCATTAATAAACGAAAGTAGTAAAATCGTTTTTGGAACACGAAGAACACCCTAAAATGTTTTACTAATTACGGTTCCTAATCTACGCAAGGTGTACGCGATGGTCTCGTTATGGCATTATTGAAGTACACGCCAGCTTAATATAACTCTATGTCTGTACACAGAGTTATTAAAATCAAATTTTAATAATCCGTTTTTTGAATAAATCATAGTACACCGTGCATAATCAAAACAACAGTGATAATATTGTCTTGGGGAATTAATGGACAAACGTGTACAATTTGAATTTGCGACGTAATCCGTAGTCATATTATAAAATTAACTCCCGACAATGCCTAAACCTAACTAATGCAACTTAATGACATAGGCTAGAGTTGCCAATTATAAGAAATTACAAAGCCGGGACACTACCCCCCCCCCCCCAAACACGTTCTTTTTCCGAATTTTCAATAATACTTTTTTGTAGTCCTACGTCATTTAATGTTTTTGTAATACTAATAAATTTAAAAAAGTCAAAAATTAGAAATACACCAAAATGTAATAATATAATTATTATTTTCTTATGTAGAAATATAATTTATAATTCTAAAATTAAAAAAAATATTTAAAATCAATATTCGCCGAAATGTCAGAGTCAATTGTTTTGATCTTGAATCTAAATCTATGCAATTAAATTAGGTACACCATTTTACATTGAATTTAAAACAGAGCGGTTTTACTTATTTACTAATATGTGTATTGTTAATGTAATAAAATCATCATTCATCATCGACTTCAACAAACTTTTCGTTTTCCAATGCTTTTGACATTTAAGATCCAGAAGCTTCTATTTCTGATTATTGATTTGTGGATGAATATTTTGCAGTTTTATAAACTCCAATGAGCAGATATTTTTTTTTTCGAAATTTTTCATGAAATTGTTGGCAGAGTTTTTTTTTACAAATTAGTCTTAATGACTAAAGAAGCTTCTACTGTATTGATGCATAAATTACCTCGTGACTTTGTCCAACAACTATTCATCAATGAAAATATTCTCTCCACTGCAGCGTTAGATCCAGACAATGCAAATGCAAATTCTAAAATTTTTAATAATATAGAATAATCAACATTATTCTTTGTAAATGATTTGAAAATCGAGAGCCATTTCTCTACAGATGTTTTGAATTGCCATTCATCGGTTTTTTTTTCTTAAAAGTTGTTCAAACATTTTAAATTGTTCATACAGTTCTTCCTCGTTTAAAGTAATTTTAAAATTTAATTTTAGAAAATAAATGGATAGCTTAATATTGGACCAATTTATTTCATCTTTGTTTGACAAACAAGCTCATGTTAATGAATTTAATTCTGGTATATATTGGTTAAAAGTAGTCCAATCTTTTATATAATTTATGCATAAGTTATAAAATTTATTACACGTTTTTTAAAACTCTGACTTAATTATTTTACCACTTTCTTCTAGATGAACAAGTAATGCCTCAATATCACTTGGTAAAAAAAATCATTTTTTTTTTTTTTTGTATTTTAATTTGTCCGTAATTAGTATAAGTAAGCTTTTGATTTTCAATTATTTTAATGTAAATATTAATAGTTTTCAATTAACTTTGTAAGAAGTTAAGCCACAAAATAGAAGTTTCATCTTTAGAAAAGGTTTTTAAAATGTTTGGAAGGTTATTTTGAGATAAAAAATACGATTTAAGTGCATTACTATTATTCTTTCAATCGCCGGATATAACGATAACCATCTTGTTTTGAAGTGTGAAAATATTTCTTTATACTGAACATCGACAAACGAACAGAATTCTTTTAATGTTTCAACACGTACTGTATAAATATGGAAGTATCCATATATTTTACAAACTATTATTTCAATATCAATAGGAAGACTATCCGCAGCATACTGAATACTGTTAAGTATTACGTGTGCACAGCAACTTAATCCCAAAATATTATGCTTTAATGTATTTTTGAGATTTAAAAATATATTATTTTTGCCTTTTCTTAGAATACCTCCACAATTTGTGTTAGTATTATCTCCTGAGAAGCTTATTATTTTTTCTTCAAATTCAAATTTATTCAAAACACTTACAATTTTATTGTGAATTAATTCGGCCATTTCTCCGGGTAGGTTTGAAAAGTCCAAAATATCATTTTTAACTACAATTTCTGGATTAAAGTATCTAACAATTACAGGTACTAATTTCACGGACTTATGATTTGAAACATCAACAAGCACAGAAATATAATTAGCTTTGTTTAAACCTTCAATAATATTCTCCATAGCGAAGGGTGCTAAAATATTTACTATTAGGTAACGGGTTTTTGTTTTAGCACAAGTAAACTTCTTTTCATTAATTAATTGACTAATAAGACTAGCTGTACAAGTCATAGAGTTAAAGCTATGATTATGCATAATAGTGTGAATAGCTAAGGTTACTTCTTTGGCCGCTAATTTCAATGATTCGTAGTTAGCTTTTAATGGTGTAAAAAAATTTATTTACTTTGCTAAATGTGCAGCCTTTTGTGCTATTTTATGTTTATTAGATTTCATATGATTATGTTGTATTAGTTATATCACCAATGGCTAACTGAAAATGTACTCAAACATACAGTACATTGCACATCAACATTATTTTTGGTTTTTACCTTTTTAATGAATGAAAATTCGTTTTGGAGTTTGTCAGTGAAGCTGCATAATCGTTTTGGCGCCATTATGTATATAATGTAAATTAGGTATACGTTAATAGCATACAAATAAAAATTCGTAATTACAACACAATTGTCACAATAAGTAATTTAATTTAAACGCGGGAACAACACACGTTCACAATACACAGAACGTTTGACGTATATCATAAGACTGAAGACTGATGAATCGTCAATTCAATAAATTATATACGACGCTATGTCGCTATGAAACACTAAATTATCGGCCCTCGGCTATCTCGGAAATTTCCGA
Organism: Tuberolachnus salignus; assembly: GCA_956483605.1. Lineage (NCBI taxonomy): Eukaryota > Metazoa > Arthropoda > Insecta > Hemiptera > Aphididae > Tuberolachnus > Tuberolachnus salignus. Next base: position 24,297,032 of record OY101434.1, on the reverse strand, counting down.
CAATTATTTATTTTTAGTTATTCACGCATAAAAATGATTCGGGACTAATTTTAAGAAACCTGTACTTATCCATGTCCCGGCCGAATTTATTTTTGTGTAGTAAAAAAATTGCACATTTTGTATGGAAATTAACAAATTCCAAATTTAAACAAGAAAATATAAAGTATTTATTTTAAATTGAAAAGAAAATTTTTTTTATACAATCTATACTAAAAAAAAAAGTACAATAAGTATAATGTATGATTTTTAAAAAAAAAAATTAAATGCGATGGCTTGGATGTCTTGAGAGAAGAAACCATCCAGTGAGGGGCTACTTCGGCGTGAATTTACATTTACTTGGATGTTAAGTATTCATAGTATGTTTACTTTATAAGGTCACGGAGCTATTGTCACTTGAGTCTTCTGGGAGGATTTCTCGGGATGGAGGTAGATGGGGATGGGTGTGATTTTGGAGACGAAACCTTAATTTTGAATAATACAGCTCGGCTGTATCAGTGACTTTAGGGATGTGAAGATCTGTATGAAGAGTGTGGTTTGAAATATACGGAGGAGCATTGGTTATAAGTCGGAGGATTTCCAATTGAAAATTTGTTGTGTGTATGAAATGTTTGCTGAGCCCCAGAGTTGGATTCCATAGAGCCAGATAGGCTTGAGAAGATTGTATGTTTGAATTTTGGTTTTGAGGGATAGTTTTGAGAATTTGCCGAGAATAGGTCTGAGAGAGTAAAGTCGTTGATTTAATTTTAGTTTTGTTATGTGAATATGTTTAGCCCATATTAGGGTGTTTGTCGAAGGTTAGACCTAGATATAAAGAAATTTAATTTTAAATAATAATTTAACAAAAGTAATTCCTCCTAAAAAAAAATAAAAAATTATATATACATATACTCAAATTAACTATTAGTTAATATTGTTCAATTAATTAAATAATTAATTAGTCCATTAGTTATTATGTTATATTATATAAAATATATATTCAACATAGTAGGTGTATGGTTATTTCATTTATTTTCTGTATATCTTATAAAATATATAATGCATTAAAATATATATCATCGTTGGTAATTTATTATTTAAAATATATATATATATATTTATACATATACCTTGCAAACCGTACCTAAATAGTATAGGTACGAGATTTAACTAGACGTGCTATAAATTTATTCCACTATAGTTTATAATGCAGGACATATTTTAAGCGCCGTATTGTTGTTACCTATATATTATATTATAATAGTACACACGGATATACATAGATTTTGTGGGCATGAGAAATATTGTGTCAAGTCTCGAGACGCAACAAAATTAGAAACTTGTACGAACAATAAGTTATCCCTATATGCGTATCCTTATATAATTAATTGGCTTTTCCTTACTTACCCTCCGTATAAACTTGCCGACAGAAATTTTAGTACCTAGGTATCAAGTTCTAAACTATAAATTAATAATATCGTAGTCGAGTCTTGAGTATCTGTGTATATGTTTAATGCGATAGTAATTAATTTAAAATAAAACGAAATTGTAACTTGATCGAGTTAGCACGATACACAAAGTATAGAAATAATTTTTTTTTTCCTTTCTTTATATAAGAATTACAAAAAAAAAAAAAATTAAAAAAAAACCCGTAAAACGTTCAACATTTCTTTTCGAGGATACGTTTTTTTTGACTCCATAACTTATTGTTTATCGGTACATACGATCATTGTTAAGCACTGAGATGAACGATTATCTATTATACTGTATACCGTAATGGATTTTCGTCTATAATTTACCAAACATTAATGTTCGTTAATCACCATTAAATAAATAACGAAAATATAGTTGTGGTTTTTATAACATAATATATTATATATATATAAGTATTGTAAATAAATTGTATATTTTGGATTCGGGCCAAAAAGACATTATTTGACTTCTTATTTATTTTATCTTAATCGCACCGTCGGATTAATATCATTTTCAATTATCAAATACGATTTAAACAGTTGTGGTTATTCGCTGAAATTTATACATAGGTAATATAAAAGTAATTTTTAAAGATTTAAGTTCGATTCATTGTTTTCCAATGATTTATAGCGTATAAATCGTTTTCTAAACTGTAATTTTTGTTTTAAATATTTTATTAAACAATTTCGAAAATTATTAGTTATGGTTTAAAATTTAAACCATAATATTATTATTAAAATTTTATAGAATAATAATACGTTTTCTGAACACATAAACGCGATATTTGTTTAGCTCGTTTAAACGTGTCACTGAATAGAAAAAAAAAAAAAAAAAAAAAAAAAAAGGGTTATAATTTATTTTTCATCCGACAGAACGATTCTCTTTGTAATACTGCGTTATTCGTATTATATCAAATATAACGCAGTATTTATAGAAATAATGAATAGTAATAATTATTAGCAACAAATTTGACGTGCATTATTTTGTTGGTAAAAATAAAAATATAATACTAATTTATTTTCAGGTATGATGTCTACAAATGTGATATTTTTATAATATTGTCCATGAAAAGAAACTACATTTTGGCACTTAATGCGAAATATTAAATTAAGTATAGAGTTAAAAGTAAAAGTTTAATTGAAACAACTGTGCGATTATAATATTATAACGGAAAATATATATTAAAAGAAAATGAGATTCTGTCAAAAAATATCTACGTAATTAGTTGTAAAATGATTTACTTCTTTTTTTGAAAAGTTTTGAATTAAAAACGCACTACAAACGCACCATTAGGTAAAATTAAATTTAAGAAAAAACTACTAATTTTTAAATGAACCTATGTAAAAAAAAAAAATAATAATAAGATAAAAAAAACCGAAAAAATGATATTTAAAACTCAACGATATCGTCTGCTCACGTTAAATTTTAAAATTCCAAAAAAAAAAAAAAAAGAAAGTATTATCGGAAAAGGTCAAACGTTATATTAGATGTCCAATAAAATTACGTCACGGATGGTTTGAAAAAATAGATATAAATTCGGTCACAGATAAATTATCGTGTAACGGTTTAAGTATATGCGAATTGATTTACAGTCCAATATTTAATCAAAAATAAATAAGTGATTTGCCGTTTTAATAATATTTTTAATTTTTCCTTTTAGATATATAGTCTTATAGTTTTTTTTTGTTATTTTAGACATATAATATGTTTTTTTTTTTTTTTTTTTTTTTTTTTTTTTAATACGTACATTGTGTAGCTAGTAGGCGTTATTTAAGTATTTTTTTTTTTTTTTTATAAAATCTCCTTTTTTTTTCCATTCGGTTTTCTTAATCCGGCTTTAGGATTGTACGTAAAATCGATCCGAGCTAGTTCTGTGGACATGTACTGATGCCGGGGAGAGTTCGAACGTCAGAGCGTGCCGACGAATTTAGTGTCTTTTGCGGTTTCCCTCGTGTACCTATATTTCCTAACCGTAGGCGGAAATTTGCCATAATTTTAGAGGTTTATTACAATTTTATTGTATATAAAAGCCGCTCTCCACGCTTCCTAAAAAATCGTCTTACCACGCAAAACCTACGATATACGTACCTAGGATTTATTTTAGACATCCTACATTATACATATTCGAGCGTGTAAAATATTCGAATAAATTTTGATGGGGGGCTTGACTAATTCAACAACAATAATAGTTATATTCAACTTTCTCCCGGTACCTGCGTGACTATCGTGTTCGTCAATAATCCATACCTAACGTAACCTTACCCGCATTCATTAAATTATTAATTATTACGCGTAAAGGCGGTAACAAATAAAAAATGAAAACAAAAAAAAAATGAATGAGACTAGTATATTCTAGTCGACCGCAATCGGAGATTTTTTTTTATCGATTTGTTAGCGATTTCGGTAATATTCGGCCGTACGCATACAATATTATATGCCTTACCCCAATCCGAATGCCTGGTCCGATTTTAATCATAATAATTTGATCATGGTTTATGAGTAAAATCAAAAAAAAAAATGTGATAATTCATCACCGTAGGTAATACAATCATTACAGATATTGAACATTTATTTTGCCGACGCACGTGAAAAATCGAAGAATTATTTCAAAATAGTTTTTAGTCGTCCGTTATTATCGCCATAAAAATAATGTTAATATCAGGGTTAATATTATACACGTATAAAACGTACAATATGTTTTTGTTTTTGAAATTCATTATTAAAAAACTTCATGTTTCAGATATTAGGTTGGATTTTTAATTTTTATATTTAGTAAAAAAATATTAGTTATAAATTATAAAAAAAAATCTATTTGTTTGCAATTTTCATTTCTCATTATTTCGAGTACCTATCTAAACAGAAAATATTAAAATATTTGTTTATAATTAAAATTACATACAAATTATATTTTGAAATTGTGTTGATATTATATGTGTTTGTGCACTTTGAGCGACGAGAACAAAACACAAACTATTACACTATAACAGCGGTTCCCAATTATTATGAAGCCACGAACCCTAGCTTAAACTGAAATTGGCCCAAGGACCTCCTTTTTGTAAATAAATACTAACTGTTCAATTTTGTTTAAATATGAAAATGAAAAATAAATGATTTTATTTGATTTATTTTAATTTTACATACCTTTTTGTAATAATATAAACACAGATTTTCTCAAAAAATACAATATTAAGAGATTTATTAGATTTAACACTTTACATACACCATTATTGCAATTACTTTTTACAATTTAATTATAAGTTACTTAAATTATTTATTGCGTTGATTTTCGAAAATTATGAGACGAGTAAAACCTTTTTATTTTCTTCATATTCTCGACCAAGTTCGGCTGCACGCTTGATATTTTCACTCTTAAATCAGCGTTAATATCAAGTCTATTACGATATTTGTTTTTCGTGTAACAGTAGGTAGAAAAAGTTCGTTCACATCTATACGTTGTGCAAAACGGGATCAAATATCTTAAAGCATTCTCGACTAGTTGATTTTGGCCATTTTGAACCGTTAACCAAAAATCAATACGTTTTTTTATCGTTGAAAATCATTTTCATCCTTTCGCAATTTAACAGATCAATTAATTAATTTCGCTCGACAATCGCGGACCCCTTAACGTCCACATTCGGACCCGCCAAACCACCAATTGGGAACCACCGCACTATAATATTAAATAGTATAATATACACTAATTTTTCGTCTATAATTTTATAACATATAAGTATTATAAACATTACGAGTACAAACATATAATTTGTATGCCCTTATTTTAATGTTCGTTTAAATTATATATGTATATTTGTTTATTGAGGATTTTATTTTTATACTGTAAAAAATTTATACGGTTATGTGTTTCATGCTATATTGTATTATACGTTTCAACCTTGGTTAATATTAGTAACGAAACAATTTTAAATTGTATATAGTAATTAGCTAATATTAATTGATTTTCATTGTTGGCAGTGATGAAATTTCGTTTTCGCACGGCCCAACCCCGAAGAATTGTTGTCCACCTCCCATTGGCGGCCACCTACCCAGACACGGATCCTGGTGACGTCACCGTTATCGTGTTATTATTATTTACGGCGCGCGCGTATAATAAAATTCCATAACGCTTATAACCGGCAACTATTATTAATAATAATAATAATTATTATTATTATCGTTGTTATTACGGTATAGTACTCTACCTCGTATATATTATACGTTATTGTAATACAGTGGCGTTCCAACAGAAACTTTGGCAACGGTCTCTCCCTCGCGCGCATAGCCGTCGCGTCGTCGGTTCTTGGCGTTTACCGTCCATTAGCATATCTGTTGAAAGGTTATCGCCGATGTATAGCAAACGGTGGCGGCCACCCGTAGGCGGCGTACGCGCCCGACGCAGACACCTGAAGATTATTTTTCTCTATTCCTTTAAGCAATCGTTTTTGTTCGCCGCCATCCCACCCGCCACCATCACGCGGCGCTCGTTTCCCCTTTTGCCACCGTGATCCTCGTTCGCGCGCGCCCCCAACCCCCCCCCCAAGTATATACCGTTGAAAACACTACGTCCGTCTACTACGGTTTACCTATACTAATATAGTAATAATAATTATTACTAAGAGCCAATTACCGATTTGTTATTTCGCGAGTTTGCGTGTACTTTGGGCTAACTACTCCGGTTCTACTAAATATCCGATTCTGAAAGTTCATTCGCTGACGGACGGCTACCTTTTTACCCCGAGTGCTAAGCTAAATAGGCTAAACATTATACGTATATACGTAATGTGTGTTTCTACATATATAAAGATGTACGATACGCTCACTCGCCCAACGATCAGCGCTGAACCTAAAGATCTAGAGAAATTCTGGTGGTATATATCTCTTACGGTGCAAGGGTGACATAAGAAAGGATTTTTGGGTATTCGTCCCCCCTGCACCAGGTGCTTATACGTGAATTTCGCCGAAAATTGAATTTCCAAGGTTACCTTGGCGACACGGTTGTAAAGAATAACGGTTGTTTTTATTTGATTTCGTTGTCACGGGCTAAAAAAGTGTTCTTTTTAATACGATTACCCAGAAGAAAGTATAAAAGACTGTGGTATAAAAGTAATAAAACTACAGAGGTATATATCTGACGTAACGCGTACAATA